>WEKX01006063.1:0-18883 GCA_013390025.1 Pitta sordida
GTGATTCTGTGTGATTCTGTGTGATCTACTGCTCCAGCTGGAACCCCATAAATCCACGGGGTCTGTTGGGATCCATCCAAGAATACTCAAAGAGCTGGCTGATGTCATTGGTAGGCTTCTCTCAATCATATTTGAATGGTCTTAATCTGGAGAGATCCCAGATGACTGGAAGCTGGTAAATGTTGTCTCAGTTGTCAAAAAGGTCAAGAAGGATGACACTGGAAACTACAGGTCTGTTGATCTCATTTCAGTGTCTGGTAAGGTTATGGAGAAGATTTTGTCAGAGACATTGAAACACACATAAAGGACAATGCAATCATTGATCACAGCCCCCACATCTTCATGAGAGGAAAGTCTTACTTTTCAAACCTCATTTCCTCGTATGAAAAGGTAATCCTATTTCCTCAAAGGAAGCCAGTGAATGTAGTCTTTTTCTGTTTCAGTAAAGCTTTCCATAACCTTTTAAAGCTATAGACTCACTTGACAAGTTGCTTAAAGGGGCTTAGGTTTCTTATATCCTACGGCAGGCACAAGGAGGAAACAACAAACATTTTCAGGGATTAAACAACAAAATTTTACCAGCCAAGAAATGACCTCAAAACACCATCCATTCACAGATGTGTTGCCATCTATCTCACAAGGCACCTTCTACCATCCTATGGGTGCAGGCATTGTACAGAGCAACACAGGAGACAGATCTGCTACTGCTGGTGCAAGAAGAGAGACTCCGCTGACAACTCTAGTTGGGACTGACAAGTATGAAGGCACATACGGCAAGATAATTGTTGGGTTCCTTTACATATCGAGTGCAGGAGGAGGAGAGAGATCCTTCTCTTTGGGAGCAAAGGTGGTAGTACTGCTCTTGGGGCCATATTCAGAGGAGCAGGTTAAGGGCCGCATTTCCCCCATCACTAAGCACCACTGCGGTCCCACCCAGAGCATGGGGGGTTGGATGGGATGAGCTCCAGGGTCTTTGCACTCCTCTGCAATCCAGGTACGGAGCTGGTGAGGAAAGCAGGAAAAACCCATCATCCTGTACTTCGTGCAAACTGACCGGCACTCCCAGTACAGCACCTGCTGTTCCCAGATCCCACATGTCTTCTGAATTGCAAAAGCCATCCAGGCTCACCTGGAGGTGCATTAATATCTTTTGTTTGGTCAGATTTTAGTGTTTAAGAAGATTAGAATAAAGTACCTCAGAAAAAATTCTACTTCTGAAAACATGTTTTACATGCTTTGAAAATACTAAACTAAAATTGCAAAACTGAGATATGAAGCCGATTTTCCCAAATCAGGTATACATAGAGCATAGCAATTTATTTTACATATTCCAGGAGCAGGAGGGATGATTGCACAATTAGATGACACTGTTGTATTTTGTCAACAACATATGTGGCATCATTCACAGGGATGTTTGTCAGGTTAGGAAAGTATATCTGGCAAACATATATTTTTTCCAGCCAGGTCTGGTTAAACCAGGTACCCTGTGAACTTTCCTTTTTTTTAATATAAGCATGACACTTTTTTTAGAGAAAATAAAATAATCCACTGTAAATTTTGGGTTTTATTGTATCAGGGTTTAGGCAGAGAATTTATTCGGTTTCCAATATTTAGTTATTTATGTGTTACTAACTAGCTTTGTTGTATTCCCTAGAGAAACCTCCATTAAAACTCTTAATGTGACACCACATATTTTTAGTAGATTAGAAAACAGTTGCAATTTTAATTTAGATTGAAATGACTGTGTAATAGCTGGACAGATCACTTTCAAATCCCTTGAGCTCTTAATTTTAATTCTCTGTTTTTTCTGTGCATAAATTTTCTTTTTAAGTGCTCATTCTGAAATACTTAAATTTTTTTTTGAATGTACTGTACTCATTTAATAGTTTTTTTACTGTTAACAACTTCATGATTAAACTGAAATGTTAAATGTAAATGGTGGAAATTATAAACCAAGTCAAATGTTGGGAAAATAAAGTGTGTATGTATCTTGAGATGACATTAATTTAAGGGTCTTCTCTTTGTGCAAGGAAAGGGAAGGGCGAAAATATCCTGCTGGGAGTAATGGGCAAAGGAGCAGTAATCATAATGAGCAGCTCTTCTTTAGCCCTTCCAACCACCTCAAGTCATTGTGACATAAAACCAACCCTTACCAAACAACCTCCCAAAAAGAAATAAAGTAGTTTTTCTCTTGCATCACCCACATTCTAATTTTGCCCTAACCGAGAGGCAGCTCTTTCCTCCTGGGGTTCAGCACCTGTTCCAGCCCAAGACCCCCATGTGTAGCTGTTTACCCCCATTTCACACAGGGTTACATCAGTTTCTGAAGTCCATCTGAGACAGATGCACCTGCCAAGTTCTGTGCTTACCAGCAGCTCCCAGAGCATCAGTTCTCTTCATTGGTCACAGGCCTCAAAAGGCAGGCTCTAGCCTTTCTCCACCCTTAGCACTACTTTTTCATCTGTAGCAAGTTTTCCTTCCACACACGTTCATCCAACAGCCTTAAGACCCTTCACACCTGTATCACCTTCCTCCTCTTCCCGGCCTTTTCCCACCAGTTCTCCCTTTCTCCCAGAAATCTTGTATCGTCTCAGTTCATGGCAGCTCTCAGTTCCTTTGCCTCCCACTCAAAGCCTTCCTGTGCAAGATGGTCTTGGCTTCCCTTTTTGAGGTGATTCTTACATGCCACAACCCCCCTGGGTCCTTGGCTGCTTCTCCAGATTTCAGTTTTTCTAGGCTCCCATTGCCGCCCACACTTGAGTCTCATGATTGCCACTTTTCATGAAGACAATACAAACCAAGTGACTGAATGACCATCCTTTCTGTGACAAAATTCTCTCTTCTATCTGCTGGTAAAAAAAAGACAGTAGTGTCTCAGGCAGACTTGCCTGCAACAGCAAGATGAAGTTGAACTTTCACAAGATATCACGATGCCAAGGAGGAACCATGAAGAAACTATAAAGAAAACCAGATACCCCAAGATATCCTACAGGAGACAGTTTCCATGTCACACTTCTGATGCCAGGCAATGCTCATGGAATTGCAGGAGTGTTAGGGTTGGAAGGGTCATTAAAGGCCATCTACTCCTATTCCCATGTGGTAAGCAGGGACAACTTCAACAGCTTTATTTTGTGGTATGTGCCACCATGCTTATAAAACCACTTATGAAAGCCTGCCTATCCCATATCAGGAGACCACTTACTCATTTGTGTGGGTGATTAAGATGGTCATTGCAAGGAAGTTGTACAAAATTACCTTTAGTGTCCCTTCTGTCCTCTCCAACTCACACTGTTCAGTGATTCTGTGATTCTGTGGATGCCAGTGGAACTGGCAAGCTGGCATACAGCAGCAGGTTTGAAGCCTCCAGGGCTGGGACTTCTCTTGGTCTCTATTATGTTTTTCCCTGGAGCAGAGGACTGGTGTGTCCCTGTCAAGACCTGGACACAAGGATGATTGCCCATGTTTGAACTCAGAGACGGCACCTGCCAGCACCAGGCAGTGAGCTAATGGGGCTCAGGAAACACCAGGGAAGTTTTGAGGAGATTCGTGAGCCTGAGGAACAGTATAGGAAACAGATACGGAGACTGTCATGATTAGGTAAAGTTAGCCCTGCCTCAGAAGGAAAAGCCATAAATCTTTTCCCAGGGAGATAAATTACCAAGGTTTACTTTTCAAAATGGTTCTACTGGTTGTGAAAATTAAATTTTCATTTGCAATTTGAAATTCCCCGTAGAACATGTTATTTTCGGAAAGCCTGTAGCCAGCTGGAAAAGGAAGAAGCGGTGGAAAATATTCAGTCTTGCTCCAGCATTTATTTTCAGGGTTTCGGTTTCACAGGCCAGCTGGGAACATACAACTGAGACACTAGAGGTGTTGGCCTTGAGTGCTAGCAAGGAGAAATTTAGACAAGATAAAGCAAAGCTCAGAAATGGGAAACATATAAGTGGCTTTCTGCTGTTGGTAGAATTATGTTCATTTTGGAACACGGAAATCTGCATTCAGATCTTCTAAACCCTCTTGTGCAATGATAGCTTACAGCCTCTTAATGCAAAAGTTCAGGGTAATGAAGGTTTTCTTTTAATTAAAAGCTCATCAGCTAGAAACTCATCCATTTTTAATTAATTGCATAGTAATACAATTTTCAGTTTTGTTTCATTTGTGGGATAAAAAAAGCAGTTTAATGTTGGGATCTGGGCTGCTTAAATAAAATCCTGCTCATTAAAAACCCACAGAATAAAACTGTAAAGCAAAACCCAACAAAATGCCTGTGATGTATGAATTCCAAAAGGCCAAAAACAGCAAACCTGTGTCTCTAGCCAAACCTGCTTATGTTATAATCCTTAAGACGTAGACTGTGACCAAACTGGAGACTAATTAGACCTAGATATTGTTTCCAATTCCTGACTTCTGAGTAACCATCACATGTGCCAGAACCCTACTTCTCGGAATGTGTGTGGACACCGCTATGGATGGGAAGCAGAGATTAGTTCTTTTGCTTTGCTTCTGCATGGACTTTGCTTTGGTTTGTTTTGCTTATATACTAGTAAAGTGCCTTATCCCAACCCACACATCATGTGTTGTGTTATAATTCAAAATTGAGCGACTGTTCAGACCCTTAGCATCCAGGTGAGGTAAACCTGTTACACACTTCGAAAGGAGCTGGTGTTCTAGCAGGGAGAGATCACGCCAGTGTAACTAAGGGAGTGGGGTTTTTTAAAAAAATCAAAACACTGTAACCTTTAAAGGAAGAACACTGCAGCAGAACACCTTGTAGACCTTTGTCAAGTCCAGGGATGGCTGTGATGAGGGTGTAGTGCATGGCAGTTTCTCCTCTTGGAGGTGCTGCTGGGATGTATTGGGGATGAACATCACAGGCTGCTGGGGATGGTGCCTCGCTCACCTGGGTTGCTTTCAAGTTGTGTTTCACTCTGTGTGTGGTTTTTTTCAACACGCCATGGCTTTGCAATTTTGACCAGTTTGTAAGTTGCATGATCAGCTTTTCTTCCTTTTTCATTTCTTTTCCTATGATTATTCTGCAACAAGTTTATAAACTCTAGTATTAGGGTGGTATTTCTCTCCCCTTCTCATTTTCCTAAGTTGAAAACATTGCTAAAAATGAGGTGGCTGACACTCACGAGCTGTAAATCACTACTTAGTGGGAGAAGATTCGGTAAAATCTTAATAAAGTGATGACCATTTTGCCTTTCTATGGACATCCCATACTGGTCACAGTCAGATGGAGTGAATGGACAGGGGCACACACACAGCCCCTGCTGCAGACCCAGGTTCGATTCCCGCCAGGGAGACAGTGTTAAGAGTTGGACTCAATGATCCTTGTGGGTCCCTTCCAACTCAGAATATGCTGCTGTGACCTATGTGGCCTCTCTTGCCATTTCCTTTGATGAGAGAAGTTAGTCTAACTTCTTTTAATGTATGTGGTTTCACTTAGCAATGGTCATAGAGGAAAAGCTCATTTCTTTTTAGAAAGACAAACTCAAGAACTTTTACAACACACACACACATACACATCCAACACCTCTCCCCCACAAAGATGTAAGAAGAGTGGTCAGTAAATTTTTGGTGTATCAAACGGATTTGATTAAACTTGATATCAAGGATTGTGTAAGATAAATTAATTAAATTGATTAAGTAGGGCTCAAGCAGTAATGGGCAGGTCACAATGATCTCCGGGCTGCTGCTGGCATGCCAAGGTCTGTTAAAATGATGAAGTTACAAAAGGAGGAGGTCCTGCTTACTATGCACAGTACAAAAAGAAAGAAAGAAAGTTAATCAAAAAATCATAACCATATAAATGAGCACAGGCTCGTCCTGAAAAGCAATTACTTTTCTGGGCAATTCCTTTCAATAGTGGTAGTCTGTGCTCATGAATCCTGTCTCCAGCAGACATACAAGTACCACCAAGTTGGCGTCATTACGTCTTATCAAATGCAAACAAAATAAAGTCCTTTGCAAATACATCCTGTTTGGTGATTTTCATGTATTAAAACATTTCATATTAATTTGATCATAGAAGGGATCTTTATGGATACCCTTTGTAAATTACTAGAACTCCATTTAAGAGCAGTGTGCCAAACCTGTCCCTGGTGGATTCGAAGCAGTGTGTTCTATTTTCTACAGCCAGTGATCTGAACATCACTTTGAATGCCCCTTCTCCACTCTCAATGTTTAGCACTCTGCTGAAGGGAGTCACGCACGTGGTTGTCACATCTGAAGTTATAAGGAATTTATATATATATTTTCCTTGATACTTTGTACTTTTTACAAGGGAAAATTAACATCTGTGTGTGCTCCTGGCCAGTCAGCCCATTCTGCCTCAAAAGTATGATGAATGTTGTTACTCTTTTGTCCATGCATGGACCAAGACCATGGGGATTTAGTTCTAGGAGATAAATGCAAGGTAGAGAGGATTTGATCTCTGGTCTGTAGACAGGGACCCCAGCTCAACTGTGTTTGGGATACCCCCATTTCTCTGGACCTGTCAGTTGTTGGGAAACACGAAGATTTGGAATCCCTCTGGCTGTCTTAGGATAGAAAAACGCTTCTTCCCATCCCAGCTGTTGTTTGGCACCCGGAGAGGACAGAGGACATGTGCATGAGCCCAGTGAGGAGCCATGCTGAAGTGGTGACTGCACACTGCACTCTGTCCATACGTGCGCCTATGTGCTCAGTGTGTGCTTTTCTGAGTGTGCAAATTGATCCTTCTTGTCTCGTCCTCACAATGTCACACCTCAGGTAAGTAGATCTCTGTGTAGCTGAATGCTCCAGAGCAAGCTAGTGCAAGCTCCAGCCATTAAATCCTTCTCTTGGGAGTTTTCTTTACTCTACCTAGATGCCAACAAGTCAGAGAAGAACCTCATGAAGTTCAGAAAGCCAGAAAGCCAAGGGAGAAACTCCAAGGGTAAAAAATCACGTGTGCCCAGCTGAAAAGTAGATGTCAGATATAGCCTTGGGTCCTGGTGGACACAGTCAACCATGAGCCAGTAAAGGTTCAGCAGTGGCATGCTAGACAAAGTTTCTCCAGAAGGTTGAGAAAGGTGAGCCTTCCTTCACAGGCACTGCTGGGACACTTATGGAGTATGGTGTCCAGGGCTGGGTCTTGCAGAATCACAAAGGTAATGAAGACTCCTCTCCTGTGAGGACAGTCTGAGAGAGCCGGGACTATTCAACCTGGTAAAGAATGGACTCAGGGGGATCTCATCCGTGTTTTTAAAAAAGAGATGAAAGGCATGAGGATCAGGGACCCAGGCTCTCTTCAGAGGCACTCAGTGACAGGACCAGAGCCTATGGGCACCAAAGGATTTTCAGATATTGAAAACCCTGAAGATCTGGGACAGAACTTGTGTTGCGCTGTGTCTGGTGTTCCTGGGCACACAGATATTTATGCCGGAAAAAATGGGACTGTTGACCTGTACCGTGTTTAATTGTTCTGGTCCTTATTCAGAAGGTGTTCTAAGGTTTTCAGGTAGATCTAGATGTGAAATTGTTTCTATCTCTTGGCTAAACTTGTCAAAGCAAGAACACGCATTTCTGTCATGACACCGTGACTGCTCTTGTTTTTCTGTCTTTATTCTGCTGCTGCATGGAGGTTTGTTTCTTATTTCAGTTAGATATAATGGCAGTTACTAGTGTATATATCTTAAACCATGGGGAGTTTTTTCCTAAAATGATTCTGTGTGTGGCCAGAGAATAAATTATTGTTCTGCTCTGACACAGAAAATCATGCATCAGGAGGAGTGCACTTCAGTCAGTACCATTACCTCGTGCCGCTGCTGAAATCTTTCACAGATGAAAAACACCTTACAAATTAGACCTCAGCTCAGGATGGCACCCTACACTGATAGAGGAACTATAAAGGCCACATTCAAGTGTGGCTGGAGCCGCATATGAAGACTTCCATACTTGTTACCCAGTCAGCAATCCTCATGCAAATGAGACCTGATAGATTTAAGATCAGTTAAGCCAGGCTTGTAAGACTGCAATCTTGTAAAGCTTGCAGAAAAGAGCGAGTGGACAAACACAGTCAAAAGGCTGAGCCTTTTGTCTGAATCCCTGACAACACCAATGTGAATTTTCTTAGACACAGCCAGAGATTAAACGAACTTACCCCTAATGGAATTGAAAGAGCGATAAAAAAGGCCCACACCAAAAAAAGCCTGAATTGCACAATGCTACGGATAGAGATGTCCTTGGCTTTTAAAACTGTTCTAGAAGAAGGATATAATTATCTGGTAAAAGCTATTGGTTATCATTTTCTATTAGTTCTATAGGACACTTCCATTATGGAAGGTCACTTTTCTGTAGTTACTGTATCGCATTTTGTACAACAAAGTACTCATAGGACGTGACATTTGCTGTTCTGCAAAATAAATTACAATTCTTGGCCTATGATAGCAACTAAAAATAGTCAAGTGAGAGCAGACAGTTACCTTGCACCATATGNATCCATGTTTTAAACTCGTGAGGGGACCATAGCTCCATGGTTATTAAATACACCAGCTTCCAAGTGTCTGCCAGCCTTTTGAACACAGATGAGAGCAATTGGTCCTCTTTTATAGCAGTGGTAATGCATGCCAAATTCATTTGAGTTTATTTTGATGAAATCTGGCATTTGGTTGGCTGATAGCTTATACCGATCTTAAAATGGTCATGATGACTCAAGTAGAAGTATGCATGTGCCACAGGCACTTTGAAGACAGTCTTGTGCTGTGGCCTGGCTCCATCTCGCATCTCACTTCTGTGTGTTGTTGGCTGGGTCTAGCACTGAGCTCCACGCCACAGCTCCATTTCACAAAACTGAGGAGGCACCTGGAGTTTCCAACTGGCTGATCCTTGTCTCAGGAGAAGGACTTCAAATGTTTTTCCCTAATAATAAAGAGGTAATTGGAGGAGTTCCTCTAACACCTATTTCTGTGTCCTTGCCTGGAAAGACAAAAAGTGAAAAAGTAAAAAGAAGAAATGGCCTCTTACTTGCAAGCTTAACTAATATTTTCTGGGAAGTGCACACAGGTATCGCATTCTCTATGAAGAGATGGTTACCCTTACCTTTGGTGCTCTTTGTCATTTCTGTGTCCCTTGTCTTTGCTCCATTTGGGTCTGGATGTCTTTGCAGCAGTGTTGCTGGGCCCATGCCTTTTGTGAGCTGTTTCACAACATCACTGTGCTGCACATAGGCAATATTAATTTTTGACTTATTATAGATGAATAAAAACTTGCCTTAATAGTTAAAACTAGAGTATTAGGGCTGTGCTTTACTCAGGGGTGATTGATGGTTTTCATTACACACCATTAGATATTTTATTCTTGTTAAATGAAGAGCAGCCAACTTTGTCAAGTATTTTTAGTTCCCTCTGGTCTTATTGGCTCCATCTATTCTCAGGGATGTCCTGTAAATGGCCACATATGGCTTTGTGTCTGTAGGAGTGATGACCGTACAGCTGGCTTTCATTGCCCACCAATTTACCGGAGTTCCCTTTATTGTGAGCCTGACAGCACCAGGGAGCTTTGTAGAACTAACAAAATATATCTATTTTCTAATTGTCTATTTATCACCTTCCATGGATTGGTGGGCCCCTCATCTGAAAGCAAAGGGGGGATGGCCTTGAACAATGATCCTTGTCAGGGCAGTTGCTCACTTTAAATTAGGGTCTCATTGCTAAATAACTAATTTAGTCCTGCTATCAGACTGAAAAACTGGGTATTCAGTACAAAGTGCCAACTGGGGAATTGATTATGTCTCCTCTTAGTGTGCATGATAAAAGTGCCAGATCCATAGGCCATAGGTAGCTCCCCAGAGGCCAGCAGTTTCCCAGCAGGGAGGGTCCATGCCAGACCACTAGGCAAGGGCTCTATGGGGTGACCAGACTCTGGGACCCTTGGCATGTGTCTCAGGTGCTTGAGAACCCCCACTCATGCAGGGAGTGCTGGAAGGAGAGGGAGTCATTGCCATCAAACTGGAGATGGACCGGGAGGGAGGGTGGGGGAGAACAGAGTTGGCTCAGGAACAAGGGCAGAGAGAGGCCCTGGGGGATGGAGGCTGCGTGTGTTAGCCCCAGGTTTTGTCCTCCAGAAGCAATTTGCCTAACCCTCCTGTCTGCTGCAAGGCCTCTTCCCATCATCATCCCTGGAGCAGCAACTGCAGCAACCTGAACTAACTGCAAAATTTCTCCCCTGTGCCCAGGCTGCCCTTCTCCATCAGGTTCAGGCCCATCACAGAGCTGTGGATGGACCAGGAGTAGTCACTAGAGAACTGCAGAGTACATGCTCTTTGAACATCAAAGAGCCTTTTCCCCAGCTGCAGCACAGGTCAGGACTTGCTTCAGAGCCTTCTAGAGGATGCTGGAGTGCCCCTCCAAGAGCTGCTTAGTGGGTGACTGAGGGAAGGGGGATGTGGGCAGCAAAGGGGTTAAGTTTTGTCCTTGTTTAATTTTTTTTGTATAGCCTCAGTGCTCAGAGCTGGAAACTGCAGTCTGGTACTCAGTACCCCAAGCTGTTTTCAGTGCACAACAGAGGGTACAACAGATTCAGGAGAACCCTCGTCCCTCCCCTTCTCTCCTTTCTCTTCCCCTCTCCTGGCTCAGCCCAGGCTTATCTACTATAGGGTGGAAAAAGACTTCAGTGTAACACCCTCAAGCAGATTTTTTTAATTTTGTTCTGCCTGTGCAGCACCTTGGATATATTTAGTTCCCCAGGAGAGGGACCCTCAGCCATAGGCCAGCACGGGCATGCGCAAGTGTATTTGGGACACATCTCCCCCTTTCTTGCCATGTTATAGGCTGGTGCTGGCCTATGGTCCAAAGCCCAGGGAGGCAATGGGCAGAGGGATGACCTTCCTTACTCCAGGTTTCCGGTTCACTTGACACTACTCAAGTTTCTTTTTAATGCTGGAAGTCATTACTGCGGGGAGGGAAATGAAATTGGAAGACCTTTTATTTTCTCCTCCCATGAGTTATAGGATTTGGACTTCAGCATGGTTCACATCCTGTGATTCTCTCTGTGCTTGCCTTGGGCTGCATGACCCCCAACCAGATGCCTTGACAGCAGTTACACCCGCTGAGCAAAACCATCAACAGGAAATACCAGCATCATCTCCTCAGCTGCTTTGGACAGGCCCAGCATGAAGGAGCATTTCTGTTTTCCTCTAAAACTTCAGTCTCTCAGGGCACCCTGCACTCAGCCATGACATTTACTATTCAAATCCTGATTCAAATCCTGGTTTTTGTCACTAGATGCTCTTTTATTAGCAATCTAGGGTTGCACATTGGTTTTGACGGAGGCCGAAACTTTTGTAGAAGTTAATGTCCACTTTCAGCAAAACAAAGAACTGAACACAATGACAAGGATCTTCCAGTAAACCCGTGCACAGCAACACCAAAAGACAGAATCATAGATGCATAGAATGGTTTGGGTGGGAAGGGACCCTGAAGCTCATCTTATTCCAACCCTCTTCTATGAGCAGGGACACCTTCAACTAGGCCAGGTTTCTCCAATCTCTGTAGGACCTGGCCTTGAACACTTTCAGGGATGGGACAGGCACAGCTTCTTTGGCCAGCCTGTGCCAGCGCCTCACCACTCTTAAAGTCAGGATTTTTTTCCTGCTACCAAATCTAAATTGATCCTCTTTAGTTTAAAATCACTACCCCTTGTTCTATTGCAACAGGTCCTTGTTAAAAAGGTGAAAACTTCTTTCCCCTCTGCCCTAACTATTGGGTTTGAAAATGAATTTGGCAAACATGCCTGTCACGAAAAGGTATTTCCCTTTCAGGATCTGGACTATGGAAGGTCAGGTTAGCAGAGTTCAGGGCATATTTCTCTTTTAAAACAAATTGCTGTCTCAGCCTGGTAAAGTCACAGCCTAGCAGGGAGACAGCAATGTACCACATCTTTGGCACTGCACACAGGTGCACAGACATCAGGTGTGGTGCAGCTGTGGTACTGCTGTTGGCAGCTGTGGTGCGCACTCGCCCTGTGCCTTGGGGCAAAGGAGGAAGAAAGCCCTACACAAGGCACTGTTGCCAATGGCAGACACTGGCGTTACTTACTGGGACGTGCTACAGGACATGTGTTCTGAACAACTTCTTGTGACAACAGGCAGCAGAGATGTGCCCTCCACCAGCTGCGCTCAGCCCACAGCGCAGAGGCCAGCCATGTTGCTTCTGAGGAGAGGAAAGCAATTTAAGGACATCGCTGCCATCCTTCCCAAGCTTTTCAGAATGTGTCCCCATGGTAATAGGATGCTGCCTGCTACTCAGATTGATCTGAGTAGCAGGCAGCTACTCTGATTGATCTGGTTGATGAGTGCTCATTTCAGACTTTCAAGAATGCTTGTTTCCATTGTAAGTTTTCCTATACTTAGCAACTAAAACATGTAAACAGACTATTATGAGTAAGAAATTCTTTGTTGTCAGGACTATGTGGCGTTGGCAGTGCAAACTCATACACTGCCTAGAGTGTCATTGCACGATTGCAGAATCACAGAATTAGTAAGGCTGGAAAAAGACCACAGAGATCATCAAGTCCAACCAATTATCTGTCTGCTAGCAACTGCTTTCAAGGACATTCCTCTCATAAATTAGCCTGGAGGTAGTAATATCTTTAAGGGTCTACTGCCCTAGGATAGACTTAAGCAAGTGACTGAACTTCTACCAGACCCAAGCCTCAGTTTCCTGTTACTGGTCCCTAGAGTCATTCAGCAACACACTTAGAAAGAATTAAACTTGGAATCAACATCAAGTTTGACATATGAACCTCAGCTCCAGATGCATATCTTCTCTCTCTCACCAATCTGGGAGGTCTTAGGAGGAGCATGTAAGGCTAACATGTAGTTTTATCCCAAAGTGGAACCAGGGCTGTGAGTAAACATCAGTGTGTGGTGCAGGTTTGATGGCAGCCAGATCACCCATCCCAAATGCCAAACTCATACTGGAATGTAACAAAAGTCATTGCAAATTTTCTTTGCTTTTATACCTAAAATAAGAGGAGATCTGGGAGTGGGATACTCACTGGATGTGATTCTGTGTGTGAACAGGGGTAGTATACAGAACCATAGAATAGTTTGGGTCAGACGGGATGTAAAAAAACTCACTTTGTTCAACCCCCTGCCATGGACAGGTGCCACAACAAAAACGAGAGCATGTTGCAACAAAAAAATCACCAAGAGATAATTCCCTTGAAAGGGGTTTCAAACCCCCACATAGTACAGCTATGCAATGAGCTCTGCTTTTATGCTTCCTTCTAGCTATGGACACTACTCATGCATCTCAAGGTGTACAGAAAGACAAATTTCCCTTGCTTTGTTAGTCCCTACCCAATGTGCACCTCCTAGAGCCCAGCTCCCTTCACAAGCATTAGAAACCGGGAAGTCTGTGGGTGAGAGCACACTCAGGGACAGCTTCCAAACACAAACCCAACTCTCCAGACAGGACTACGCATTAGAGGCAAGACTCAGTACAGGGAAGAAATAGAGGTGCCTTTGCTTAGGCATCTGTATCTGCCAAGACTGCTTGTCCATAGTCTAAAATACGTGGTATTTATATAACCTAATCCAGCTAATCAGACACACGTTTCATTCCTTCTAAGTTATTTACAAGTGTGTCATCAATGTGACAAACATTTGAACAACCTGGATGTTTCTGTTGTGTCTTTGATGCGAGGATACTGGAAGGTTCTCCTAAGCCTGACACATGTTCAGACTTTGCCCGTGCAGTCTGCCCAGTTGAAACAAAACCAGAAATCTCACATTAACATTTTGCAGCAACTCAGCCTGTGACTCTGCATTCATTAACTTTTTATCTTAAACAACAAAGGATATTGGGGCTCATGATCCTTTAATTGTGGTGGTCAAGGCAGTTTTACAGCAGTTTTACAGCCTGAAAGACTTTTCTGTGTTTTGCAGCATTCAGCCATTCCAAGGCTGCCTGCCCTCAGCTCACTGAATCCAAGCAAAGAACTCAAACTGTAATTTAGATATCTTTTATACAGAAACTATAGATCTCACAATTGCCATCTTCTGATTTATTCAGGCTATGTCCTTGACGAGATGATTGCCAGTAGATGTACTGGAGCAGAGGCCCACCGAACAAGCAGAGAACTCTGTCATGGCTGAATTTCGGAGCTGTGGAGGAGGCAGTACTGCAGCAGCTGCCTTGTGCTGGGTTCCTGCAGACCCAAGAGCTGGCTGGCAGCACCTGCAGATAAGAAGTAGAAGCGGCAGCATCAGTCTGATGGCTGGGAGCCCAGGGATGATAGTCACCTTTTTGCTTAATCCCGTCAGTAAAGGCATTGCAGGTGTTTTCAGCGGCAGAGCCAGGGTGCAGTGATGTGCTGTCGTGTCTTCTTTCCTCAGGCTCATCCTTTAACCTGTCAGATGAGCACAAGTCCTTCCATTCAGTTTCCTTGTGTGGATGCCTGTCTTCCCAAAGCAGTGTCTGCTTTTTCACTTGAATATGTAATAGCTACCTCCACCTGGGTGACAGGCACCTCCCATGGCTCTCTGGGATGACATGACAACAGCAGAGCTGCAATTTTAATAGACTCCAAGTAGTTTTCACAGAGCAAAGCCCTAAAAACTCCCCCAGGAGAGATCATCAAGCAGAATGGTCCCAAGTGCTGAGTTTATTAGCAGGCAGGAGAGGGAGGTTGATGAGCCCATGCGGCTGAGCAGACAAGCTGTCAGACAGGACTCCTGACCCAATCAGTCACCGCTCTGTAGTTTCTGACTGCAGCACCTCTGGGAGCACCGTGCTGTGGCCACCTTCACCAGCTCCCCACACCAGCTGGAGGCCAGAGGTCCTGGGGGTCCCCAGCCTGTGAAGGAAGTGCAGATAAAGCCAAACCTGGAGCCTTCCTCCCCCCAGTGACACTGCTGGAGCGTACAGGTTAGAACATGCTAGGCCTCGATGGGAAGGCCTTGTAAAGAGGCACAGTTAGACATTTGGGTGGCTTGTCTTGCCTTTTCCTGACCTGGAAGAGGACACACAAATGTGCTCAAAGTAGCATTAGTGCTGCATGGCAAGCATGACTGCAGGACAGGTGCCCCTGATGGCAAGGGTTGAGCACCCTGGGCGGATTTACTGTGTGGAAGGCTGCAGCACAGCAGGTCTGTGTGAACACTGATGTGCAAGAGCTGCTCCGGGGACAGGGACACCCAGACACAGGCCGTTTTGAGGCAGAGAATGTCCTTGTGCCTCTCTGATACCAACCATGGTGGGCACTCTGTGCTTGCTGTGAGTCTCAAAAACACACGCTGCCCAATGGGAAGGGTGGGCAAGTTAGGTCAGGTAGGCAGTGCAGAAGGAAAGGCAAGGTGTGGCATGTGAATTAAAAGATGGGACCTCCTACCTGTCCAAAAGCCTAAGTTTTCTTTGAAATAAATTCAAATCCTGCGTTATTTTCTACGGTTTCTGTTTAATAATTGCAAATCAAATGGGTGTATTTGTTGTTTTTCCGAAAAGGTCAGAAGTTCAACAGATGCCATCAGTGGTTACTCTGTGATTTGTAAATGATAATTTTGTTACATTTTGCTTCCTGGTCCTTTAAAGAAAAACGCGAGTGCTTATATTGCTTTCATGTATGTGAATGTAAATCACAGAATCACAGAATCANTCAAATCCAGCTAGTTTAAACAGTATTAATAACTCCTCTGCTGCAGAGCCTGCCAGGAACATGCAGGGGTATTGCTCTTTTTCCTTCTAGTGGCTAGAGCCATCTTTTTATCAAGGAAACAATTTTTAGTATTACAGGACTAATATTTGCATTTACACCAAAAATATTTTTCTGCTTGAACTCTTCTTCAAATCAGCGTCACCGTGTTTTTCAGAGCCTTGTGATGTGTTGCAGCAGCCTGACTGCAAGAGCATGGTTTGCCTGCCATTTATGGCTGTAAAGAAGTTTGTCACAGTCTCTACAAGAATAAAAAGCAACTTCTTGGGGTTTGTTTCTGTTCTGATCCCCTGTATTGCATCCAAGGGTGAACCATGGCCTAGAACTCAGTGGTTGTTCAAATCCATGTTCAATTAATGAAGTCAACCAATGTAGCAAATAAATCTGGGAAAACAGTAACACCCGTCAAATTAACGGTATTTCTGACTAAATGAAGTGACAACAGCAAACTCTTCAGCACTACAAGAGGCAAAATCCAACGTACAGAGAGACTTGACTTTACGGGGAGTTCTACTGAAGTCAAGTGGAAATTTAATTCTGAAAAGTGCTACAGATATCTAGAAATTCCATAATTACTGTAGAAGCCATGGGTACCCTTTTCATAATCCCAAGATTTAGAGAGCATGAACCTGCAAAATGTGAGTCAGTGCCACTTCTCCCTCTCGTCTTGCAGATATCTCCCATTTCAGTCTATTGGTGCCTATCCGTCACAGAACAAGGTTTAGGCAAGCGAGCATGAAATGTTTGACAAAATCTGCAAGACTTCACTCCTCTCACATTTGTAGACATCACATCTTCACAGCTTTTGTTGAGATTTCAGGGCAGCACAGGTGGTGTGTGGAAGATCATCCAGGAAGTTGTTGTAGTTTAAGGCCCTCCAGCTGACAACTAAGTACACTTCAGCCTCTTGCTCACACCCTCACCCCCATGCCCCCGCTGGGGAGCAGAATCAGAAAGAAAAAGGAAATTTTGCTTGTTAAAAAACTTTAGTAACTAAAATATAGTAATACTAATGAGAAGGAGAAAGAGAGAGAGGAATAAGCCCCAAGAGAAACAAATGATGCCAAATAAAATTTCTCGCCTCCCATAAACTGTTGCTCAGCCTGTCCCCAGAGCAGTGATCATCACCTCCTGCCCAACTTCCTCCTATTCTGTTTGTTTATTATTGTTTATAATTTATATTTATAATTTATTTATAACTCCCCCAACGGCAGGAGGGAGCACTGCCAGCACCGCAGCCCTTTGCCCTGCCAGAGACATGGAGACCCTCTTAAGTGTGGCCTGATGCAAAACCAAGGGCAGCCACAGGGAGAACTGGCTTCACTGCTCTGGGCGTTTATGATTAAAGCCTAAGTGCCCTTGAGTCACATATACTAGTTAGTACTTTTCTTTCGCCCATTGGTACTTTTCTTCTCTTTCTCCACTCTAATTAAGGAGCCCAAGTTTGAAGACAATTAAAGGAACACAGCTTCACTGTACAAAGGTGAAGAGAGCTGTAGACTCACAGACACTTTTTCATGACACAGGTGTGCCTTTTGACTTGTGCATTAATTGCTCATCAGCTTATGTCAGATAACCTCATACTTGCTTCTTTGTTTTTGGTTTTGCATTGTCAAAGCCTTTCCCAAACTGTAGGAGGGGGAGAGGGGGGGCAGAAGACTAATCACAACTATCCAAGACATGCTTCTATCACTTCACCTAGCATTCAAGATTTGCTTGTATGGGTTTCTGTCATTATATAAATGAAGAGCATTTACACTTTAATCCATCAGAAATGCTCAGCAAGACATAACCCTACTTTATTCCTGCCCTCTGTCTCAAGCCAGACGGTGCCTTTGCTCATAACTGGTAAATTTAGAACCAAGTCTGCTGTGTTTGATATCAGACATGAGACTCCCACTAATTTATTATGGGAGGAATAGATATCCATGCTGCTGATCTCTGTGGCTGAAGAACTGGCGTTGCCTGGGAGGATCAGGGTGGGCCTGAAGTCACGGTGTCTCCTTGTGTGCTGTCTGTCTGGTGTTTTGTGTAGAAGAACAATCACTAGTTGTACTCCAGTAATGACTTTTCATTGCTTTTATTGTGTAGTACATATGAAGTGCAACTCATTTCTTACTCTCAATATGGATTCAATAATTGTTTTACAGAACCTTGATTATTTTAATGTGGCGTTCACAGGAGAAAAAGGAGAAATGAAAATATCATGCATTTTCCCATTAACTGTGATGGCACAAAGTAAGATATCCAGATATGTTTAACCTTATGATGTCCTGAAAGTGGGTCAACTATTCTGGGGGTGGGGGGAAAGAATGTAACTCAAAAGAGTCACTTAATCACAGTGTGATATTGCTATAGAGCAGCACACTGTCACCTTGTAGATCTTACATGGTGTTAAAGCTGCAGGATTTTTACATAATTTAGAGGGGAACTGTGAGATTCGAGCTCCCTGGGATATTTTTCAAGCTGTCCACTGACAGGCAAAGAAGTCTGCACAGTGGGGACAGACTCTGTGGCTTCAAATGGGATGTAGGATTCCCCCAGAGCACACCAGGTGGTGCAGGGAGGGGCCATGTTTGTGCCAGTTGCATTGCTGTCTGAGAGAGAAGGGGCTGCATGCTCACTGCCGTGGGACAGTGCTCCATACATTTTCAACTCTACTCCATTTCAGCTTCTGAAGTCACCTGTTGTCACTGTAGATGCTGGTTAGGAATGGGATGGAGTCTACACACAAGCAAGGGAGGTGCATGGGTGGGATGTCCTCAGATGAGTGTCAAAGCAGGACAAGTTTTCAGTGGAGTAAACATCTGGTCTGACACAATTTACATCTCCGCCAGTGTGTGATGTGCGTACCATGAATGTTAGCACAGGTAGCACTGGTTTTGCCTGCCAAAGGAAGGATCAAGTCTTTGGTACATGTCTCAAGATTTCTGACTATTGGATGAGTGCTGTCTCAGCACCTAGAGGTGTGTTTGGTCTGACTCAGCTCTTAAAGCGTGTCGTGACCTCTGGGAGATGTTTTGCCTCGTCTCTTACTGAGACCCCTGCCCTGGACTAAACACTCCAAAGGATGCAAAAATGGAAGCAATCAGGGAAGTGAGAAGATGTATCTATTGTGTCTCAACCATTGCTACATCTTTGATGATGCCAGATGAGAGCAGTGGCAGATCTCAAGGGACCCACAGGAGTTGGTGGATGGCAATAG
>WEKX01006063.1:22419-36190 GCA_013390025.1 Pitta sordida
GGGAGGCTGTTTGGGAGTTGGACTACATGATCCTGTGGGTCCCTTCCAACTCGGAGGAATGTGTGAACCTGTGAAATAACCAGAATGAGACTGAATGAATGATAGACAGAAAACATCCAGACCAGCTCTTCTAAACATACTCAAGTTCACATAATTTTGTGTTGTGCCATTGTGCATCTCTCAACACAAAGCTCTCTGCCCATTCAAGCTGTGGGTGGTGGAGTTGAACACCCAGAGGGGTGCCCTGAATGTGGATGGTTCCCGCACTCAGGATGCAGGAAGGGGATGGGGTAGTGGTGGGGGAGAACCTCACATGTGGCCTCCAGTACTGGCATCTTCAAGCAGAAGTGCACTGCTCTGCCTGTAGGTCAATCTGTCAGATCGGTCCTGATCTGGGTTTCTTGTGGGAAGCAGCAGACGTGGTTGTGGGGGAGGAGGGTATGCTGGGGTTTCCAGGAGACCTCCAGGAACTGACCTACCAGGCTTGTGTCCTTGCCAACTCTATGGGTGACAGCAGGTGAGGGGAAGATGTGCCAGTGGACAGACACTCAGAGGAGAATTCTTTTGGATATGATTTTCATTGCTGTCAAGATTGACAGTTCAGCATAAACAGGTGGAGATAGTAAAGCCCCAGAGGTAAACCCAGCAGACTGTAAGACCAGGGGGAAAGCCCCTGGCCAAGCCAGAGGCCCCAGAACATAGATGCCTATGGTGTACCCCCTGTGGCATTGGGCCTTTGTGGGGCACCCCTGGCTCTGCAGTCAACAAGGGAGGACTCCTGTGTGCTCAACCCCCCTTCTCAGCTGTGGTGGACAGGTGTAATTTTTGGCCTCAGTTACACCCTGGTCCTCCCATGAGGCTTCTACAAGGATAAATCACAGAATCACAGAATCAGTAAGGTTGGAAAAGACCATCGAGATCATCAAGTCCAACCTATCCCCTATCACCCGTTACCTAATCTAATCTAGTCAAATGTGGGCACGGGGAGCCTCTGCCTTTTCTCTCTGTGTTTGAGACACAGCAATGCTCCCTCCCAGAGAGCCCTAATTTTACAGAAGTTGAAGAGGTGTCCTGAAGCTCTCACTTTGATCATATATCCTTTCAGCTTCTAATTTCCGAGAATTGTCACACAGCTTGTAGATTAAAACATAGTATTTTTTGTCTGAATCATTAACTTTTGTTGCTTTCTTATGCTCCCCTGGATCTTTATCTGCTGTAGACAGCTCTGAATATAAATAGTTCAATAACATGTCCTCCACATTTGAAAGTGATCATTATATGACTGGAAGTATGAATTTGCAGTATGTTAACAGTGATGTTAAAATAATGAATCATTTTGCTGTAGTTAATGGATTCAAGGGCACAGGAACACGCACATGAGTTCCTTCTGCAGGTTTCAAGAATGAGCCCAGCAGATGGGTAAAAAGCAAAGGCATTAGTAGATGTCTCAGATGAAGGCTTTGGTCAGACAGTATGCAAGCGCGTGAGTCTGCGGAACAGCAAGGGTTTCAAATTCTGATCTGGAAATGTCTCCCAGCCATGTAAACACCAGCAAACATCAGTCAGTGCAGACAGATGATCAGAAGAGCTTGGACCCAGCTGCAGGGGGGCAGAATGACAGCAATGAAATTCATGGGATTCCTCAAGAAAGCGGGCATGCAGCATGATATCTGCACTACTGCTCTGTAAATGTGCAAAGTGCAGGCAAGCCACTGATAACTCTGGCGTTATTAGAAACCTTGACTCTGTGGATGCTGTGCCATATGGGCTATGAATCAACCAGAGAATCACAGGATGGGTTAGGAATTTAGACATTGTCTGGTTCCAAGCCCCTGCCATGGGCAGGGACATCTTCCACTATCCCAGGGTGCTCCAAGCTCCCTCCAACCGGGCTTTGAACATTTTCAGGGATGGGGCAGCCACAGCTTCTCTGGGAGGCATTTCTTCCCAGTATCCCATCCAATCCTGCCCTCTATCAGCACAAAATCATACCCTCTTGTCCTGTCTCTCTATGCCCTGGTTCAAAGTCTCTCTCCAGCTCATCAAAACCATGGGGGCAAACTGTCAGCTGGAGTTGCATGCCATGGGTTCCAATGGTGCAGCTAGTCTCAGTGGCTCCTAAGGTGTGTGTGGGAAAGTCTTTTTTCAGTTCCACACCTTCCCTGATTATTCAGTTGCCTTCACTTTCATTAATCAAAGTCTTCAGTTCTATCCCTACATCACTGGCTGAAATGACATGCCAGGTGCAGAGATCAGGTGGTCAGAGACTTTGGATGCACTAGGAAGTGCAGTCAGCTACGTTATGGTCACCATACACAGGCAAAAGTGACTTCACACATCATGGTGTCTGCAGCCAACAGCAGAGTCTGTGTTGGCCACATTCTTTCCCAGCCACTGCCTGGAACAGCTGGCGGTGGCATCATTGGGATGGTTGCCTCTGTTGCTTGTGGGATTCCCCTTATAAATGCATAACTGGAAAGAAACTGCTGGCTCAAGGAAAAAAAAAACTAGAGTAAGTGCAATGGCTCAAACTGCCCAAGAAGATGTGGCATTCCAGCTCAGGAGAACAAGCTGCACTGGTTTGAACTGAAATCGGTAAAAAGAGCTGTCGAGCTGTCAATCCTCTGAAGCTGTATGAACTCCCCTTAAAAAAAGCACGCACTTTCACAGCAGACACTTGCTTCTCTAGAAATGCTAACAGAGAGGAAAAGAAGGATGTTGAGAACTAAAATTACATTTTTGGCATGTTGAGAACTATGTGTAGAGCTTTTAATTTGGTGTAGAAAACAGAAGTTCCTCAAGTTTTCTGCCTTCTCCTTCAAAGTTAATCCCAGGTTCCAGACAAAGCTACTTGCACATCCCAATCCGTCACTGCTACAGGCAATGAAGCTAGCAATAACGAGCAGCTAATTCTCCAGATTTATGTGTTTGTCACAGAATACATCACTGTTACTCCTAGGTAACTAGGAGAACTAACTTTCTCCATCATCATCCTGGGACTGAATCACTTTTTTATATGGTTTTGTGAAATTGGACCCCTGAGCATCACATCTGCCCTTGCATGCCAGACTTTGTCCAGCTCATGCAAGACACTGCATGCAAGCTTTTGGAGCTTCAGGGAGACCTTGCACAGTCAAGAAGGTAACCAAAATGGGAGCTCCCATGGAACATGGATGGCTCTATGGCCCCAGCTGAAATTTTATCCTGAAGGAATCAGTGAATGTGGGGTAAGGGAGGAACATCACACCCAGACAGAACAAAGGAGTATGTGGACAGAAACCTTTCTATTTAGCTATTTATGAATTGTCACTGACTTTCTTTTATAGAACTGACTTTTTCCTTTTTCTTTTTGTTTTTTTCCCCCTGACTCTTTCCGAGTCCACTCAGCACTGAAGCAATGAGAGCACTATCACAGATTACAGGCAGGTCAGAGAGAGCAAATTACTTGCCAACATAGTCTCTCCAAAGGGTCTCATTGGTGTTACATGCTAAGTTATGTGATATGTCAAAGTTAGCATTGCATAACATTCTCCCAGTATTTCTTGCAACCATTTTTACACTACATGGAGTGATTCACTTTCTGCAATGCTGTTGCTCTTTTATTTCAGTTGAAACTTTTCAGATGCTTGTTTTGGTTCATTATTTGCTGATTCCTGCTTCTTGTTCCTGCCTTTTTGCCCAGTACATACTTGTTTTTGCTTGATGATAATCCTCTGAAATTAAATTCCTCAGAACGAAAGTAATGATCAATGCAGGTTCAGTAAGAGTCTTACACTCAGTGAATGTTTGGCTCTTTAAACCATGAATAACAGAAAAGTCACCCTGAAACCCCTAAAACGGGTGAGATATTTTGATTTATACTAAGCTAAGAGATTTAAAACTCTAAGGCCTGCAAGACATTTCTCTGGAGACCCTGATGAAAAGCACATGCTCAGGACCAGTCTTGGCAGAAAGAGTAGGATATCCTGCTGGGTCAGCTCCCATGCACCAAAAAGCCAAGACTAAATCTGGTTGTGTTGGACAATACTCCTGAGCATTTGGGAAGACTGTGCTGAAACCTGTGGGCTGACATACCCTGGATGAACGTCGAGCCAGTGTGTGGTGGCACCTCCTGTGGTCTGGTCCTGCAAGGTCAAAGACAGGCATGACAGTTTTCTGCCGGCAGCACTGGGGCTCGGTAGCGTAACCAGTGAGGAGGAGGCACGTAACTCTTGAAATATCTTCATTATGCAGTAGTAAAAACCAAACTTTTGTCATGTTGTCCTTCCTCCTTCTAAAGGAGCTGTTAGTAGAGAGTTTTCTGACTTCTGGCCTCAGATGACGGCCTTATGGTGGCATCATTTTTGACGAGGCTGCTCTGTTCACCTGCTGTGGTCGCTCAGCCACAGATGTCTCAGTTAGGGAAGGCAAAAGCATTCAAAGAGCCAGCAGGCTAACCAGTCAATTACCACTGTGGTTCATTTTTCAAAGGAAAAAAAATGTGACGAGGTACTTCTGATACCGTCTGAGTATCCACAACAAGGACACAGGGAGGCCCATGACATTGATGAAAGCACCTGATTTGTTACAGGTGCTGTGACATCAAGAGCCTTCCCTTGCTCTTCTCTGTTTCTCCATTCTCTTTCTCCTCAGCTAGTCCAACAATGTGCTCCCTCCCCTGGATGCATGCAAGACACACCAGCCACAGTGTGTGGCCACTGATACTGCTTGGTGTCCATGTTCACCATTCATACATTCCTGTACTACTGATGCACTTCGCCAGGGAATAAATGGAACGACAGAGCATCATCAAGTAAGGATCCAGATTAAAGGACAAATGTAGCTGAGCAAAGTGAACTCTTACATGAAATAAAGGGAAAATAATGACTAAAGATCTTTCATTGCAGCCAGCTAATTATCATGAGTTCTCAACAAATGTTCAGGCATAGAATTAAAAATGTAATTATATTGTCACCTTTGTCTCTCAGCTCCCATTGCTCACAAATGAATTTATTTACTGTCACTCCTGCTGATGGGAAAAAATTGATGGCAGTCCTAGTGAGCTGGGAGAGGAGAGTTGGGAGGAAAAAGTCAGAAGTAACACAGTGATGGCTGTGCAGCTAGATGATAACTAGATGCAGCTAGATGATAGGACATCATAAATCAAAAATACTTTTAATGTAACAAGCATGAGTTTGAGGAATTTTGTGCTTTGTTTCTCCTCCCTCTCTGCTTCCCATGCTCTTGCCACCACTGGCATTGCCTTTTTAATTTTGAGTCATCCCTTCTGTCAGATCATTCTCCCTTCTTTGCTGCTGATCTGTAGCACCACAAAAATCTCTGTTGCATTTGCACTCTGGAGAGGACAGATGCTGCTGGAGAGACCTGCCTGTGGATCCTTGCTGGGAAGACTGTTTCTGCTGGTCACAAACACAAACGTTGGATGCTCATGACTGCAAACCAGGCAGCCATGCATCATGGGTGTCTCCTCAGAGAAACCACAGCATTTTGGTGCTTGCCTGAAATCTTCCTATTTGCCTGTTTTCCTCCTGTTTTTCCCCTCTGGTTCTGGGAAATTTTTTTCAAGACCTCTCAGACTGATAGTCTGTAAGCAGAGGTGTTCCTGATGAACAAAATTAAGGGGCCTCATTATTGGTTTGCTCCCCCCCAGCAGGCACATCGGAGCTGAGCTCAGCGGTGCCGGATCCAGACCCGCTAACAGTATGTTTTGCACACGTGTTACCATGGCTACGCAGGATGAGTTAATGTGATGGAACCGGCACACGGAGCAGAGGGCTCGCTGCAGATGCGGCCGGTGCACACGGCCATGTCGCAGGCGGCGCGTGTGCACACCGGTTTATTACCCCCATGTAGAGGCAAGGCCTCCTGCTGTGGCTGTGAAAGCTTGGACTTCAAACTCTATCTGAGCTAGGCAGCTGGGGCTATGCCACCTCCATCTCATCTCCTTAGCTACCTACCAACCTGAGCATAGGCCAGAGGTGCTGTGGCTGAACTCTGAGTGTACTCACCATGGACAATGGCATTAAGGTTTTGAGGAGGAGAGGTGGGGTTCCCCGGGGTGAGATGCCCACAGCTGGCAGCACCATCAAACTCCGTGTTAAAGCTGACTGTCCAGGATGCAGGGCTGCTTTCAGCCAGTTTTGCCATCACCCTACTAACTGTTCACAACTATCCTATTCTGCAGTCTTCTTTGTCGGGTTTTCTGTGAATAATTTTTTTTTCCAATCATAACGTAGAAAACCACTTTCTTTTCTTTAAATACTCACTGCAGCATATTCCCTCATTTCTGCAATTGCAACACAATCGCAAATCCTGTCCTGATTTACCTTGTGAAGCTCCCTCTCTGTTGCAAACGTGTCTATCATGCACTGCCACAGTGGATGCTGCCAATTGAGCTATGGCACATCTGGTTAGTCGTACTTCTTGATATAAAGTCTGCTGATATAAAGGCAAAAGGGTGCTCTTGGTGAAGAGTTATAACAGAGGTTTGGCATTACTGGGACAGGAACTTGTGCTCACAAACTCCTCTCTGGTGTCTATGCGTTCTTGTACCAGTGGAGATTCTGGCAGCTTGAAGAAACATGCAGAGCAAGCTGGAATGAGGGTTTCTAGTTTGCTGTGATTTTATTTATTTATCTTCATTTCCAAAGAGTGAAACTCAAGCTACAGCTTCGATGGGGAGGAAGAAAAAACTCCCAAAAACATTTTAAGCCCTGTGAAAGTCCAATAGCACGTAGTGGAAGGCTTTACTGCTCACTGCAGGGTTAGACTAGATAACCTGCAAAGGTCCCTTCCAGACAAACTTCTGTGATTCTACGATTCTATCGGAAAGTTGTATTACGGCATTATAAATGGTTTAACAGAAGAAGAAAACTCAAACAATATTAAAGAAACTGAGGAAGTGAAAATAAATAATAATTTTTATCTCCTTAGAAGTACATAAATCTGTTAGATTCAGGTCAACTGTGTCTTGCTTTTTGTAAGGTTGCTTTTATATTTTTTCTTTTAATAATGGATCAAGTTTGCAATACACTTTGATGCTAGAACAACTGCACTTTCTGGCTGATAGTCTTTATCCAGACTCTTGGAACTTTCAAAAAACTTCCCTGCTATGTATGAGTGTTGATCAGCCCCATGGGAGCTCTCCTGGGCTGTCGCACTTCAGTGGGCAGCTCATCCACCTGCTCCAGACCAGGCATGAAACCAGTGCCAAAGTTCCTGACAGAGTGACCTGGGAAGTATCGTGGGGCAGTACATTAGCCTGGGCTAATGGTCAGTGGGGACATGGGGGATTTTCTTTCTCCTTAATCTTGTCTGTGAGGGGCAAGGGCTGGAGGAGGAGACTTGCAGGTCGATGGTTGGTTTTGCCTCTGGTGCTGGCAAAAGGGTTCTGCTGTTTATGAGTGTGATATTCTCTTAAAGGACTGAGTCCTTGCTGGAAAAGATGGGATCCACCTGACCAAGCATGGCAAAAGGATCTTTGCTAACAGGCTTGGCAAATTGGTAGGGAATTGTAAACTAGGATCTGTGGGGAGAGGAGGGGATCACCAAAACAAGGAGAGAAAGTGGTAGATAGGGATGGCCAAGAAAGAACATGGGACCAAGTGGAAAGAAAGGAGCTTGCTATCAGCAAGATAGGGTTGAAGGGGGTCCGTCCTGAGAGTACTCACATGAAGAGGGAAGACCCTACCAGACAGAGTTGTGAGGAAACATTTCTTACTCTTTCTAGGAAAACAACTTGTTTCAGAAGGCCAACCCTCTCTGAAATGCCTCTACACAATCACAGGCTGTATGGGGTATGATCAGGAGGAATGACGGGTGTGTTGTGCTATAACATAGTTATGAGATCACTGGGATCATGGAAATTAATTCCGTGATTCTGTGAAAATAACTTTAGTTTAAACATAAAAGAAAAATTTTTTTGGTGTGAGGATCAAGCACTGGAACAGGTTTGCTCAAGAGGTTGTGGTGCCTCTGGCTCTCAGAGATACTCAGAACCGGACTGGACACAGCACTCGGCAACCTGGTGTAGGTGACCCTGCGCTGAGCCAAGGGGACTGGACAAGTTGACCTCCCGAAGTCCCTGTCAACCTCAGCCATGGCTATGCAGTGATCATGGCATCTTCCTGAGAAACAGAACACCTGATCCCTGCACTCTACACCTTGCTGACCACAGCGCCGTAAGAGGGAAACTACAGAAAAAAATCTTTGGAAGCACAATCCTGAACAAGAAATGGCCAAAAACAATGGGGTAAACCATTTCTCATCTCAAGGAAATCCTCTTCCCTATGGTGCTGGAGCAGTAGAAATGATCTTTCCCTTGTAAAAACAGAGCTAGCAGAGAGGGTAGCTATTAATCAACCATAGACCTTGGCTTACTAATTGCAGAGTCTTGTTCTGCACAGGAATGTGTAGTAGATCCTCTTTCTTATATCTGTGTAATTTAGAAAGAGCTGAAGATCAGATGTGGACCAGTGCACACTATTATCACCAATATGGGTTTAAATTGCTCTTCTTGCATTATTTGACTTCACTTATCTTCTTCACTCTTGGCTATAATATTTTTGCTGGTTTAGGGTCAGATGTTGCTATTCCCATACATGGCGAGTTGGTTGCTCTTACAAGAGCAGCCTGGAGTTCACTTAGTTAAATGTTACAACAGTTAAGCTGAAATGAGAAAATTTAGAAAACTCTTCATGCTTCTCTGTGAAGAGGCATTACAAACCTATGCTGGCCTTTACGTCAGGAATTTTCATGATTTTAATAAAAATACTCATGCTAGTGAGCAAATGCCAGAGGCAATTCATATTTGGAAAGGGCTTCACCTCAGCTACGTAAACCCATGGTGCCAGGCAAAGCCCGTCGTTCCCAACCTGGGGTCCTGCTCTGTGACGGGTGGGAGGAGGCCATGTAAAGATACTGTTCTCTTGACTCCGTCTCTGACTCCAGCAGCCACGGCCACCAATATGAGCCACCGGTCTCTGCTCAGGGGAGCTGGTAGTGCAATCTTTTATCATGCCGTCCACTTCACACTGGCTCCCCGTGAGGAGGATCTCTGATGGGTAAGTGGTGACTTAGGGCTGAAATGACGCTGGCGGAATATGTGTTCAGCAGAGCTCCAAGACCGACGTTGGTGTCCGTCAGTGCCAAAGTAATGAGGGGTAAAAACTGCATGTCGTTAATGAATGGTGAGGATTTGAGCAAGACTGCTGCAGCCTTGCTGTTGTGGGTACCCACCTCATACAATCCCAACAGGGAGAAGTCTTCTCTCTCCTTCTGCCCAGCTGTGCAATGATTACAAACCTAAACTCACGCAGCCACTCCCCATGCCCGTTTCTAACCTCCCCTCCATCCCTGGGTCACCGCACCATGTACGCAGAGTTTTGTAAAAGCAAAGAACTTCATTAGGTTCTCTTGACTTGCCTTCTAGTCCTGGAAATATTCTTTGCTTTGTTTCTCCCTTAAATTCTAAGTGAAAACTGAGGTTTTCATTTTCCCTTGTTATTCACAGAATCACAGAATATTATGAGTTGGAAGGGACCCACAAGGATCATCTAGTCCAACTCACCATCTAACCCCTGTACAGAGACCGAAAGCACATCCCAGAGCAGTAACACAAACTTAGTTCCCTCACAGTCTAGCAGGCCACTCCGAGCCGTAAGGGACCCAGGATCATCCAGCCCTANGGGACACACGAGTTTAAATGAAATACTAACAAAACAAATTGAGGCAAAAGCAATACTTGTGCTGCTGAGGCTGTTTAAGTAGCTTTTTTCTAACCCTTTTTATTGTAAGACGAAGGAAATAAAGTCTATTAGTGACTAGGGACCTTGACAGGCTTGAAAGGTGCCGATGCAAACCTCATGAAGTTCAACAAAGAAAAGAGCGAGGTCCTATACTTGGTTCATGGCAATCGCAGACAGGCCTGAAAGTGTGGCGGAGAAGTGACTGAAAGCTGCCCTGTGGAGCAGGATTTCAGAGTGATGATTGAAGAAATGAGCCAGCCATGTGTGCTCATAACCGAGAATCCTGGGCTTTATCCAAAGAAGTGGGACTAGTAGGTCAAGGGAGGGGATTATCCCCCTCTCCTCTCCTGCTCCAATCATAAGAAAGACACATAAACTAACAGTTGGAGCAAGTCCAGAGGAGGCCATGAGGGTGATAAGAACTGGAGATAGGCTGATAAGAACTGGAGACAACCAGAGAAGAGGTTGTGTGGGCACTTCAGAGCAACCTTCCAGTATCTGAAAAGACTTCCAGGGAAGCAAGAGAGAGGCCCTTCATCAGAAATTGTAGTGATAAGAAAGGGAGTAAGGAGTACAAATTGAAAGAGGGGAAATTTCGGTTAGATATTAGGAGGAAATGTTATACTGTGAGGGTGGTGAGAAACTGGAAGAGGATGCCCAGTAAGGTTGTGCAGGCCTCAGTCCTGGCAGTGTTTAAGGCCAGGTCAGAGAATGCCTTGAGCAACCTGGCGTAGCAGGAGGTGTCCTTGCCCATGGCAGGGAGGTTGGACTAAATAACCTTTAAAGTCCATTCCAACCCAGCAACATTCTTTGACTCTGTGATTCTAAAGTTGCTGCCTGATGGCCCTTCTCAATTGACCCTTTCTTCTGACTGTTAATGGACAGCCTAGCATTGCCCTAGAAGGGGATGGTAGGGCACACTTGGGAAGAAGCTCCCTCTATTTCGTGATGATGGTAGTGATGGGTGAACTGGATGACCATTGGTGGCTGCACCTTAGGGCTGCAGCCAGTCTGTGAACAGAACTGGATGACGCCGGTCACCCAGGAAAGCAACCACTGCAGAAATCACCAGAGCAAATGTGTAGCCATGTCTTGTACATGACGAGAAAAGTATGTCTGGTTATTACCCGGCCTTCACTAAGTGTACCAACTAATGGAGCGAGAGACATGAAAGATTTCCAATGTCCATCTGGAGTGTAATTCACACCTACCAGGAGGGAGGTCATGGTAAGTCAGATGAATTTCTATCCTTCCTTTCCCTTACAATACACCAACCCATGGCTTCTAAAATGTTGCTTTAAGAGTGATAGTGAATGGTTCTTTGATGAACTCACTGACAGTTTGAGGGTTACAGATGTGTCACATCTGGCAGTGGCTAGAGGCAGGTACATACTTCTTGGTGCTTTGAATAAAGCTCTAGATTTAAACACCAGGCAAGGAGAAGAGGCATTTTGTGAAGCTCTTTGTGATCGAAATGGAACTGTTAAGTTGCAATAAAAATAAAGTACTGTCATTGATTCTGGTTTTTTTAAATCTCCATTTTCTGACAGATGTTCTTCTAGCCTTCTGTACTGGTCTTGTGAATACCTGCAGAAAAAATGATGGGATGTAAGAGCCTGTAAGAAATTCACCGGAATCAAGGGCCAGATACAAGGATACTCGTTTTATTCAGATCAAAACATTGGTTTTGCATCTGTGGGTACCCAGTCGCTTACATTACAGAGTATACCACTAAGGACTGTGGGGTTGTCTGAAGGTTGGGAGAGTCAAAAACCTCAGATCCTGCAAGTGTTTTGAAACATAAGGTGTTTAAAGGTGTTTTTGAAAGACTTGCACTCTGAAAATTTAATCTAATCAAGCAATTCTGAAGTAAATTCTGTTGCCAGTGAAATGCAACACTAAATAGTCAATTACAAGAGATCTTTTCAAATTGCAAGTAGCTCGTTACAGTCCTTTGAATAGGTTTTGCCAGCCTAACCTGAGCACCAGGAAGATACCTGTGTTCCCCCATAAGGTCCTTCTTGGTTGACAAATAAAAAGCTGAGACACTTTGTGATTTAATTCTCATTCCTTAATCACTTAATCATCTCCATTAGTAGGCTGGAAAGACTGTGTTCAGTCAACAGATGTCAACTTCTTCCTTCCCACAGAGCCCAGTGCGGCATCTAAGTTTGGCTGACCATCAGGGACCAGGTTTCTGCCATGGAGACGGCGCTAACCCTAGACATGTTACCATCTTTGCCTCTACCTGAGCAAGAGCAAGGTATTCTTGGGACAGAATTAACAAGAGAATGTTGAAATAGAGAATGATGCTTCTTCAAACAGTGACAATTTTATTGTTAATTCCATATGGAATTAATTCACTAAAAGTAAATGGACTGGAAAAATATTTTTTTCCCAAAGGTAGAAATTCTTACAATAAATACTAAATAAAACTGTCTATGAAACTTTAATCTCGAAGACATACAAAGACACATTTCCCTCCAGATTTACAGGAGACATCTCTGCCAGTATCTCTGCATATCTGGATCAGTAGTTTTTAGAGGAATCCACCCATCAAAAAGTTTCAAGAGATTTTCAGGGAGTTTGGTGCCTGAGTCATTCCAGCAGCAATGTCCCCGTGGGCCCCACGTGCTATGGAGGCAGCAAGTCCCTCCCAGGGATGAGCAGCAAAGGAACAAGCATGTAATTAACTAGATTTTCCTTCTCCTGTCTTTTGACTGGTGAAGGCTGAAGTATTTTTGGTAATATCATGCCTGAGCCAGGAGAGGTTTCACTCACTGAAACCCTAGGAAGGGTAGTCAGCTTACAAGGAATAACTCCTGAAGATCCACAGCTGTAGCCACATCCTGTGGCTAGAGTGGCCAAATTTTGAAGAGCTCTAAGATCACTGAGTCCAACCATTAACCCAGCACCACTGTGTTAACACTAAATTGTGTTTCCAGACCTTTCCTTGTTCTTGGGATCATCAGTTTCCCTGGCTATCATTTCTTCTACCTCCAAAAACACTGTTGTGACCAGAGTCTGCTCACACTGGCAGGGGTTTCCCTCCCGCCTACCCCACCCCCAGCCCATCCAGTTTTTCATCTTCAGAATTTCTAAAGACATTAACACCATGCAGGGCTGACAAGATGAATTCTGACAAAAGATAATTGCATGAGTCCTCTGTTGCAAGCACTTTCAGTGCCTTGACACTGTCAGTTCCCATTTTGTTCAAATGCTTGTGTCGTAGCTGCCCAGCACATGCAGGGTGACCGGGAGTGCACGGCCAAAGACATTTTGAAAACTGGATGTCCGCACAGGGATTATTTTTAACAAAAACGAGGAGGATGGGTGGAAATTTGGAGACCAAAATGGATCTCAGGCAAGCTAACCAGTTTGTGTGAGAGGCTGGAGTGGACGTGCCGTGATCAAAGTAGCTGTGGATGGTGGGATCAATTCTGTGTGATGGAGCTGGTATGGGAACGATCTCAGCAGAGGGAAGCTGGCTGCTCTGGTAGCGCTGGTGCAGCTCCCCATAGTCAGCATGTAAACCCTACCTGTTTTAGGATTATTTTCTTTATTTACAGTCCCTATTTATTCATGGTCCCTGCTAGCACCTGGGGGCATGGGTTACTGGTGGCCTTGGCACTGCTCGGATAAGGGTTGGACTCGATGATCTTGGAAGTCTTCCCCAACTTAAATGATTCTGTTATTCTGTTTCTTTATGCTACTAATTGATGGTTCTCCATCTAGGAGCACAGACTTTGATAAACTCTTAGCTTCAATGAGAACTTGTCACTGTGCCATGGTCCTGTTTTCTTGCTCTGGCTGTTACCTAGCTGAAGTGGGTCATGAAATTTTCAGCACATTTTGTCAGAAAACATTAATTTTACCCAAACACGGAGGTCTTAGCATATATGTTCATTGTGAGAAATTCAGAAATTTCTGACAGAGAAATATGAAATATATTTTTAATTCTGGAGTCTTCATTTTAAAAGAATCCAGAACATCAGTTTCAAGTTTGTTTGTTTGATATTTGGGGG
>WEKX01006063.1:36216-49341 GCA_013390025.1 Pitta sordida
GGGGGGGGGAGGAGAGCAGCAGTGGGATGGGAGAAGGTAAGGGGTGTGGGAAGGAAGGATCCTCATAGTTCTGTTATTTTCATGCTTGGCATGAAATGCTTTAAAGTGATACCAAGAAATGCAAAATAATAATATTTGAAAGGGCTTCACTTCCACCATGAAATAACAGTTTTGGAATGCCACCTTTTTGGATCCAATTGCTCTGAATGGCAACTCTAGAAATATTTGATTTCACTTTAGTCAAGCTGATAATCACATTTAAAGCCCTGGTGTTTCCCTTAAACTAGAAATTGTAGGCCAGGCTAGCAGCTTTCCACACTCCACCAGCTGGGGAGCTTGTTTTCATCAACAATCATGATCAGGTTAGAGAGAAGCTGGTGAGAGGCTGCTTGAGCAACCATTTCTTCCACTTCAGAGAAAACTGCTGCTTTACCCTTGAAGTTTCCATGTTTTGTTGTGTTCTCTCAGGATTTCCCCTTTTAAAGAGGCTCCTTGATGCTCCGTTGAGCCTCAATTCAAGATATGAAGCTGATTCCCAGTACTTGCTGCAACCCCATCCCCGAACTAAGAGAAGATCTGTCATCGAAATGTGAATAATGAAGCCAACACAAAAGGAATGTGAGCTATTCAGAGGTACAAACCAAAAAACTTACAGTCTGGCTGCATTGTGTTGTGCTCCCAGCCAGGTTAATGGCTGTGGGATGCACCAGGATGGTAATGCTCACAGCCAAACCTCAGCCAAGTGTTCCTGAGATGCACTTTGTCCCTGGGATCAAAGGCATCAGGCTGTTGCTCTTGTTGTCCCTGCAAAAATCCCCCAGCTCTGGTGGAGTTCTCACACCCACAGCAAATACCTGGTTTTGCAGTACCTGCTGCCCCAAAGGCAGGGATGCCTTGGTATTGCAACAACCAAGCCTCAGCAGGACACAGAGCTCCCAGGAGCGTGGGGCTGAGTGGGGCAGAGACTTGTGCACAACTAAGAGAAAACCAGGAAGAGAGGAGAAAATAAAAAGAGATGGCTTTCAATCAGCTGAACTAACGCCTGCACATCCCTCTAAGAAGCTGAAATGAAATGTGTCAGTACAACCCTCCTGTGCTTTCCATTTGAAGCCCAAGAGAGTGTCGCCAGTAACTCTGATCTGCTGGGAAACAAATGGAGTGAAAAAGCAAAATCAGCCTCAGCTCGACCTGTGGACTTGTGCTCATGCTGTCTGACCTCCCCTCTCCCCATTCCAAGGCTGTTGTCTTGGTTGCAGACGGTGATGGGGGAAGCACAGGAATGAGAGAACTGCTGTCAGTCTAGAAGCCCAACTGTTGCTTAGCTGCCCCAGCCCCTCCCCAGTTCACCCATCACCAGCTTCAGGGCTGGCCAGTGGCAGCATTCTTGTTTCCCAAAGTCAGGGGAGCAGTGACATCCATGGCAAGCAGTGCAGCTCATTTAGTCCATGGACACCCCAGGATTGATACGTAATTGCTGGTTTCTTGCTTCAGCAAAATTTGGAAAAACAGGTAGATGAAACATGGCTCCTTTCTTTCCTCTGCTGTCGTATTCTGTCAATTCATTAACTTTATTCTCTGTCTAGCTTGCCTCGAGTTAACCATTAATTTCAGGTGCTAAAAACATAGTTTAGTAACAACACGAGACCACGAGGGAGAATATAATTCAATTCTCTTCCTCCTAGGGGATCTGTAGATAAAGGAAATGAACCCAGACTTACTGTTATATAAAAGTTGGGTTTAGCAGGGGGAAAAAATCAGTATAAGCAGACAACTGGCAAAGGCAACTGTCAAAAATTACGATCCCTAATGGACTCAGTCAAGACACTTTATCTCCAGTTGAAAGGGCTAGGAATTTGTCAAACAGACATAATTAGAACCTAATGATGTGCCGTGGTGTCACACTGTAATGCATGCAACAATGTGGCCTTGGTATAAAGCCCTTTTCCTTCCCCAACGAATCCTTTCTACATCCCCAGATTTATGTAGTATCTTGGCCATGGGCAAGCCAAAGGAACAGTTAAGAGCTGACAGAAATACACCCGATGATAACTCCAGGTTTAACCCAAAAAGAAGGAAAATCTATGGATGCCCATTCAACCTGAAACTCTAAGAAATCATTAGTTAGCCAAGTTCAATGATGATGACAAAAGAAATTTAGAGGTGAAGTGGAATTATTGGCATTTGCTTAAATTTGCCAGTTTCAGTAGCATGGGAAAAAGATCTGTGCTGAGAAGCTTGCGAAAGGAAATACAGTTCAGGGGATGTACACAATGTTGGGCTGGCAAGTACTGAAATGACAGGCATTGATCCTCTGCCTGCACTGACTGTGCTAATCCGGCCCGATCTTCGGTGCTTCCTCGCCAGAGGTGAAGCCTCTGTCCATCCTCTAGTTCATGTGCACAGATGGGAGTAACCATCTCTTCTTGTCTTAAACCCAGGATGTCTGAGGGCTTCCAAATCCCTCCTTGTCAGCAAACCTGCAACTGGACCAATGTGACGCCACTGAGGTGTTTCATCCATCTCCTGATACAAGATGCCAGTTTGTCTGTTGGTTTAAATTTTCCCTCTCCTTCCTCAAGTTAGAGAGGACAGTCTTGTGCTTCTGCTCTGTTATTTCTTCTGCTGAAATATAAAAGCAGAGTAAGCAGGTGTTACGTTCAAATTCCTCCCAGATGAGATGCATGCACAACTGTTTCCTTTCCTGTTTCAGCCTTATCGCCGTGTTTATGGATTGGCTTTGCCAGCAAAGCAGGAAAACCCTGCACCCCAAATCCTTAAGAAATGTCAGGCTTCAGTTTTAATTTAGAGTGGGCTGTCCAGAAGCTAAAGGATGGTCTGCGAAAAGCAGTTCTCCATCTGTGCAAAACTAAGCAAAGAGAAAGAACTTTTTCCTGGTTTTAGCCTTTCTGGTTTTGTTTCCGTTTAAAATTTTTGAAGAGCAATTCGTTTTTATCAAATAATAAAAAAGAGAGTTACATACTTCAAAATGGCAGATAGATGCATTTAATCTTTGCTGATAAAGAATTGTACAGTTCTTTCTGCAAAAAAACAAACAATTTTTTTTTTCATTTAATGTAAACATAAAAATTTCATTGTTATTGTTATTTACTTGACCTGTAATGGTAGATCTTTAATTTGTTTGTGCTAAAGCCACTCAGTTTTGGATTTATGGCTTTTGACTAACCCAGAAAATCTCTTCCACTCTTGGAAAGTCCCTTTGCTGACTGTTACCAGAGGATATTGGAGGCTATTACAGGCTATAACCAGTTTGTTCCTCTTTTTGTCCTTTGATTTTGTTTCAGGTCATCCTACATTTTTCCTCTGTTTCTCCAGGAGAGGTGTCAGAGGTTCCAGTGTGGTTGGTATGACAGTGCAGCGCCAGAGCGATGAGGAGTGATGTAACTTGTGACCAGCTCTGTAGGAATGCAGAGGAGGCAACAGCACCCCTTCATCTCCACCTGTGGTCACACACCTGTGGTCACAATCCCTTCCTTGGGATTTCAAACATTTCTTTTGATCTTCACATTGAGGATCATGAATTTCAGAGGGACTCTTACCTTCTAAGGACAATCATAGAGTAAAAAAACATGGAAAGTTTTCAGTCTAATTCTTTATTTGTTTTACTCTTCCTTAAGGACCATGAGCTATTCAGTTGAAGTGATTTTATGGGAGAAGTTAGGGGTGGAGTTTGGGACCGTGGGGCAAGGATATGGCTTTTGGGACAACCCTGGAGTGCACTAGACTGCCGTACCCACATGATGGTTTCACCTGTGGAAGTGTGTGTACTACTCATTTATGCATATACCTCCAGTCACACTATCTTGTCACCTAATTTCTCTGCTGCCCTCATTACTATGGTAAAGAAATGGTAAAGAAAACTCTTTATTCACACCCCCCACTGCCTTATAGCTACAATAGTCTGTACAAAATCTGGAACATTTAATAAGCAATAATAAGCAATATATACATAACCCATTTCTTGCAAAACATGTAGGGTTTGTTCCTCCTTAATCAGCCGACACAACCACTTGCTGGATTTTCTCCCTGTGATTTTAAACCCTACCTTTTACTTTATACAGTGAAGCAGCTTGAGCAGACTTGAGAAATTTAAAAGGCATCCAAACAGTTCAATTACTTCATTTCCAGAAGTAGTGGCTTTCTTTCCAGTAGAGCTGTCCTCTAACCCTGCAGCAGATGCAGCAAGAGCACTTTTGAAATCTGCAAAGGCTCCAGAGGAAGACCTGAACACCTCTACCCTGAATGTCAAAGTTGTTTTCTTGACTCCTACAGGAGCTGGAGGATGCTGAGCCCTGAGTTTCTCAAAGGTCTGCATGTCTTGTTAGACCACCTTCATCTGGCTGGCAGACAACTTCTCCTACATTAATAAATAAAAGTTCATAATTCGTTTTAATAAAACAATCATTCTTTTTAATTAAGATAAGCATCATCCACATTAGCTAGTGATTCCTTTATGCCTATCTGAGAACATCTTGCCATGAGAGATTTCTATCAGATCTGACTTCACAACTAATAATGTGATCTTTGTCACTTAACTCAAAAGTCCCTATGGGCTTTAGCACAGTGAAGCATAAAGGAAATGAAATATTTTTTAAAAGATGCATACCCTGAATTTTGATTTGTTGGAAGCATTTCCTGAACTGACAAGCTACATGCCATGTCTACAAAACCCACTGGGAACTTTCAAAACTTGAGCAGCAGTTTCTAATCACTGACTATCATTAGCATTATACTGAATAGATTTTTGATAAGAAAAATCTTTGCCCTGTGGAAAACAAAAAAATCTGACATTCTTAGTGCAAACAGAGCTTTTCTTTTATTTACGTACTTCTTCAGCTCTCCTCCAGGCATTGGGCGTGGCAGCAAGTGATGCTGTTATGCCCCAGCAAGGGAGCCCAGAGCTCTGGAAACAACTGCTGACACTATGCCAAAATTTTACGCTGTCACTTATATATTGTAACATCTTGGAATGCGTCTTTCGCCATGCACAGAGGCATGGCAGAGGGTGGGTCCGCAGTATGGATGGCACACCAGCGTTTCTGGTGATCTCACAGCAGCTGAGTTGTGCCATTCTTATTTCACAGCTGACTGTAACACAGACTGCTGCATCGTTAGACCAGAGCAAAGCAGATGGGACCCTAATTAGGAATACCACTGGAAGGTACACACCAGGGCAACTTTTGCAAAGAAGGCTTTGGCTGTTTCACACTTAAGGCTCTGCAGAGGGATAACTGGACAGGCTGGATCGATGAGGTGATGTCAACGATGTGAGGTTCAACAAGAAGTGCTGGGTCCTGCCCTTGAGCCACAACAACATCAGGCTTGGGGAAGTGCAACTGGAAAGGTCTGAAGCCGCAAGAGTGGCTGAGGCATCTGGGGACACTCAGCCTGGAGACAAGGAGGCTCATGAAGGACCTTGTCCTCCGTACACCTGAAAGGAGGATGAAGCCACGTGGCGTCTGGCCCTGCTCCCAGGGAACAAGGGAGAGCTGAAGAAGAAATAGCCTCAAGCTGTGCCAGGAGAGGCTTAGGTTAGATATTAGGGGAAAATAATTCACAAAGAGGTTGTCCAGCCTTGGCATAGGCTGCACAGGGCAGTGATGACTCCTCATCCCTGGAGGGATTTAAAAGGTGTGTGGATGTGTGAGGGAACTAGGTTTGTGTTACCACTCTGGGATGTGCTTTCGGTCTCTGTACAGGTGTTAGATGGTGAGTTGGACTAGATGATCCTTGTGGGTCCCTTCCAACTCATAATATTCTGTGATTCTGTGATTCTGTGATGTAGCGCCTGGGGACTCCTGAAGCACAGAGAAACAACAGTGGAAAGAATAATACCTTGGTACTATTTTTGTAGGTTTTCAAGAGGTGTTTGACAACACCTCTCACAAAATACTATTCACAAAACTGTCCATGAAGTTCAAAGATGTGCCATTACAAGTTAAGGGAATCCAGAATCAAGAATGAGCTTTCAGAAAAGTTTATTTCTTCCACGAGGCCCTGAGGCGTGTACAGCAGCACCATAGCAGGCAGAAAAAGAGGAAAACTGGCATTATATGTCTCAAACACACAGCTCTGAAGGTGCCTATGAGGCATCAAGAGGTCCCAAATAAATGACTACCGTGGGCGCTGGAGCCACTTGTAATTTACCAGCGGTACTACCCTCTGCTTTGAAAGAAGCTTATGTGTTGCCTGTCTGTAACTGGAAGGGAGTGCAGAGCTGGGATACTCCTGCATTAATTCAGGTGCCTTGGTCAGACACCATGCCATGTCACCTGTGAATAATCTGTTATTTTTAGAAATTATGACAACTGTGGGACCAAAGGAGAGATGAGACTAGTGCTCCGTGATGTGAAGCAGCAGTGCTGAAAACAGCCTTTCGCTTTCACCACTCTGCTGCTTTAGCAAGAGCTTACAGCATAGTAGGAACTTGGGCTGGGGGAAGGGGCTATTTCACAGAAAGGCGCGCCCAGTTGTCTTTGAGATTTTCCTGTTAATATCTGTGGGAGGGCAGGAGAGAAACTGTGGCTTTAGAGACAGCTCTGGGAAGACCATCATTAACATGTGCTGACTGCCACCCACTGCACGGGAGCCCACCAGTTAAAGTCGGGTGGGAGTTCCCCCAGATGAGCAGCATCTGCCCCGTTGCTGTCTGATTCTCCATATGAGATAGGGAACAGCACTGAGCTGGCAGACGTGGGTGGGAGCAGAGCTGGTGGGATAAAGCGAGGACATATGGGACAAGGGGTCCTGAGTGCAGAAGTCAAATTGCTCATCCAAACCTACCCATCACATCCATTGTCTCCTGAGGGAAAACATGGCCTCCAAAGGCTGCTTTGTCCCTATGGTTAGTCTCTGTCTTTATGCAGTAGGGGAGATATCTCCTCAAGGCTTGCCTTGAAGCGAGGGATCCAGGCTGGAGAGGGGATTTGTTGGAGTAGGTTTGGCCATTGTTTGGGGGTTGACCAGACTGTCCCAGGGTGGTGCTGGGGCTCTGGGGCCAAGAGGGAAAGGAAGCAGCTGGGGATGGGAGGGGTGAAGCGCCATGGCTAGGATTTTTTTGAGGAAGGTGAAGCAGGAGGATGCGTGAAGAGCTTGCAGTGCCTGCTCCCACTGTCTCTGTGCCCAAGTTGCCCACAGCCGTGCAGCTGCCTCCTGCCTGACAGGGAAGAGGTGAGGCACTGACAGTGCTCAGTGGAGAAAAGGGATGGGGAAGAGGCAGAGGCGGCTGCAATCCTCGTTCAAAGCTGATAATTAATAAATGAAATGCCCTGGGACTCCCCTAAAGCTTCCTCAGATGACTTATCTGTCTTGGGCTCGGCAAAGCATTAAATGGCCATTTTCTGACAGAATGACTTCACCGCGCCACAGCTTCCTCGACTTTCTGAAGAATATTTCTCCCCTCCTCCCACCCCATGTTTTTTTTAAATCTTCTCTCTTTCTTCCTGCCTCCCTCACTCCCTCTCCCTCCCTCTCTCTCTCCCTGGTTGACGGCTCTAGTTCATTTCTGCCTGTTTAATTGGGCCCCGGATGAATTTACTCGACAGGGCCATTCATCATGTGGCAGCGGCTGGCGGACGAGCCCAAGGGGAGCAGGGTTGACAGCTCCGGCAGCCTTGGATGCTGCTTGACTCTGGAAGTTCACATATTTGGGCATTAGTGCAGCTATTAGTTTAACAAGCTTCGTTTATCCCTGTCACTACCACTTCAGCTTCCCATGTAATCATTTGAAATGTAGATTACTGCTAGACAAATGGGACAGAGCAAGAGTACACAGGAGGGGGAAAAAGTGACATGAATTGCTTGTTACGAGTTAGGTTTTTTTCCCCTCCCCTCTTTTAATCCCTTCCAATGTGAGTGCTTTGATTAACTTAATATTCACATTATTTCTACCGTAAACAGTTTGTCACTGGTGTACTCTCCTTTTTAGAAAATAGTTGGTAGGAGTTTATTGACCCAAAGAAGAGGTTTAAAGCAATTATACAAGTGTCCAGGGGCCAAGGTGTGTGCACACATGGCCTGCTCCCTAGGAGCTGCTGGAGGTCCCTCTCTTCCAGCCAGATATACCTATGGATTCAAAATCTCAATCTTCTTGGCACAGATCTGTTCCCCCTTGTGGAAGTCATCTAATGTGTTGCAGTAGGACAATGTGGCATGTTTATTCAACCCTCCAGCCTCCATTTCTATGGATTCTGACCACCACATTTGTTTTGCACCGCAGGATTCAAAGCAGACCAATGACTTCAATGTTTAGAGGAAAGTGTGTTCTCCTACTTGTGACGCAGGAGTAACGATGATGCTGCAGATCCTCCACTCAAAAATCTTCACAGGTGTGCTGGGTTTGCTGTGACCATGGTTTTCCTGGCAGCAGGGTTTGGAGGAGGCTTTTCTTCAAGAAGCTGCTGAAAGTCTCCCTCCTAGCTAGTAGAGTAATGCCAGCCAGCTCCTGGCTGGGCTTGCTGCTGGCCAAGGCCAGGCCAATCAGGAGAGATAGAGGTGTCTCTCTGACAACACATTTATGAAAGGGGGAAAAAAAAGGTAGCACCAGCAAGAAGATGACCAGAGAGGAGTTGTGAGAGGTTGTAACAGCAATGCAGGCACCAAGGCCAGGGCTGAAGGAGGGGTAGGAGGTGTTCTAGGTGTCTCCCTGCTGCTTGTGAAATGGACCACGGTGAAGCAGGTTGTCCCCCTGCAGCCCATGGAATAGAGAGAGAGCACAGGGATGCAGAGATCCACCTGTCACCCATGGAGAGGGAGCCCACACTGGAGCAGGTGGATGCTGGAGGGAGGCTGCAGCCTGTTGGAGCCCACATTGGAGCAGGGTCCCAGGAGAGACGTGTAGCCTGTGGAAATGAGCCCACACTGTGTGGCAAACTGAACCTGGCAGCATCTGTGTGCTTTTGGATGGGACCCACGCTGGAGCAGCCAGTGCTCAAGGACTGCACCCTGTGGAGTGATCCCTGGGCAGCAGAGTATGGAAGAGCTGTTGCCCCTGGGATTGGACTCACGCTGGAGAGGGTCATGAAAGACTTTCTCTCATGGCACAGGGGTATCCTATGAAAGGCAGAGAAATGGCTTCCTTCCCTGAACAGTGGCAGAGAAACACCAACTGCCTGGCTTTCCCCTACTCCTGTCCCCCGCTTTTCTCCTGGAGGAAAAAAGGGAATATGATATCTGTTGTAAGAAGAAGGAGGGGTGGGGGAGACGGTTGCCTTTAAGATGATACTTCTCATGTTAAACTCTGATCTTGTTAGAAATTAATCCTTTACATTCCCCATCTTGGAGATCATTTTTGCCTGCCGCAGTAAAGATTTCTAATAGTCCTCATTCCTGCAGTAGCAAAAAAAAACCCCTTTCAGTTTATTTTCCTTTTCCTCCCTCCTCCTGTTTGTATGGGGGTGGGGGGAATGCAGTGAGACAGAGGTTGTGGGTGAATCTCTGGCATCCAGCCAGGGTCAAACCACAACAACAATTTATTGTGCTCTTGAGGAAGGTCAACACATAGCACAGGATGTGGGGAGGCCAGAAGGGAACACAACCTCACCTGTATCCCAAAATCTATTTCACAGAATATTCCGAGTTGGAAGAGGCTCACAAGGATCATCGAGTCCAACTCTTAAATGGCACCACAGCCTCCCTGGTGGGAATCGAACCCCCAGTCTCCCATATGAGAGGCAGGGACACTCACCACTGTACTAAAGTGGATTGAAATATCTTGAGACCATGAGACTTTCCCAGCAAGTCCAAGCCCAGCACCAAGCTTGTCTTTTAAAACTACATCTAGAGGAGTCAACAGTGAGAAGTCCATTTTATTGAAAAGGGTTCCATGTTCAGTTATCTCCCCAGCTTAAATGGATGACATACTCTGTGTTTGCCTGACCCAGATCCTGGCTCCTGCTCTGTCTCTATTCAGGACAGGAACTTTCCTTAAATTTCAGGCTTGTGCTCAAAGCTTCTGCATGCAGACCAGGTAGGTCAAATTGTTCTTAAACTGATCCTTGGATCAACCAAAAGAGGCTGCTCCTTCTTCAGTTGCTCAGTGCCAGTATGGTTTCTAGGCCCCGAGTTATTCTAGGAGACTTCCCTAAATCCATGTCCATATTTTCTGACTCAGGGATACTTTATTTTGCTGTAGTACCACTGCTCCTGTACTCAGGAACAGGGTTGCTGTTTGTCTTGTCATCCCTGCTCCCTGGTCCTTTCCTGATCTGTCAACCAGAGCTGGGCCCTGGGAGCCCTCGGTTTGTTTTGCACCTCAGACCTCACCACACCCTTTTCACTATCATTCCAATCTATGCACTTGGAAAAGATCTGTAAGATCATGGAATCAAAGAATCACAGAAGATTCTGAGTTGGAAGGGACCCACAAGGATCTTTGAGTCGAACTCCTAAGTGAATGACCATATGGGGATTGAGCCCACAACCCTGGTGTTATGAGCACCATACTTTAACCATCTGAGCTAATCTCGAGGTCATTTTTTTTTTTTAACCTAACTCCCCTTCCCATCATCCCATTATCTAGACCATGTCACTGAGTTCCTCATCCAGTCTTTTCTTAAACACTTCCAGGGATGGCGACTCCACCACCTCCCTGGGCAGCCCATTCCACTGAGAGATCACTCTCTCTGTGAAAAACCTCTTCCTCACATCCAGTCTAAACCTCCCCTGGCGCTTAAGGCCATGTCCTCTAGTTCTGATGTCGTCAGCCTGAGAGAAAAGATTTACACCCACTTGACTGCAACCTCCCCTCAGGTAGCTGTAAACAGCAATGAGGTCACCTCTGAGTCTCTTCTTATGTTTCATCATGTGAAAGAGATGTTGTTCAAGTAAACCCAGTATACTTTGCAGATGTGAGTGATCTACCTAACCAGACACCACAATACCCTGTGGCATGTATTTGGAGACATCAGCATTACGATATTGGGGTTTTATTCCTGCCTCCTGGCAGAGCTAAGTGGAATTCAGAAATTCTGCCCTGGGGGACTTCAACACTCCTCTCTGCACCAAAGCAGGGTGAACCATTAAAAACCAGGAAGCTCTTCAGATTATTTTCCGTGTTTGAATCTATTAGAAGATACTGATACATGTAATGAGAACATAGTCAAACTTACCTCACTGGAACTTGCCTAAATTCTCGGGAGTGAGACATGGATGTGGTGTTCGTCTGAGGAATTGCCAATATGGTGGTGTACCTCTTTCAAGAAATGTGCCAGCAGCTCTGAGTTTGAATGGGATCACTGGCAACACCGTTTGCTCTGCTCATCTCGCAGATTTTCCCCTATTTGCGCAGTAAGATCTCCAAGGTGCAGCTTGTGATATGTTGTTATCCCTTTCCAAGTCACTGCAAAGTGACACAATTCATTTATCCCTCTCTCCTCTGCGGCTCTGTGACTCTCCTGGGGGCCTCAGCAGCTGGTGTCTTCCCTTAATGAAAAGAGCTCACAGGTCCATGTCAAGCTCAGTGGCAGATTGGATCAAAGGCAGCTGATTTTCTTTCGTCATCAACAAGCCAGGGTGTAGGAACCAGCCACCATCCTGTTCCCCCACCAGCACACCCGGGACAAAGAAGAAGGTCCTGGCTTTCCTCTGCGGCAAATCTCAGCCTTTTACCCCTGGATTTGCTCTGCAAAGCCCCTTCAGGACTTGTCTTCTCTGTCCTATTCCACCTCCGTAGAATTCTAGGAATGCAGCAGGAGACCAGATCTTCCTGTAATCCAGGGGAGATCCAAGGTCAGTGGGATGGGGAATAATTCCAGAAGAAAAAAACCATAAGGCAAGAAATGGAGGGGAGGAGGCAGGGGACACAAAAATTGGAGTGAGTTTTTAGTGGCTGCTCGTCTCCCTGTCTGAGCTTGGAAAGTCACAGTTCTGAAAAAGAAGAAACATCTCCCTGAGCTTCCTGGCTGAGCTGGAGCTCAGAGTCCCCAGCCATCTGTAGGTTACTCCCGTGCCAAGATGGGTCAGTCACAGGCTGTCCTTGGAATGCTGGTCTTCAGAGAGCAGAAAAAAACATTACGTAGTTCAAGGTCCTCTAACCTACCTGTCTCTCCATCTAGAAAGCTTCTTCCCTCATGTCCTTCCCCAGCAGGGCAGTTGGTTCTCTCTCCTTGCAGGCTGTGCTATCCCAGGTACCTTCACCCTTTTGTCACTGGGTGCAGGAAAAACAATAATCAAAGTCATATTGCCCAAACAGGAGTGCTGCAGCCAACCATCAGCGAAAAAACCTGAGCTTATGTGGTTTTTCACCCATGTCACCACTGGAACACCATCCACCCAACATCTGCCCAAAAATGCCTGGCGAGAGAGCAGGGGAGGATTTACCAATCTCCAACTTCCTGCAGCACATTTTTTGATCATAACACATCTCTGACAAGGTGGTTTCATAGCCAGACTCTTAGGAGTTTTTTACCTTGTCAAATACCTATGATTCCTTAGCTCTTCAAAATTGCATCCTGTGGATCCTATGCCATCTCTAAAACTGCATGAAAATAGATATTAGGGAAGTGGAGGTTGTACTCTTCTCCCAAATACCAAGTGACAGGACAAGAGGAAACAGCCTAAATTGTGCCAGTGGAGTTTTAGTTTGGATATTAGAGAAAAATTCTAAACCAAAAGGGTTGACTAGTCCTGCCACAGGCTTCACAAGGCAGTTCTAGAGTCACCATCCCTGGAGGGATTTAAAAGATGTATAAATGTGACCCCTGGGGACAGTGTTTAGTGTTGAATGAGCAGTGGGACTTGATGATCTGAAAGGGCTTTTCCAAACTAAATGATTTCATGATTCCATGATTTTTGGGGTTTTTTTTCAAGTTAGCATGCAGCAGGATGGTGAGGGGGTGAGCTGAACTCTGCTACTGGGCACTTAGGAAATAGGATTTTGCATCATCTGCTGTGGTGCATCTGGAGAGGAGACTTTCCATGTCAAACAGCAGTGTTTCAAGCATTCTGCTTTCCAGAGGATTGTGGATAAAGAAGAGTGATTTCTCATCTCAGGAGACAGATTTTCCTGCAAACAATAATCCTGATCCCCAGGACACAGGACAGGTACAGGATAAATAAAAGCTGGTGTGGTTACCTCCATTTTGCCTGAAATGAAATGTGAATGGCTCA
>WEKX01006063.1:49373-64818 GCA_013390025.1 Pitta sordida
CACCAGAAATGATAAAATATGAACAGGTCCCACCAGAACAGCTCTTTAAAACTTGTGGTTTTCCATTTGTTATATTGGAGGCTCAAAAGCAAACACAGAATCCGCAGCCCTTCAAGAAGTGGCAGAGCGTGTACTTGCTGAAACCCCATTTAACCTCAGGAAACTTCCTTTCTATTCACCAAACATTTCTCTTTCCTTTATGCTTCAAGGCTAAAAAAAAACCCCAAACCAACTTCACTCAGCATTCAAGCAGTAATTACAAGACTGTACTTTACAAATGGAACATAAATAAAATTACATAGCTAATTAAGATGTATCATGAACTGAATCTCATTTCTTTGATACTAATTGCATATTTCACCTCCCTGTTAAATGGATTTGATGGTCTGAAAATAAGCTGTTCATGTTATGCAGTGGGAGAGGCTTCCATGACCAGCTACGGCCCTCTGTCCAGCAGGATGTCAGGTCTCCCTGGCTAAACCAGGGATTAACTGCCTGAATTAATGACAGTTTTTCCCAGGCCTTTGAGAAGTGTGAATCTGAGTGTTCCGAGTATTTTTTCTACCCCAGCCTCTTTTCTTCTACAAGACATGCATGTCTAGGAGAATAAAATTCACTGAAACTGCACACATTTTTCAAATACAGACACTTAGTTACTCCAATGTCAGAAAACTGGCTTGGCCACCAACACCTCTATGTAGATACAGCCACCCACGGTGTTTGTTGCTTGAACTTGATAATTAATTTAACTTAGCTAATAAGTTAAATTCAAAGCAAATGTATAGATTTAATACTGTAATTATTTGCATTGCTGTACAACAGGCAGAGAGCTGCCAGAACTGTGTGGCACATGAGGGCATGCTAGTTACACTATTAATGTAGGATCTGGAAAGCATGATACGAAATCTTCACTCTGCAGAGGATATTTCTCGTGGACTCAGTGAAGTCCTGGAGTCTTGCTTTCTTTGACTCAGTTTCTGTACACATACATAAACGTATTTAATACCTCTAATATTAATGCAGCTCCTTCACAGTAGATCCACGGTCATCTGTGGGAAAGTTTTCTTTTCGGCAAATTAGCTCTTCCGCAAGGCTGGAGAGGGAGAGGAACCCAAGCTGAAGTCTCCTAGCTACAAAAGGTCTCTTGCACAAAAAGAGAAATCTTTAAATCAGCCAATCTCTCGCACAAGGTCTGCTCAATCTCCCTACACCTTCACTCTTCCGCTTCCTGTTGGAAAGCTTTTCCCAGCTCTCAGCAGCTCTGTAAAAGGGCACTGTATCACTGAAGGTTGAAGTACACCTGCAAGAAAAAAACATAATTTTCTCCCCAAGGGCTGTCCGTGTTTGGGCATGAAGTTCAGCTTCCTGTCAGTGGTAGAAAAATTTTAGATGTTGTGGCTTTAACGTCAGTTTTGCACATTTGACTATTCAAGGCAATAAAAAACCCACACACACAGAGTGCAACACCACAGGCCTCATCCTACTCCTTCTCGTGCTGAACTGGACAGAGGTCCACCAGTGAGAATATTCAAGCAGAGACTCTCATGGGTCCCTGAGCCTTTCTTAGGAAGGGTCTTTCATGGGAAAGCTCCTGATTTGGGTTCCAAAACGCTTTTTTTTCATGTGCTTGTCTAGGTTTGTAGAAGTGGACCTTGGATGGGCACCATGGACCGGCACAACATTCCTTCCTTCCCGCTGCTACTTAGAGCTATGTCAAGACCAAAGCCAGTAGAGAGAGTTTACACACTTTCTTCAGGGATGGGTTTGGTCTGTGTCAGGTGCTCTCATTTGGGTCTTTAGACTTTCACAATTTTTGGCTTCTGATTTGGATTCAGAGAGTACATAGAGTTTGTGGTTCAAGTTACCGTTTGCCTTAATGAAATTTGACTCCATTAATTATTCCAATCACCCATATTTACAGATATCTGGCCTCTCACACGGTGCCTGTGGAAGGCATGAGACCTGGAGTATGATGTTTTGGAATCCTGGCTCCCATTCATCTGACACTTCAGGATATCTTAATTGCAAGTTAGAGATGGATATGAAGGAATTGCAATAATCCCTTCTTTTCTTTATTTTATTTTTCCAGCACTCTTTCCAAAGACCTAGTGCCTACTCTGGTTCCCTCTTGACCTGTTCCCAGTAATGACATGAATGAATGAAACCAATGAATCACAAATCAATGCTGTATCTTGCTACCATAAAAGAGACATTATAAACTGAAAACATAAAGATCATTTCATCTTTATTAATAGTTTAATGCATATGAGAAAGCTATTTGACGTTTTCTACACCTCCAACTCTTTTCTTCATGCATTGCTGAGCAGGCTGTGCCGGAGTTCATCCACTTAAATCTATTTCATAACTCGGTACCCATACAACAAATTCCAGAGTACATACATATTTCAGAGTACGGTGGTATGCAGTTCACTTGCTGTATTTAAAAAATACAGCCATCTCTTCCCTCAGAGTTTTCTGCTTAGGGGTTCAAAGCACTGCCAATAATGAAGTTGAAATCAGACCTGATATTTAGAGTAAGGTAGACTATCCCATTCCACCTATTTCAGCAGTGTAAAGGCTCTTGTGTTGAATATTACCAATATTTACTAAAAATATCTTTGTTTTGCTTTTTTTGCAGAGGTACCCTGCCCAAAGTTCCTCCAGAGTTTTCTCTTAGCTGTTCCATGCCAAATGCTGGGTATCTTGTGTTAAGCCACTGCATTTTGCATTTCATTTCCTTGACAAAGTGTATTGCAAATGTAAGGTGTGATTAGTTTTCCAAACTGAAGTCACGATAGAAAGGCTTTAAGCACCAATCAGCACTACAAGGAGTTGTTTCAGGAACTTCTTATGCCCTTCAGCACTTCCTGTGCCTTTCCTATGCCCCACCAACTGGTCCCCAGCGTCACACCATGTCCTGACACCCAAACTGTGTTTCTCAGAGAGGGTGAAGTACGTCAAGTGGGCTCGCAGTTATCAATAATTATCATGGGATGAAGTGTATGCAGGATATTCTGTCACCATTTTGCCTGCCTGCAGCATGTTTGCTGCTCCCTGACAGTAGTCATGATGCCCTGAGCCACTGTGAGGGCCCTGATTCTGAAACAGCAACTGCTGCGCCAGGAATATGGTGGCAAATCCATCCTCCATCCTGGACTCTAGCCTGTTGGGGGACTTTGTTTTCTCAGACAGCAGTCTTAAAAATTACAAAACAAAAAACATTTTAAAAACTACTTTGCCTTTTCTAGAAGTTGTTATCCTATTCAGCAAAGAATCGTGTTGGGTCTTTGTGACTTACATCATTACTGCTCTTGATTAACAGCAAAACCTGATGAGCTGGCCTTTCCAGGGGCCATAAGCAGAATCAGACAAGCAGAAAATGTAAGCAAAGGGAAAACAATTAAATTATTTTAGTTGTTACATTGGAGTAGACTGTTATAGTTTCTTTTTCTTTTCCCCATACAATATGAAAACCTTCACTGCATTCACAACTTTTCTCTTGCAATGTTGGTACATGAATATAACGAATCAGTGTCTCACATTTGTCACATTAGTTATAGACTAGTAAGCAACAGGTGTGTGGTAGTCTGAGTCTTCCTTTTATGATTGTGAAATCAATGAACATAGTAGAAAATTATTTTTTTTAGCTGGGATTACAGATTTTGTAAACTAAAGGCACAATATGAACCCAGCACAACTGGCTATGACATAACAAGAAAGGATGCAAAACTAGGGCAGCATGCATGCTGTTTGTGAATGCATGGCATGGTACAGAAAACTGCAAGCAGAGTATTTAAAAGCACACAAATTGCAGCAATAAGAAAAAAATTAGAAAGCATCTTGATTCTGTGCTGTAGTTAACGTCCTAAAAGCCTTAATTCTACAGGTTTGTAAGTAGAGGGGTTTGAGTGTAAGAGATTTTAAAGAATCAGCCACGGTCTTCTCATATAAATTTTTATCATTTATCTGAAGAGGCAATAATATATTGATATTGATAAGACAGATGTTGAAAAATCATCCATACTTTGGGACCTACTTACAGCGAAATAGCTGCTGAGAGAGAAACCCAGAAAACCAGCCAGCACATGAGGGAGAAACAATGTCCAGGTTGTGTCTGGAGATCCGAGTTCTTCAGTGGCTTTGAGGACCTGGCCTCAATGATCCATGAGAGTCCTTTCCAATGAAAGACATTTCTAGGAACTTCTATGATTCTCTACACCCCTGGAGCCAAGCTGTGCAGGCAAACCTACCACAAGTTACTGCTGAACTGACATGCAGCCATGCAGTGACACGAGGCTGGTGTGCCAGACGCCCTCCTTCTTTTCCCCTTTCTTATCATATAGACACGGAATTAAGTTTTCCTATGCTAATTGAACATCCGAGTATCATATGTTTGCATCAGCTGTATGTAAATGAAAAAGTCCTTAATATGTTTGTTAATGAAAAAGTTACAGTGGTATATCGGAGTTTATTTAACTTAATTTAATTTAAAGGCCACTTAGCCGACTGAACATTAATGATTTACAGTAAATGTAATCCTTCAAAGGCGTCTCCATTATTGGGTGTTCTTAGACAAGAGCCCACCTTGAATATATAGGATTTAGATAAATTATTGCATTGGGTAACGCAGTGAGATAAGTGGACATTAATTTATGCTAAATTACAAAGAGATTCCTTCAGAGGAATTATTATATCCCTATGAACATAAAAGACAATCTCTGCATCTGAGGGTTTCCTGGGAAGTCAGACATTCTGTATGTTATACCAAATTGCAGATGTATTCATTATAATAACATTAATCACGATGACTCAATTTGCCAGTTCCACCCTAATTAAGCATTGCTGTCATAATGGAGCATTTAAAGTGTTATCAGGGACTGTTTACAAGGGCTTTAATGGAGTTAGGAGTCAGAATGTAGCAGTCTCCTATCAGGTGTGACTTTCCCAGTGCTGCGATGTGGCAGAGGCTTAATAGGGACATCAGGTGGCAGAGGTGGCTGGAGCACCCCTGTCACTCTGACCAGATGTGTTACCCACTGGCTGAGATGGGGTGTTCTGGTTTTAGCTGGAGTGGAGTCAATTTTCTTCCTAGTAGCTGGTGCAGTGTTGTGTTTTGGATTCAGAATGAGAATAATGTTGATAAAACACTGATATTTGATTGATGTTAAGTAATGCTCATCTTAAAGCAAGGATTTCTCTGCCCTTTCTCTGTCCATGAACAAACTTTTTCCAACGTGCAAGGAGCGGGGATGGAGCATGGCCAGGACAGCTGACACGAACTGTCCAAAGAGATATTCTCCACCCCAGAACGTCACACCCAATATATAAAGTGTGGGAGCTGGCCAGGAGCCAGGAAGGCTTAAGTCCTTCCTCAGAGCTCTTACCTTTTCAGTGCCTCTGGGTCTCTTTGCATGTACAAATGAGGTCATGCAGCATCATGCATACATTTATATCTTTTCTAAGTTCTCTGTGGAATCCATCCCTATTTTTTTATGCTTCTGCAAAACATATCCCATTGCTAATTCATGCTCTTACCCTTTACTTGCGTTGGATGTCATCAAATTCTACTTGTTTTGCTGCCGCTGGTCCAGTTTCTTGTGCATGCAGTGACAAGCATTGGCTCTGCAGTTTTGGCTACGCTGTGAATGCCTGCTGATGAGTTTGCAGTAAGGGCATGGGATCCAGTTTCAGGTGCACCCAAAGCCTCTTGTCCAGCAGGCCTTTAGGAGGGTGAATGAGTGAGAGTTACCACACGTCTGCAGGCAAAGAGAAGACCATCCTGCTGGGTAGCTGCTGGGGCACATTTCTCAATTCACTATTTGGGTAGGACCAGTAGTCCTCCCACTTTGGAAACACTGCCCTAAATAATACTTTGCAGCAGCTCCAAGACACGGACAAAGACTTTTCTTTCCCCCACCCCCGCCACAGCATTTCAAGTCTTTGAAGGGTTTTTGAAAATGAAAATAGGTCAGAAAATCTTGAGAGAAAAGCTGCAAGTCCTCACCAGCTGTCTGTGACATTATTTCCAGATGTTACTGCTCATAGCCATCATGGCCCACTGCAGGAATCCTGTCACTTTGATCTCTTAGTACCAGCTCCTCTGTACCCGCCATCTCTGCTCCTGACTTTCCTGGTTGGACTGCATATTGCCCTTGTCTACAACGTCTGTTACAATACAGAGACATTTCTTTGCTTAACCAAAGGTCTTCATTTCCTATTCATTAAAAGTATAAGTGCCAATTCTGAGGCATCTTAAACAATGGTCATTTGTATGGAGGCTTGAGCTAAAAACATATTTGCATCCTTGAAGGGCATTCTCACTGAAGGAAGCGGTATGGGGCCTCACACCTAGAGACACAGGAAGATCCCACGCCTCTCACCACAGTTTTGTCAGGTCTAATCCCACTGTTCTGCTGCCAGAAGGCTGCCATGGCATTTCACATCCAGACATGGGAGGGCTTAATGAGGAACGGGCACTGCCTGCCTGCTGCAGGACAGAAGATGTGCTCTTCTCTTAACCTAGTGAGCATGAAAGACATTAGAAGTACAATAAGCATAGAGAAAGAAACGGCAATCCCTGCCACCAGTCTCTCACTGCAAAGACAGGACAGCCACAGCACAGCTCCTGGTGTCACCACCTGACAGTTCTTCTGCAAAGTCCCTGTGCTGCTATGCTGTGAATCTTCACTGAAGGCTGCCTAGGCACCGGCACAGGCTTTGCAAGGGAGAGGGCTCATCCACCCTCTGCCCTCCTTATGAAGTACTAGGAGATGCATTGAAGGAATCCTAGACCCATTGATCAGTTTGGGTCAGAAGGGGATTTAACAGGCACCCTTTTATGGTCTCAGAGCCCTGCACTCTTCTGGCATCTTGCTGCCTGGGAGGTGAGACACATATTGTGATGCAGTGGGCTCTGAAAGTCTGAGGGCTTTCCTGCCTTCCCAGAAGGCATCACCACCAGTGGATGCTGCCGATGAGAAGTTGAGTCTCCCAGGGCTCAGAGCGTAGCACAAGGGATTCCTGCTCCAGACATAGGACATAGGGGAGGACAACAGGGGTGGAGGGGGATGTACCAAGGCCGGCCTGACTGGACAAGTGCTGCTGGATACACCTGGTAATTACAGAAAACTAATTTTTGAGCACTTGTTATTAAGTGCACTCCATGACACTGTGGGAATGTGCACTCCATCATGAATAACAAGTGCACAGAAGCAGTTCCTGCCTTTATGCTGTTGGTGAGAAGTTCAGACTTCTCCTCAAAGTGCAGCCTGCTGGTCCATTAAGTAAATAGTGGATGTGTGCTGCTACTTGACTTAATTCTGCCTCTCTCTACCCATTATCTGTATGCTCATTGACTGCGATTTTATGTACAATTATTTACTGAATTGTGGGACGTTCTGTGAGTTCCACTTCCCAGGTTTAAGACTGAAATGTTTGGTACTGGGACACAGACCCATTCTCCTGAGCTCTCAGGAGGACTTTAACTCTCTGAATTAACACTAAAGTTTACCATGAGGAGTACACTGCTGTGGATGGTTTAACATGGCTATCAGCTCAGCATCCTCACAGCCTTTTGCCTACTCCTTCCACACCAGGATGGGGGAGAGAAAAGGAAGAGGAACAGTGAGAAAACCCAAGAGTTGAGAAAAAACAGGTGGAGTGAAGCACAGAGGAAAACAACAGCAAGTGATACAAAAGCATCTGCTCACCACTTCCCACAAAGAGACTGATGGTGCCTAGCCAGTCCCTGAGCAACAAGTGCTTTGGAAGAATGTCCTCCTCTATTTCTGATGCTGAGCAGGGCACCATATGGTACAGATGGTACTGTACAGTATCCATTTGGACATCCCACTTTAAGTGCAGCTACTTGGTAATTTTTTATCTCAAGGAAAGCAGAATACAAGCTGAGGACGAGAGTGAAAGCAGGCATTTTGAACTTAAAAAAATTACTTTTATTTTAGGAACCAATAAAATTATGGTAAATATTTACAAATAATTATCTCACATAAAGGTTACATAAAACCAAATGTCCACAAGTAACAGTCACTCTCATGAAAAGACACACAGATATTGAACTACGCCAATCTTATTGCATGTTTCTTCAACTAATCTAAAAATAAAAAGTGTTGCAGTCAACCATTTAACTTAGAATAAAATCACAAATTTCATTATTGACAAGAAAAGAAACTGAAAAAAAAAATCCCAAATAAATGAAATGAAATCCCTTCAAAAAGCCCCTTCTTCTTTGACCCATGCCTTAGCACCCCAGCTCCCCAGCCCACCTCCCGTTTTGCTCCCCAAAAGAAAACCCCAAACAAAATCCCCAAAATAATGTTCGACATCTTTGGCAAATTGGCACTGCTGTAATTACATTCAAATATTATAACACACAAAAGCAACACACAGCACTAAGGAAAAAACACCAAGATTTCAAGTCTGTTCTTTTCCTACTAGAAAAAAAGAATACAAAACATACACATTTTAAGAAGCATTTTTTCATCTGTTTTGCAACAGATGTTATCCCCTACTTTCAAAGGCAATTCAACAGTTATTTTTAGGAGTTTTTTTTTAATAAGCAATTTTTTGTTTGCAATGTGTTTTTCAAGGGGAGGAGGCTTTTATTTTTCTCCCTCTGTTTTCTTTTTCCTCTCTTTTTAAAGAATTAAGGTTCAATGCAGGCATTGCAGACTTTGGTGGATACAATAGATATGTAAGTATTTCTCTGCTGCTAGAAGTCCCTAATACAAAGTAGTTTGTCTGTAAGAAAAAAAAAAAAAAAAGCCTGTTCCTTTTTTTCGTTGTTATTGAAAAGAAATTCCATTTGCAATGAAATTAGTTTCTGTAATTTCAGAATGCACAAAGGCCACCACAAAGGGAAAACCAGGACACGGTTTCTTCCCACAGGAGACTGAGCTAAAGGAAAGGCAGGTCTAGATGCCCACTGTCCACTTTCCCCATCTAACTTTGACAGGGCAGACCTGGAGACGCTGGACTCGGGGGTCTGTCTGGGTGGTGTTTTGGGCTAATGCAGAGCGAGGGTCCACCTCTCCACAATCCCCGCCAACATCTGAGAGACTCAAGTGTGCCCACACATGTGGGCAGCAATCCCTGCGTGCCCACCCACCTGTTCCACAATGCTGCAGCTGCATCCAGCTCAGTCCTCTCCATCTGGCTCTTACCCTGGAGCTTCTGCACCCCACGAGCCCTCTCACAGGACTGGCATGGGGAGGTGACCACTGGAGCTGGCACCCACACCAGCCACGACACCAAGGCGAGCAGTCCTGGCGCTTTTGAACGTGCTTTTCACTGAGCTTTTGCATGTCAAGCCTCATTAGCTTAACCAGAAAAAGGACACCAGCCGCCTTTGACCCTTTCAGATCTTTTTGTTTCTCACACTGCACTAAATGTGTACCTGTGATAGGAGCAGGTCTGAGGGACCACAGGACACCGCAGCTGGTATTCCCAGCCTCACATAACCACTGAGTGCTGTCCCTCGGGTGCAGAGCAGCACTCGCTGGAGCTCAGGATGTGAGCTGAGTGCCTCTGCCAGCACAAGCCACCTGATGTGACTCTGCTTCACAATGCCCGTAAAGGACCATCACTTGTGCACTCAGTGAGACACTTCAGGACATGTTAGACGAGATCTGTTGGCCCTCTAACATTTAATCAAAGAATCCAGAAGAAAACGGGTTTTCCAGAGTTTGCTGGGACTAAAGAGTCATAGAGTGGGTCAGTTTAGTGCTGTGCTACCTATTGTGGCTGTTGGCTCGTTTTTCTTGGTGGCGCGCACTTGCATGAAAAAGCACAGCACCAGGGAGGACACTCAGCCATGTTGCAGCCAGCAACAGCTACACATGTTGACTCCACTACAGGCCATGGCTCTTGAAGCAGATGAAAATAAGCAAGACCATAGCACAGCTTCCTCTTCCCTCCTTGCTGAAGGATGTGTAAAATAGGTAAAATAAAGAAAAAGAAAAATAAGAATAGAAATACAACTCCATCAGCTAAGATCAGCATGGCAGAGCATTTGCTAAAACCCAGCAGCTGCTAAGACTTGGCGCAGCAAGTCCAGCACAGCACCCTCACTCCTTGTGCTGCCCTGTCCCATTGCACTGCCCTCACACCACGGGACCAAGAGGACTTAGCCACAGGGAGCCAAAGAGGGGCAACAGGTTGGGAGTATTCCACTCTTGTGAGCTCCATGGTCCTATCAGAAAGGTTTTCTCCCAAAAGATGCCTCTCCTGCTTTATCCTCTGTTTCCATTTTTTCTTTCCCTGGTTCTGCTTCTTTCCTCACTGTCTCTTTCCCAAGTGCCTCAAGCACCAAAGCTGTCTCACCATCTGCACTACCAGTGCAGATCACTGCTCAGGCACCTTCAAATGAACACACACTCTAGCCTGAGTGTTTTTCTGATTTGACAGTGAAAAAAATAGGTTTTGGTGTACGAATCCTGATCTGAGACATCCAGAGCCCTGCAGCCTATCAATAATGCCTCCACAACAGAGCCTTTGGACACAGATGCTAAACAAACTCAGTGCTCACAATGTTTTATGTCTTCTTTACCATCACAGTCTCACAGTGTTTGACTGAGGGTTTTCCTCGACAAGTAAGTTCATGCAATCCTGGTTCATGGTTTCCATTGATTTAGCCTTACAGCAGCATTTTCCCTCTCCAACTTCCAGATTTAACTTCTTAGCTTGTCTGAATCGGCAATGTACGTATTTGATAAAATTATTGTTGGGGCACAAAAGACTGGAAAACTCTCTGTCTAGCCAAGTGTATTACAGAATTTAGTGCTGAAACTGCCTGAAGGCACTTTATGGGTCTGATCTCTGCGAGGGTTTAGTGATGATAACATGGCCCTACAGGACATCCCACCTGAGTAAAGGGTTGGCAGGGCAACCCAAACCTGCACCAGTCTTGCTCTCTCCTCTCCTTGCAGCCTCAGGTGGTCATTTTCTTCTCCACCTCACACAGTGACCCCTTCCCCCACAAAATGGAGGGGCCATGGAGGACAGATGGACAGATCATCTCCTGCAAATAGTGTCTTTCAAAAGATGTTCCCTAAGGGCCAGGATCCCCTCGAAGAGGACTATGGACAGAAAGCCCAGTCCTACTGAGGAAAACACTTTTTTATACTCAAGTGAAACATTTTCAAAAAGAAAAAGTACTGCCAATAAGTGCCTTTTGCAGCAGCATGGCATGAATACTCCATGGTCTAACTCTTACTGGGCATTTTGGCCAGGGACAGGTCCCAGCAGATGTGCGCGATGTATGGCTGATGTGTTTTGGGAGAGGGGCCGGGTGCACATCTCTCTCTCTGCCTAGCAGATGTAAGAGTGGGAGTTTTTGGGCTCCCCTCAATGGTTCTGACTGGGGACTGTGCGCTGCCCCACTTCAGCCCAACAGCACCCACAACATCCATCATTTGGGGGAAACATACCTGCCATGGCTTTCCAAGTCCACAGCCCAACTACAAGCGCTGCTGGCCTCAGCATGCAAGTATATGCTAAAGACTCATTTTTGGTCTTCTCAACATTACCTAAAGGAATGTATGTCACACAATCCATGCTGCTAAGGAAACAAATAAAAGAAACATGGTTGCATGGCAGTAGGCCGAGTGGGTGAAGGTCCCACTTGCCAAAGACAAGAGCTGCTGTCATTTTATCCCATCCTTGTCGCCAAGCAGATGGTGTCTCCACAGGTGATATAACAGGGTGCACCTCTGTTCTGGAGCCCACATCAGCATGTGTGGTCAGACTCTTGCTTCTCAGCTGCTCAGAGAAGGCACTGGAATGCCACCTCCCTTCCTGAGCTCACAGAGAAAGTACACTGTTTAAGGGCATATGCAAAGCATACTCCTTGGCCAGCCTCTTGCATGTGGTCTCAGGGGCAGAACTGCCTTTTGCAGCCTTGTCCAAGCAATCATGAGGTGCTAAGAGAGGTACAAACCCAAAGCAGTGTTTCAGAAATTTCCCTGTATAAATTGTCAATACTGTTATTCCATTTAAGTTAAAAATGTATCAGTAATTGCTGAAAAATAAAAAATGGGATTTATTTCGCTGATATCAGTGCTTCCTCTCTAAACGCGAGTGAAGAAATGGAATCAGTAGGGTAAAATTCCCCCTTGGCCATGTCTAGGCTACTCTGGCTGGAATCTGCAATGCCTTCACAGAAAAACAGAGACCCCCCCAAAATGAACACCCTCCGCTCGTTTGCCTTGGAAAGCGAATGCAGCCACCCTCCTGCCCAGTACATGCTGTTCAACACAATCTGCTTAACAAAAATTATTATCATGGTACTTTTCTCCCTTTCACTCAGGGTTTTCATCGCTGGGTTTTAGCACACAATATTGAGACGTTAGTAAGGTGTCAACTGTTATTTTAGGAATTCCTTCCTGGATGCTGCTTAACTTGAAAGCAACAAATTTGTTTCAGTGCTTAGTATGATGACAAATGAACATAAGTGAATATTAAGCAGTAAAATATCACAAAATTGCCCACGTCTTTCAGTTGCCTATGGGTTTGATACCAGCATATAGCATGATCTCACACAACTGTTAGATAGGTTGCTGTATACAAGAAATAACATCAGCCGAAAATACAGCCACAATGAGTGTTAACCTGGTTCAAAGTTGCTTAAAGCTTACTGAGTTCTTTGAATCAGTGCACCAGTTTCAAAACACACTTTCAGGTGTGTTTTGAGTTTGTACTTTACAATGTTGCTGCTTATGCTTAAGCCACTCTCCTAGTAATACGAACAAGCAAGTAGCAAGTATTTACAGTGGTGCTTGTGTAAAATTGAGCAGATGACTTTTTATCTTGCCACCGAGGGGGGAAAAAAAAAAAAAAGAAAAAAAGAAAAGGAAAAAAAAAAAAAAGGTAAGAAAATTGCCTTGAGTCTCACAGCCTGTTTCAGTGTGCAGCAAGAGGAAGCTGCCCCAAGGGGAGCCGCTCACACCTCTTCCTTATCCCCAGATACAGCCATGGCACCCACAGGCGATTAAAGCAGAAGCCAGCCAGCTGCAAAGAACATGAAGCTACCACACACTTTTGACCACCCAGAGCTTCAGGAGAAGCATTTCCTCCTGTTTCTCTGCTTTGATTCAAGACTCAACCAGATTTAATATAATAATCAGTTCACCGGGTTTTTAAAGAGCCAAATTTCAATTGTCATGTTCCCAGTAGGTACTTTCTCCTTCCCTTGCGACGTGGCTGGCGCGGTTGCAGCAAGGTGACCCGCCGCAGTGGTCCCAGGCAGTGCGTGCCCCTCAGCTCCGGTGTCAGTGGCGGTCGTAGGCGGTGGCGGCAGCTGGTGGGGCCGCGCCACGGGCTGCGGCGCTGTAGTAGTAGGGGGAGCCTGCGAGAGATGAGACCACCGTAAGGAAGACAAAGGTGGAAAGGTGCCAGCTTGCAGCATTCCGACACAGGTGGCAGAGAGCTTTCCAGTCAGAGCCTCAATGAAGGCTTGGTAATTAGCATAAAAATCATGTTCATGTATTCTGCGTAAGAAGAGGTTACCAATGATTTGCATTGCTGCTGGCTGTTCAATATCTTCTTCCCTTCCTTCACTCACATCAGTTTCATTTACTTATCCAAAAAAGTTAATTACTTTTCACAATGGAAGGTCAAAATATTACAGCCCCAATGCATTATCACACTCTGACTTCTGTGATTTTCCCCTCTTCTTTTGGAAGAAGGAGGAGATTGAACCCCAAAGCATTTAATACATTTCACTGAAAGCACCTGTTTACTGAGAAATGACCTGAAATCTATTGATGGTGATTTTCTGTCCTGCAGGGCTAAGCACTGGCAGATGGAGCGACCACTCAAGGATCATCAGGAACCTGGGTAGTTTGCCTGAAAGAGGAAGAGCCTTTGACTTGTACCTGGAGAGATACCAATCTGTCCAGACAGCACCAGTTGTTAAAAAACATTCCTAAAACAGCAACAATGAAACCAACTCTGCTCCATCCTAAGAAGAGAGTCAGTTAAAAAAATTTTCACAGCATTATCAGTTTGATTTGCAAGTCACCAGTTTCACATGCATGGGATGTAAGGCACAGCACAGTGTGGAAGAAGTCCCTTGGAACAACTTGTCTTTGGATATGCGTATCTAAGACCACCAGGTGTGTTTGGACGGGCAACAAGGAGACAACACGAGGAACAGTTTTGAGCAGCCAGGGCTGTAAGGTCTGTTTTCACAAGTCACCCCATCTGAGAGCTGCCGTCCATCCTGAGTTCAATGCCTTCAACACACATGGGACAGTAGTCCAGCAGACATGGCCAAGGGTCTTCAAAGCCCTAGATGGGACTTATTGCAGAGGGAGTAACGTCTCCTGCTGTAGCAAGGCAGAGGAGTTGGCCCTCCAGCAGAAGGTGGTGCCACCAAAGCTCACTGAGACCTGTGAACCCCCCGGGAAAACAACAGTGGTAGTGAAGCCAAAGGTGCATTTTCGGCTGTTCACTTCCCACCTCAGACTCTAGCAAACCCTGCTCTAGCAGATCCAGTGATTGCCCAGTCCTTGGGTGCAGCCTGAGTATGACTGTGCCCCAACTGTTCCATCACTATGACCCTGCACAACCTCTGGAGCAGGAAGGAGAACCCAGCTGGCATGCCCTGTGCTGCTGCTCACCTGCTATTTACTGAACCAAGAACCTCCACCCCAGGAGGCTGGAGAACCTTCTGGTCTCTCCTCCTCTCCTCCACAGCTGTCAGAACTTTGCTGTTCGGCCTAAAATGATCTGAGTGATTACCCAAATGGTTCCTGGCTCAAAAGCCCAAGCATAGAATGGAGTTACACAGGCAAGCCTCTGAGAGAACGCTCACAGACTGTCACCGTTGACCATCAGCAACATTCAGCACTCCCTCCTCCCTGTTCTGGGTCTATCAGGGTCCATGACAGGCAAGCCCACCTGTTTGTTCTAGGCTGCTTTTGTCCAGAGCGCCTCATCAGAAAATCAGTTCAACCTTCATCAGCAATCTCCATCATCTGAATTCCAAGGGAGCATATGCTGATACATCCAAAAATGCACTTCTCAGCACAGTCATGGAGAAGAAAACTTCCTCTCCAGCAGAAGGTGGTGCCACCAGAGCTGGCAGGATAAGCATTTGGGTGAGCATTTGGAAAGATGTCCATATATGAACTCCTAGGCAGGAGCCTATCCCACCCAGGTTTATTTACTAGAAGGTAAAAATTTTAAGCCATAGCCAATGTTGTTAAAGCAGATCCATTCAGATAGCCATCATCTCATTTATGCTTGCACAAGTGCAGAACTAACAGCCCTGTGTTAGCTGCTGAGGGCACCACAACTGTTATCTCGAGGTGGACTAACTGTTCTCTTCCGGGTAACTGACATTAGGTTAATAAGTCCCTGCTCTCTGTATTTCCTGGACAGAATACTGGAAAGTTTCTGAAGGTCTGCTGCCTCCCATGTGCCCGGG
>WEKX01006068.1:0-13220 GCA_013390025.1 Pitta sordida
GAGAGTTTTGGTAAACGGTGCCACATCTATCTGGTGAACGGTCACTCGTGGAGTTCCACAGGTATCAGTGTTAGGCCCGGCACTATTTAATATCTTTATTGATGATATGACGGGCGCATTGAGTCCACCATTAACAAGTCTGCAGATGAAACCATGTTGGGGGCAAATGTTGAACTGCCAGAGGGTAGAAGGGCCCTTCAGGGGAACCCTGACAGGCTAGAGAAACGGGCAGGTTCTAATAGTATGAGTTTTAACAAGTCCAAATGTTGCATTCTTCACTTTCAACGTAACAACCCCAAGCATTGCTCTGGACTGGCGGAGGAGTGGCTGGAGAGTGGTGAAATGAAGAGGCATTTCAGAGTAATGGTTGACAGAAAACTCAATATGAGCCAACAGTATGCCCTAGTGGCTAAGAGGGCCAATGGCATCCTAGTCTGTATCAGTGACAGTGTAACCTGTAGGACTAAGGAAGTTATTCTTCCCCTATACTCAGTACTGTTCAGATCACATCTTGAGTACTCTGTCCAGTTCTGGGCTCCCCAGTTTAAGAAATATATTGAACTTCTTGAGAGGGTCCAGAGACAGGTGAGAAGGGTGGTGGAATGGAAAAGAAGCCCTATGGGGAGCGACCGCAGGAACTGGGGTTGTTCAGCCTGGAGAAGAGCAGGCTCAGAGGTGGCCTCGTTGCTGCTTACAACTACCTGAAGGGAGGTTGTAGTCTGGTGGATGTAAATCTCTTCTCTCAGGCTGCCAGCACCAGAACAAGAGGACATGGCCTTAAGCTGTGCCAGGGAAGGTTTAAGCTGGATGGAACTGGGGTTGTTCAGCCTAGAGAAGAGGAGGCTCAGAGGCAACCTCATTGCTGTTTACAACTACCTGCGGGGAGGTTGCCGCCAGGTGGGTGTGGACCTCTTCTTTCAGGCTGATGACACCAGAACGAGAGGGCGCAGCCACAAGCTACGCCAGGGGAGGTTTAAACTTAATGTTAGGAAGCGGTTTTTCACAGAGAGAGTGNAGAACTCACTGACATGGCCTTGATGATCGGAGGCTCTGATGGATAGAGCGTGGTGTCTGGGGCTCCCAGGTTGTGGGTTCAATCCCTGGGTGAGCAGTCGCTTGGGAGTTGGACTAGATGATCCTTGTGGGTCCCTTCCAACTCAGAACAACCTGTGAACCTGTGAATAGCCATAATGCTTATTTAGTTTCTACGCAGCTGCTCTGACTAACCCGACCTATGCTGTGGTCTCAAACTCTGCTAGGTTCTAGACAAGAACTGGATTGAATTGATTACTCCTTGTCATGATCTAATACTGTAGGTATCTAAATGTACTAGATGTCATCTCATGTTATGAACCTCCTTATGACACATAATTTAATTCACCTTAATCTGTCCAGAGGGATGCTAATCTCTGCTGATAGCACCCCATCTCTCAACTGGAGATTCACTTGAGCCTGGGTATCTGTCAATATCCAGAGGTTCACTTGAGTTGATAGTGCTCATCATCAGTATCAGAAAGTTTTGATGCCTCTGGGTACCTACTGTTAATCAACTCCATATTCAGTCAAATAAAATCTATGCCTAACATTGTGGGTTGGATCACCTTATGACATGACATGATTCCTTCCCTGCTGAGTGAGGGAATTTAGGTACTCTGTATTAGGATCACTTTACCTTCTTCCTAGTTTTTAGACATTCTGATCAAAAACAAATGCAAAAATATAGTTCCCTCTTTTATTCTTTATTTTAGCATGGCAATAGCTATTGTGTCCAGTGGGTGGACAAGGCTCTGAATTATTAGATTTCAAGAGGTTACTTCCAAAGTTGTGATTACAAGGAATATAAAAACTATAATTATTAACTATGACCTCCAGAGAAAGACTCATTGAATAAGCTTCCCCTGTGTACTACAGCAAAGTTACTATTCATGTGATTCTTTACATGAAGTAATATTCTTGCCTTCTTTTTTTTAGTTCAGAATCACAGAATCACAGAATCACAGAATATTATGAGTTGGAAGGGACCCACAAGGATCATCTAGTCCAACTCACCACCTAACACCCGTACAGAGTCCGAGAGCACATCCCAGAGCGTAACACCACCTAGATCCCTCACAGTCTAGCAGGTCACTCCGAGTCGGAAGGGGTCCAGGGTCATCCAGCCCTACACCCCCCAGCTAGACCATGTCACTAAGCTCCTCGTCCAGTCTTCTCTTTTCAATCTTACCCCTAAAATTAATGTTCACTGCAACACCTCCAGCAACGACTGTAGAAACCATGAATAATCCATGTTGGATTAAATCCACTGTCTTCCTCTGATATTATTGCAATTATAAGATGTCAAAGCAGGATCAGATCAAGGATAAAATTTATGTTTACGTGTAGCAGTCTAGGCAAGAGACAAGATCATGATAAACTTTGTGGCAGTTTTCATGTCCATATTCTGGTCACCATAGGTCCAAGGCTCCTCAGATTAGGCATTACCTTCTGATTTAATTCATCCCCAGAAAAATATATGTTTTGGAAGTAGGAGAATGCTCCAGTGTTTCCTGCCCAGGAAACACAATAAAAATGATCCCTGAAACTCCAGGGCCAATTATTTATTGCTAAGTTATGAATTTTGGGTAATGTTTGCAATCCCATCTTCCCCTATAAAACGTTACAGCAGAATTCTGCTTCTCCAGAATATCAACTACCTATCACCAACATCCTTTCTGTGCAACTCAAAAGAAGCTGGGTTTTATTCTAACTTGAAGATCAAATACCTTAAAAGCATGATTTTTTTCCCTCGTGTTACATATTTTTTATTGAAAAACATAACTATCATTTATTTTACAGAGAGGGGAGATAAAATAGCATTCTCTGTACGAAAGGACCAAAACTTCACAATCCCAGTGGCCAAACACTTTTCAGGGCTTGAAGAGAAATCACAGATTTTCTCTTAGAAATGGTCTCACCCACTGACATGATGTTCCCTATTTTATTAAAATCTCTGCAAGTTCTACAAACTTGGGGTAGGGCAGGAATATGTTGTAGCTGTGTCCTGCCCCCTAGTGGTACAGCCTAGAACATGTAACTAGATGAGGATTTTGAAAAATTGATTTTTTAATGTTTTTAATTTTATTGTTCAGCTTTAGCTTTTTAACATGCACTGGAGCTCAAGAGTTTCAACACTAGCAGCTAACATAGCCAATGTGTATCAGAAACTTGACATGTTTTCTATTTCCTCACAGTTTTCAATTTCTGTCTTCCTAAAAGTGTATATTAAGTGCTTTAAGTCTTGTTGTACTATATAGAGTCCTACACAGGCTGAATATATAAAGATAAAGTAATTCCTGGTGTTGAGTCAATGATTTCATTAGAGCTGCTACGAGAACACATTTGACCTACCCTCTCATAACTGCAGCTTGGGAAAAGAGTCTCCATTGTTACTAATACATGTTTCAATAGAATACTGATACATTTTTTCAATACCATGACTATTGTAAACTTAAGCAAGGGATTTAACAAATACTGAGCTACTCCAAGGTCATTTGCAAGCCTATTTATTTATCATTTGATGATCAGAGTAAATAATATAAGTACTAAAAAGCCTCCCCATTGCAAAATTATTTTTTACATTTTCATTCTGTTTGTTTTGTACTCTAATTGTTTTTGTCACTTCTATTTATTCAGAAACAGTGCTTCTTTACCACAGATTTTCAAGGTACAAAATAAACCAACCAAGCAAGCAAAAAACAAATCCATAGCAAACTGCAAATGTCCTAATGGCAAAGACATCTTTCACTTCTTTCACTTCAAACATAAGGCTTCTGCTTTGAAGGTAGGGTACAGTTTGTCTTTAGGCCCTGCTTGTTCATTTTCCCTTCATTTTCCCTACTCAGACAGTGAACTCACTGGGATAAATGTTCTGAAATAAAATTAATTCCACAGCTTTTCCTCTTGAAATAGAATACTTTGATGAGATTTATATAATTATTGGGGTTTCTGTGGCTCATATGAAAAAATTAAAAATTACTCTATTTTCCCGAAACCTTAGTTATCTCACATTTGTGAAATTATGAAAGAAACAGGCTTTGTCAGAGTGTTTTTCTTGCGATCTCTTCTTCAACATTTTGTTGCAGCTCATAAATGTGACTGCTTTTTCTTTTCCTCTAGAAGTTTTATGTTTGTAGGTTTGCTATGTATCTAGAGTGGTTTTGACAGTACAATCAGTTACTTTCTTGCTCTGCTGGCCATTACTACTGAATTAATTTACTGGTCTGAATCTACTATTGTTCTTAAAGGAAATGCTATCTTCTCATTATATCCTTCCATTATACTAACCATACTGCCATCATTTAGGTTATCTCAGGCTCTAATGACATTTAGTGACATTTCCCGTTACTCTTTCAGCTAGTTATCTACCCATCGTCACAATTTGATTCTTTATATTTCTAGGGTAGTTTTAATAAAGCTGTATGGGGACAATGGCCCTATTAACACGTCTATGTAAGTTTTATGTAGTCTCTATTGCATGAAGACCTCCTGAATTTTTCAACTCTTCTGTGTATATTTTTTGATATATTTATACATTTACCAGTAGAATAAGCCATTGGGTTAGTTCTGCCATGTAAAACAAAATTAACTCTCCTTCTTCTGTACTGTAACTTCCCTGAGAAAATTTCTTTCATTTGATAATTATTTTTTTAAAAATAGATCTTTCCTGAAGTAGCAAAAACTCCTCCAAACTTATTGAAACAGCAATAACTCTTAAATTCAACAATGCCTGCCTGATAGGTCTTGTCACATGAAGTCATATTTGTCACTGAGTCATATTTATTTACAACACATGTTTCTATAACTGGTTTGATTTGTACAAAATTTTAAAGAAAGAATGCGCTTTGAAAGACTTTTTAAAACCTTATAACTAAGTTCTGAATACCAGTTTCAGTTTTGTGGGAGTTTTGGATGTTTTTGTAGAACTCATTTTAAAGTAAATGAAACAAAGAAAATAAGGATGAAGGATCAACTGGGAAATCTTGGAATTTGCTAAGCATGTTTTTCTCTAGACCTCCGGTGCAAACTAAATGAGCTATATTTGACTAACTGTAGCTTAGGACTGTCAGTACTTTCTCACCCTCACATTCGTTATCTGACAATAATTGGAGACACAATGGGTCCTGGAGACAGGGCAGTGGATTTGGTCTCAAGATACCTTGCTACCATTCCTGATCTTCTTAATGATCTGCTGTGTGATACAGTGTAAATCACTCCATCTCTCTTTGTCACAGCGTCATGAAGATAGATGTATAAAGCATTTTGAGATCTAAAGATCTTTGAGTTATATATTATCATTTATTATTTATTCTTTGCTCTTCTGTGTGAGTTTTTAAAAGACATTTTCTGCCAACTAATGCACATTTTTCTGAGGCAAGCAATCCACACTTGCCTGAAGAGTCAGGCTGTGAGAACAATAAGAGACAGGGGGGTTTTCATCTTGTTTTCATGACATCATGTTTCACTGACAAAAGGCAAGAATGTGAATGTCCATTGTTCTAAATATTATGATTAAACTTATCTAATGAAAATTTAATTAAGGGAAAAACAAACAAACAAAACCCAAACACACAAACAAGAACAAACAAGCATAAAAACCAAACAAAAAAAACCCAGAAGGAGAGCTTTCACATGTTAGAGTTACTGTATATAATCTTCCAGCTATGACACCAAATTTTATCTTCATAGAGCAGATACCTGATTAGCTTCTCCTGCTTTACTGCTATTGTTTCATACTGGCTGAGAACAAAGTGACTCACAATTTTCTTTATCAGTAATAGTATCTTGGTCCCAGCATAAAGTTTTGACACATCACAGTTTTGTTTCCTGCAATTTCTGCTGTCCATATGTGTAATTAGTAACCACAATGTTTGTGCATTTAGTTACTATAGAAACCGTTATCTCTTTTGTTTCCCCTGAGGATTCTGAGCAACTCTGCACACAGTTTGACCCAACTTTGTCACCTTTTCATAGTCTTGAAAGAAAAAAGTTATGACTCCTGAGAGGAATGTTTCAATTTCTGTCTATGAGCAAAGTTCTATAAATCTACATAGTAATTTGTCCCCATAGACTGTTACCAGATGTATTCTCAACGCCTTATAAATTATATCACCCAGAAGAATAGAATTAGTCTTTCTTCTGTTATATGAAAACAGTCAGTTTTGGTAATTTAAATGGGGTTTTCTTAAACTTCCAGTTAATTTGAAAATACTCTGAAGACACTCAGTTGTTATAAGTTAGATAAGAAAAAATGAAAAGGAGAAGTCAGGGCTGGACATAATTTATCTTCCCTGAAATGGAGAATACAAAAATCTTAACAATCATGGAGGTATTTTATTCTTGTAGCATCCTCCAATGCTGTGAATTTTAGAAATATCTGGTCCACATCAACATTTGAGCAATATGAAGTTTTGCAAGCAGTTCTTGATATTTTAAAAGTATGTGTAGTATAAAAAAGCATATGCCAAAAACCTGTGAAGTGCACAAACAATATCCAGTGTGGTAGGGAAGTAGACAGAAAAACTGACGACTGTGAGAGTGACAGGGAAAACCAGTTTAATTTATAAACCATCACCATGATCTGGAACACAAGTATATCTCATTCCAAATGAGGGTCCCAAAATGTAGGTTAGAGAGCTTTGCTCATATCCAGTATATCTTTACAATGATATAACTTTATTTGGAGGGAAATAGAGCATCTCCCAGACCAATATAACACTCTTAATGCCTAAATGATTGTACAGTCATGAAATATATGTTAGAGTACCAAAACACTAAACTATTGAGATACATGTAGGAGACCTAATTGTAACTTTCACTGTGGCCATGCTCTGAAAGAGAGTGTGACATTGAATTTTCTCCAGTGTCTGTTCTCATAGGGAAGATCTCTTAGACATTAAGTTTTGTGAAAATTATGTCACAGAATCACAATTTCTGGGTTTGAGTGAAACTGATGAGGTAGTCGCAGAACTGTTGAGCGTAATAAAAGGGCATCTAATTGTAGGCTCCTACAGAGCTAGGAACAGCTGAGGAAGAAGCTGCACAGAGATGCCTGCTTCAGCTTGCATCCTGGTTTGTGCGCTCTCTACATCTCAGCCTGGATTTTCGAGCAGATTCCATATCTGCCCCCATATTTTGAAAGAAGTTTGGTGCATGTGTCGAATTTGAACTCATCGTATTATGGGCATGTAAATGTATTTAGGAGTGGTCAATGTTCTCTAAATAAAAAGACAGGGGATAATATCCTCTTGGACAGTATTAATGCACATTAATAAAAGGAGTCATAACAATGAAAAGGAAAATGCCATCCTTTCAAAAGCTTTATTTTTTTTCCCTCATTATTCTGTCTTCTCTCTAAAATGAGATCTTGACAGAGTAGATTATTTGGGTATTGCTCTTAATGGGCTCTCAAATATGTCATTATTAAGATATGTGATGAAGTTCCTCCCCTATGTCCAACTAACTTGTATTTGTTTATTTTACAGATGCAGAAAGGGTTGAAATTTTTGCCCCTGTGAACTTTATGGAATAATGGATCATATCCTCTAATTGTGTTTTTTGTTGTTGTTGTTTACAAAAGGAGGAAAACTTAGAAGACACTCTGTAAAGGCCTAGGGATATCATTATGTCTGTTGCTATTCATAATAGGGTATCTCCATGTAATTTAAAACTATTAATGAATAAAATATAAGAGTATTAGTAAACAAAACATTTTTAGGGATGATAGGGTTGTTTCCACCTCTTCAGAGAATAGTTGATAGCTCTTGATGAAAATGTCCATTGTGCTTCTTCAGTGTATTTAATAATGAGAATGAGGAAAAGGGAAAAATAATAGAAGAGGTCAAGGCATGATTGATTTTACATGAGAACAGTCAATATTTTTAAAGACTCAGTGATAATCTCAAAACACAGAACTCTAGTGCTTTTACTTTTGTTTCAGAAATTTATCTGCTTTAAGAAAATACCATCTTTTACTAAGGCTGTGACCTACAACTATGTATATTCTCATTTGTATCAGATGCTTTCATTACCATCTTACATATATTTTTACAGCATTGTAAAAGCGAAGTAAATTGTGTGCACCTATGCTCTACTGAAAAAAAAGCACTAACAAGTTTCTAGGATTATCTTTGCTAACAGAGGGAAAGAAACATGAAATAAGGGTATGTTCATACATTGTATTGGCTAACTAGAATGTGTATGTCATCTACATACATTAGCAATATATAATTTGATTCCAGCAAAATGACACAACTTAGTTTAAGTCTATGTGTCTTTAAGAAATTTGAAAGTGCTTTCCACCTTTACTTTGGAGAGGTAATTCACTCAGATCAATTGACTTTTTCCAATTTCTCTTCTTAAGACAATAATTTGCTACACATTAAGGCAATAATTTGATGGACTAAAAAAAAAAGAAGTAGTGTTGAACAGAAATTTTAATTTATAGCCTTAAATCTTTAAGCCTTAAAACTGGGAATATAAGTGACATTGGACAGAGGTAATGCATGTATTTCTTTAATCGCAGGTTGGATGCACATATTATACCCTCATACATCTAAAATAGTCAGCACAGATTCAGGAAAGGTAGGTCCTGCCTGACCAACCTGATCTCCTTTTGTGAACTGGTGACTCACCTGGTTGATGATAGAAAGGCTGTGGGTGTTGTGTACCTGGATCTTTGCAAAACCTTTGACATGGTTTCCTATGGCAAGCTTCAGAAGAAATTCTCAGAGTGTGAATTGGATAGGAGCATTCTGTGTTGGGTTAGGAATTGGTTGGATGGACGAGCACAGCGAGTCTTGGTAAACAGTGCCACATCCAGGTGATCCCTAGTGGTGTCTCACAAGAAAGGATCAGTGTTAGGCCCAGCACTGTTTAATAACTTTATTGATGATATGGATGGGGAAATTGAGTCCACCATTAGCAAGTTTGGAGATGATACCATCTCCAAGTGGTTGGGGGCAAATGTTGAACTGCCAGAGGGTAGAAGGGCACTTCAGAGGGTCCCTGAAAGGCTAGAGAAATGGGCAAATTCTATATATTTATATAAATATAAATATTTAATGGGGCTATATGAGACATGCTGCATTTCACATGTTCAAGTAATTTAGAGGAATAAATAATGCAAAAAAATCAGTAATTAAGTGAAAGAAAAACCAAAGAAAAACCATAAAGATTCCAGCATGATAGCAAATGAAAGTGGTTGAGGTCAGGTCTTTCCCAGCATGGGAGCTTAAGTCATTGATCTCTTTTACTCTGTGAGGCACTTCGGTGTTGTTTCTGGTTGGTCTTACTGAAGTAGTCAAATTGTGTGATTAAGTGCAATATAAGATCAGAAACACAATGTATTTTTCTGTATCTGGACTGTCCACTAGATGATTTTTTTACCTTGCATTGGTGAGCAATTAATGAAATTAAACTAGAGGAATATTTTTCTTTCTTTTAGTTAGTTTACTCATTTTTCAAATAAATGAGGTAAAAAAATATGTCAAGGTGTATTTAACTGTATGCAATACTGAGGACAAACCAGGAAGCCAAATGTACTGCTTGTCATTGTTATTAGTGGTTCTGACACAAATCACAGTCTAGGATTCTAAGTGGAGAGAAATGTTATCCACTCTGCAATCTTGAGTTGAAGTTAAATCTCTTGTTCTTTTGTTTTCTATCCTCCAAATTTCTCATTCTGGATACTTCTTCTTTTTTTCCCTTCTTTTCCTTACCTATTTCTCTCTGGAATTCTTTCTTAAACTAAAAAACTATGTTGTAAAACTTTACAATTACTGAAAAAAAGCATGTGTCTAAATCTCTTGCTTTTCTCCTCATTTTAAATTGTATGACAGTTACCCAAACTATTTCTTTTTCTCTCACTTTACATAGGTTAATACAGACTAATTTAAAAATAGTCTGAAATATTGAATGTCATCATTTAAAGACAAAAAAGAAGATTTGAAAAGAAAATATAAAAATGGTAAGAATTCCTTGATGGTTACCTGTGAAAATATTCAAGGTAAAAAGTATCCTCAGTTTTCTGTCTTTTTAAATACTTCCTGGTTGTCCTTTTTCATAGTATCTTAGAATGTACTAAATTTGGTGCCATGAGAAAAACTACTTAAAACATATCTCCTTCAGAAAATTGAATCTGAGTTCTGTGATACATGAGAGTATTCAGCTAGAAATTTTTCTATTTTATATAGGTTTATTTTCTCATTTATTCTTCATTATTGGTCCATAAAGCAGGTAAAGGATCTTCAGGTCCATTTTAGTATATCCCAAACTATTTCTGTTGTATAAGCCTCTGGCTTTCTCAGGAATTACTGAAGTTTATTTTTAAAAAAATTTAAGATTAATTTTCATGGAAATTACTCTTACTTCCACAAATTTTCTTTTTTTTTTTTTAAAACACTGTTTTGTCAAGTTTTTCATTACCTAGAGAGAAAGCCAATACATATTATGCTGCTATTATATATTATTTTTATTGAATACATTTTTCAGTATAATTCAATGACATATCAGTCATAGATCTATCATTTAGAGAGGTTACGACCATGTAAATCAAATAAGTCTGCCAGCATCTGTGTTTATTGGTGTGACACTGAATTCTTTAACACTTAGTTTCCACTCAGAAATATTAATTATACTTGTTCTTCTGCTGCAGTCATTTTCTTTATGAAAGTGTTTCTGGTTTTGGAATGTGTTGTCCGCAGAGGTGGTTGAGTCACCATCCCTGGAGGTGTCCAAGGGTAGGCTGGATGAGGTGCTGAATGATATGATCTAGATGTAAAATGTTAGGTTTAGCTGATCTGCAAGGTCTTTTCCAACCTTATCAATACTGTGATACTGTCATACTGTGTTAATGGAACTCAGAAAAACCACCAAGAATTACCTCTAAGTTTCAAGGTCATCTTTCCTGTGTGGAGTAACAGGAATGGCTCAAAGCCTATGGGATGCTACAAACAATTTTGCTGGTATTCTAGGCTGTTCACCAAAGCAGAACATTTCTTTCACATACACAGAAGTTTCCCAATAACAAATTATTTTCAGCCACAGTTTTTCATCAACACCACAGAGAGAAATTAAACTGAATATGTCTATGACCATACACATCACCTCCTGAAGTGTAACTGCCTTAAGGCAAGTACTTAGTGAACAGTGACTACTCTGACTAGTGCACTAGATTTTCCTCTTATTCACTGATTACTTGGCATACTGTCTCTGAAAGCTGTGCCCTCATCAGCAATCATATTTATTTCCAGAGTTCAAGCCTTCACTAGATAAATAGAAAGATGGGTGAGAGACAGAAGCATGGAGATCTAAAATATCTTTTTCAAGGCCTTGGGCTTGTAGAGTTCTAACACGCAGAACAAAATAGGATGTTTGTTTAAAGTCTCAGTGAATCTGCTCCAAGGCATTCTTCTCATGCGTGACATGGTCTGGGATACAGTTTTGCATGAGCAGCACCCTGTCTACGCACATCTGAGGTCACTTGCTTTCAACTGCAGCACAGAGTATGCAACACAAACTTGTCATTCTCTCTGCTTCTATTTTTTTCCACAAAATGGCAATGATCTCATGACAGCTGGCCTAAAGGACATATCATTACTTCATTCTTTGTATAGTTTTATAAACTGTAGAGACAGAACTTCCTTTCTTGCTTTCTCAGAGATACATGCACACACACAGAGCTATATACAACATTAGAATAGTCGGGTCTCCTATACCACGGTACCACAAGTCTTCTTCATCTCCCATGAAAACCTCCATCCACGTAGAATGGCAATTCATTAATATGCAAATTTGCCCCACACCCTCACACCACCCCCTGGTGCTCCAGTGCTGTTTTGGCACTGCCCTGCTGTATATCAGTGTTTGTGTTGGCACTTCCCAGAGCCCACGGCCATCTCACTCTGGGAAAAAACCCTTTTCTGTTCGGCCAGGGACATGGGTGCAGGGAGTCGCCCGTGCCGCTGTCCCGGTGTCTCTCTGGGTGGATAGACCTAGTCTCTCCGTACTTGCAGTAGACGTCTACCCCAAGAAGGTCTCAGACACCACATCTAACCTGAGAGTATGTAAATCTTTCATAACTGCACGAAGTTTCTTTGCTCGAAGTCAAACCAAGGGAAGCGGGGCAGTCAATGCTCAAGCCAAGCAGAGCTGAGGTGCTGTGGGAGTGGCGTGTACCCGGCTTGGCTCTACCACAGCTGGCTCGAGGCGGGTGCCTGGCATGGTGCAGGTGGCCGCAGGGTGGGGAGGGATTTGCATATTCTTGACTACCTACTTTGAATATTCATGCATGTCGGGTTGTGCATGCGCAGTGTCAAAATGGGCCGCCTTAATTTCTGAAAAATCATGCCACAAGGACGTGAAGCAGCTATCTGGGGGGCGTGAAGCGGAAGAGGTCTGACTGTATTTATTAATTGAAGTTTCTGAACAGAATTTTATCTGAACCTAAAATCTAATTCCAGTTTCTCAAATTTCAGAAAAATTATGAGCTACTGAAGGACTGGGTGTTTCAGCTCTAGTACAAAGGTGACTTTTTAAGTCCTTCACAGGGATGTTCTATCTGCCTAATTTAAGTGCATATAAGTGAACCAGACTTTCTTATGAATACTTGAAATACATCTAATGATATACCATTTAAGGAACTGCTACTAGACACCTACAATTTGAGTTTAATGTGTTAAATTGAATCATATCATGCCTGGGTTTGGGGTTTCTTTCCCCAAAGCATGGTAAGTGGAAATCAGGAAGTAGCTCAGCAGCAAGTTTTGTAATGCATTCATTTAAGCAGTCGGTTGCTTACATTAAATGAATATTTGGGCAAAAGAATAACATAATCAGTCTGCTTCATCTTGGGGGGAAAATTCAGGAGATCCAACTGGTAACGTTTTATAACAGAAAGTTGCCACCTTTTTTTCCTCAAGACTACAGAATCAAAAGTGTTTGGGAAAAAGGACATATTGTTAACCCAGATATTTAGACAGAATACTGAGAATAAAAACCCTCTTTAACAGATTGTCTGATATCTTGTTATTCTGTCACCTGAGAATGACAGCCTGATAGGTTGAAGAAAGAGGCAAGGAAATTTCACTCTGAAAATCAGCAGAATCTCTTGTACATCTGTTAATTAAAACAATCTGCCAGTGCTCCTCTTAGGCATTCATTGGATCAATGTTCACAGAATCACA
>WEKX01006070.1:0-17182 GCA_013390025.1 Pitta sordida
CTCTACAACTACCTGAAAGGAAGGTGTTAGTAGCCAGCTGGGTGTGTGTCTCTTCTCTCTGGCTACAAGTGATAGAACAAGAGGACACAGTCTTAAACTGCGTCAGGGGAGATTTAGACTGGACATTAGAAGGAACTTTTTCACAGAGAGGGTGATCTCTCAGTGGAACGGGCTGCCCAAGGAGGTGGTGGAGTCACCGTCCCTAGAGGTGTTTAAGAAAAGTTTGGATGATGTACTTGGTGACATGACCTAGATATTAGGGTAGTGTGTTATGGGTTATGTGTTATAGGTAGGATGGTGTGTTGGTAGCAGGATGGCAACAGGTTAGGTAGCAAGTTTGGCTAGGTTGTGTAATAGGTGATAGGTTGGACTTGATGATCTCTATGGTCTTTTCCAACCTTACTGATTCTGTGATTTTGTGATTTTCTGTAAGATATTCAGACATGGAATCATAAAACTTGGTACATACATAAATAGTGCTCTATCCTATTGCAATATGAGCAATTAAATACTACATATAACTTACTACATTTTTCCTTCCATTAATCATATAAGTTTTTGATGTATTTTCAATATTAGCAAGAAAGGAGCCAACTTTAAACCTGGAGTATGCATACTCTTCATCGAATTTGGCAATATTTTTTCTTAATGCTACTTACTTTCCGGTCTTACATGTTTTATTTAATGTGTACTTGCAATATATGTACTGATATATATTGAGAAAACAGTAATGAGTTCCGCATTTAACAGCTTGAAGGATCAAAACACACACAATCACAGAATCACAAAATACTACGACTTGGAAGGGACCCACAGGGACCATCTAGTCCAACTCACCAGCTATCGCTCGTACACAGACCGAACGCACACCCCAGGGTGGTGAACATAAATCTCGTTCCCTCACAGGCTCACAGGCCACTCTGAGCCAGAAGGGACCCACAGGACCATCCGGCCTGACACCCCCCATCTAGACCATGTCACTAAGCTCCTCATCCAATCTCCTCTTAAACACCTCCAGGGATGGCGACTCCACCACCTCCCTGGGCAGACCATTCCAGTTAGAGATCACTCTCTCTGTGAAAAACCTCTTCCTAACATCCAGTCTAAACTTCCCTTGGCACACTTTGAGGCCATGTTCTCTTGCTCTGGTGTCGTCAGCCTGAGAGAAGAGATTCACACCCACCTGGCGGCGACCTCCCTTCAGGTAAACAGCGATGAGGTCATCTCTGAGCCTCCACTTCTCCAGGCTGAACAAAATGAGAATATTCAAAGTAAAAGATTTATTCTGAGCAGGTAAGATCTCCTTTTTTTTTTTTTTTTGTACTCTGACATAGAGAAACTAATGTTCCCTTATTAACAAGCACAGGGCTAATATTTTAATAAGGCATGAACATTAAGTCACTAACACACTTCAAGTGCATTGCTGTTGAAGTGTGTAACTACAGCTTGTGTAGGCAAATACAAGGTCTCTTGAAAACAGTCAGTTTTGACTACTTCTGGTAATCTACCCATGAAAACTTACATGTTGAAGTAAGCGCATTGTATTATTATTATTATGCTTATTATTCATACCGTAATGTCTGAAAAATTATAGTCTTAAGGTCCAAAAGTTGTGTATGTGAGCAATATTGGCACAACAGTACTGCTTCTAGTTCCAGATCTAGCTTTTGCTAGGGTAGCTTGAATATCTCCGTATAGGACCGAATGGTGCAGCTTAGATCTGTATAGGTTTTGAACCCACAGTAACAGTTTTACTGTAATACTGCACCTGATTATAACGTGCTTATTTATATGTATATACTGAAATTATTAAATATTAATGAGCTTCCAGCAGAAACCTTTGGGGAAGAACATTTCACCCAAACCTTAAGGTCATTAGAAAAATTCAGCAGAATGATTAAAAATGTATTTTTCTAGGAGTAGTTGTCCTAGGGTGGTGTGTANTTTTTCCTTGGACATATTTCTTGCTGCACTCCAGCCACTAGAAGAGGGGAAGAGGGCCTGCAATTCCCTTCCCTTGCCCCCGGGGGTTCTTCCTCATCATCTCTTGCTTTCCCTCAGAGTGTCTGCATCAGGACTCTGAGCTCTAGCTGCTCTCTGTGCACCTGAGGAGTTTCTTCTGGGACTGTCTGGTGGAATCTGATCAAGGCCGACAGGACTCTTCATATACAGGACTTTCCACATCGCAGGACTCCTTATGTCACCAGACTTGTGAGATATCTCAGGTTTTGTTGTTTAATACTGTTCTGTCTTGTCTGTTTACTAAAGTAAATAGTTTATACTTTTCACACTTGCCTTGTTTTTTTCTAACCTGGTGAGGGGGAGAGGTGGTTTATTTTTTTTTTGGCTCAACCCCAAATTTGCCTCAAACTTCATCAGTAGTTTAAATGAAGACAGGATGGTTTTTCATTTACTTAAAAATTAAAACAAAGTAAGAATGACATTTTGTATAATCTGTGTCTGCATCTGTTAGCTATGACATAATATTTGGTTTATTTTTGGAGGTGGAAGGTAACTAAAAATTTTCACTGTTTTTTTCCCCTGGAACTGTTGGAATAATAGCATTTTTAAGGAAAAAATCTTAGTAAAACCATATGCTATTTTACTGCAGTGATACAAAATGCAGAAGCCATTGTTATGTATTGTGAATAAAAGTTTGGACATATAAACAAGATAACACTGTCTGTGTAGTCAACAGCAAAAGATAAGATAACGTCAGATAACTAACTACTCTTCAACAATGTTTTGATGCATTTTTTTAATCCTTTTTAAGGAAGCTGATACATGAGCATGCCAGTTTTAACAACACAAGGGACCTAAACACCATGCGAGCAGCTTCCTTTCTCCCACTCCTTCCTATAAGAGAGTGACATAAAATGAGAGAATATGACTTGAAATAACAATTTACTAAAAGCACAAAACAATGGAATAAGTAAGACATGCACATTAACTAGAGCAGTATTAATGGCAAAACTATAAAGGAGAAGCAGTTTTAACCACAAAAAGGTATTCACTGTCAGGAACAAAATAACGAAAGTTGGCAGATATTTCTGGACTCACACAGCTGACACACTGTGTGACTATCCCAGCATTCATCTTTGTTGTCTCTGCACACCTCCCATCCCATTCTCTCTGCTACATGGCTCTGTGTTTAGCTCTGCTGCCCATTTGTCATCTCATGTTGTCTTGCAGCACACCCAGAGGGGTCTTGGCTTGCTCTTGACCCCTTGTCCAGTTCGAACTGCTGTCTGGTTTCGCTGCCTCATCCCATGCAGTGCTGCAATCCTGTACCACCTTCTCTACAGGCTATTACCACTGTCAGAGTACATCCCAGACCATAAGGACTGACGGCATCCGCAGAGAAACATTCATTCCCATATCCATTCCAGGAAACGGTGAAATGGTTCTTGCGTTACCTGTGGAATGGTCACAGACTACTTCTGCTACTGTCATGGTTGCAACTGTGGTTACAAGAATTCTCACCAGGCCCTCCGCTGCCTCTTTGTCTCCCGGGTGCATGTGGGTATTCCCTGCTGGTCAGTGGGTAACTGCCTCCCAAGGATATGTGAACACCCACTTCTGTACCATCATTGTAACTACACCCAAAAACATGTGAGGAAAAGATAGTTTTTTGTTTGTATAATTTTGGGGGGGTTATATTTTTTGGTTATTGTGTTATTGTGTGGTTTATTTGGTTCAATACTCTTAAGTAAAGATCTGCTACATCCTTTTTCTTCATTTTGTGCCTGAAGACTTTTGATTTCAAATTTAAATGACAAATAAGAGGGAGTGGTTTTCTACTCCAGCAGCCCCCCTTCTCCACCCTGTCCTTGAAGAAATTGTCTCATAACAAAAACATTAGGGCAGTGAGTATAGATGAACAAGATAAATCACATTTATTACATAATTGGATTTTCCTATAGCTTCTTATATTTGCAATTACGTACAGTACATAGTTAATATGCTATTGATTCAGACTTTTGTTTACCTCATGTTATTATAGTAGCTTCATGTTAAAAGACAGACCTTGACTAGACCTTCATATGCGACTTGGAATCTCTTTTTGATTATGTTACTCGTTGGCAATTACATTTGGATCAATCATCATAAGCCTGACTAAATGGCATCATACCCAATTTAGAAGGTTGAATGTAATGTTATTCCAAACTTTACCTAGCTCTTAGTGTTGGACAGAAGAACAGAACTGAGGTACACATGCCTGCTTTTGATTGGTGAGTTCCATTAAGGTCTAGTAACTACACCACTTCTCAGGGGATTTGCAGCTCATTAAATTAAGTCTTCTCATACTCTGAGATTTCTGGGAACTCTTGAAGAAAATGAGACACAAGTCTTTGTATAATCAATAGCCTCTAAAGCAATTTGTTTGTAGCTGTAAATGTTCATCAAGAAATAAATACCAATGTGACTGAGTCCTTATCTTATATGTGGGGCAGTTAAATTGGGAAGTGTGTCTTTTACATGTACAACTAAACCTATCTGAACCAATAATTTTGCTTGTCCTTCACCAGTTTTGGAAGAAGTAGACTGAATTTAGAAATGTAATGAACATTTAGTGCACAACTAGGGCCTGCGTGAGCATTGTTAATAAGTTGTTAAATTCTTATCTCAAAGGGAGGTAGAGCAAACAGTGTTTTATAATTAAAGAAATACCAGTGACTGAGGTATTGACTTTATTTTATTCAGAATATGAAACAAAATTGTATCTTCATTATTATATCTTCAACTCTGCACTCTCAGCAAGGTCATCTCCTCTCCTGGTGACAATTTTACAGTTCATCAGCACTAACTGTTTTCTGTCTATAAACAGAAAACTCCAGGCATATCCTGAAAGAAGGAATTAAGCTTGTGCAAATGATTTTCTAAAATATAGGACTTAATATATTTAAATTTAACACAGGTTTTTAGACAGCATTTAAATCCACTAAAATATGGTTCTTTTTTGTTTTAAATCTTTGTTTCTTTACTTCTTTGGTTGATTTTTGAGTCTTTATATTTTGTGATTGGTAGCAGAAAGTAAAGATTGTAGAAAAAAACAAACCAAAACAAAACCTAAAAAATATGTAATGGAATTAGATAAGAGGGAATAGCAAATTAGAACAATAATAATGGACTACAGTGATCCCCTGCATATTCATGGTTCGCATATCTGTGTATTCAATTAATCACGGTTGGATTTTCAGTGAGTTGTGAAAACGCACACATGCGCAGAATGTCCCCAACCCTGGATTTTGCGTCTGGGCAGAACCAAAGGGTGCTTCCTCCGCTTTAATGAGGTGCTACAGTGTGAACCACACTCCCAGGACTGCCCCTCCAGACCTTATTAGTGGAGGGTGCGTGGCTATAGGCAGGGAGTAGTTGAATATTCATGGGTTTGATATCTTCATGGATTTCATAACTCACGGGACCTGCCCAGACCCAACTCCCAGTGAATTCCAGGGGATTACTGTAGTATGAAAGTACTGACATTTTCAGATGTCTACTCTTTTTCTTATCTTTCAGTATTTTTGTTTTATTACTGAGACTCTAAAACTCTCAAGGCATAGGAAGTCTAACAAGCTTGTAAAACTGGGGAGTTCATTTTTATGTTGCTCAGATTATCACTAGCATTTAGTATCCAGTATATGCATATGTTTTAAAATATTTTCCATATCAAAACAATTGAATTCACTTATATTAATAAAAATACTATGACTTTTTCCCTATATTGATTGTATTGTACGTTATGAATTTTCAAGTAGTAGAACTATGACATCAGGAAGCACTCATTCTACTGTGGAATGATACGGTGAAAATTTAATATAAATAATCCTCGCAGTATTAAGAAATCAAACGAATCAAAATAGTGTTGCTATTTCGAAGGCCTACCAACAAGCACTCTTTACCTTTGTTAAACGTCTCATGTTTACTATGGATCAGCTTTAAAGATCTAGATAAATGAATTAATTCTCCTTTATCCCCTTGAGAAACACTATTGATTTTTATGAAAATGAATTAAACATTCACTATCAATTAAGTTCTGTGTTTGCATTTTTAGAAGAGCTATCTTCTCACTAAATGAGAAATTTGCCTGCCAGCAAACACAATAGACCATTGTGCTGTCCACATACTGGCATATGTATTGGATAAACAAAACGCAATTACACTCCTGCTTATACTGCATCAAGATTACATATAATGTGCCGACCTCTTTTTTCAAGAAGCAATGCCCAGCTAAATAACATAATTTATCCTAGGTTTCTTTATTGCCTAAGCATGTAGATAATTCAGTTATTGAGAAGCTTGGTCTTGTGAAAAAAAACCGAATAAAACCCAACTTTTTTGCTAGGTACATTCTATATTTTATTTTTCCTCACAGACTAATTTTTCCCCGATGTAATTAAAATAACTTAATTGGACTCTGTATTATGAAAACAATTTTTTCCTAGAACTCTGGTGGCAGCAGTTTTGAGGAACAATCTGGGACAATCTTGAACACTCCTTATTTTTTCTCTCCTTTGATTTACACTATTAAATTTGATCCTAGATGTCTTTTTTTGCTTGTTATTCTACTTGAAGTAGTGGTGTGAATTGATTTGGAGAATCAGAAAATTACAAATTTAGTGTGTTAGGTAAGGGCATAGAGATTTAGGGGTTTTAGTGAATTAGTGAATATTTAGTGAATTTCTAGTGAATTTTAGAAGGACTAGTAAACTTTAGGATCATTCAGAAGGCCTGAGAGTTAAGGTTGAATATTAAGGGTGTCCTGCAGGCTGTGAAGGTAAACAAACTCGAATGTTAACCAAAACAAGGGGAAAAGAATGTAAAACATTGAAGCTAATTGGGTGAAGAACTCATAACAAATGACATATGTTGAAAGGATGAATATTCATGGTACAATTTGCATATATATGAGACAAGGGGTTAAAGATGGGTGACAAATCTGGGCGGTCCTCTTTTGGCACCTGGCAGTGGCAGAGGGTGCTGGTGGCTCTCTTCCTTGGCTCTTAGGCCAAAAATAAACTTTCCTCTAGCATGCAAATAATTACCGTGAGTCCTGACTGAATTTCTTCAAATCAGTGTAGAGGTCTGGATGGAAACAAAAAAACTAGTATCCTTTTAGAGAACAGATGATTAATAGAAAACACGGGCTGGAAAGAGACAAAATCTTTTCAAAATAGTAAATATATTAGATAAATTACACAGCTCTTCTAAAAAACAATGTGATAGCGTAACTTCAAGGAGTGACACATGCAAAGAATAGCTGAAGTAGTCTTTTGGGGTGAGCATGTACTGAAAATGGACACAATTACCTAAGCTGTTTTTAGAACTACTAAGCTTTATAGGTAAATATTTTAGAGAGAAATTTATCAAATTTACCTTTAAACTTTGACTTACCTTGAACAAACTTATTCTTCCATCTAATATCTACATTTGATTTCTTGCTGTATGTTATTGTACCTATAATCTGTGTACTGTGTTTGTTATTTGTTTAAAACATTTCCATATAATTTATAAAGCAATAAAATTTGTAGATTTCACATGCTATTTATTTATCTTTCAATATTCAAAGACATACATGGATAGAGACATTTTACTTGTATTCTCCGGGGTTTTTCTCACTCATTTAAGAGTGTACGACACTTGTTAGAACAAAGGTGAAGAGACAGTATGCAGTAGCAACACAGGTGGAGAGGTGGATAATAGGCATTATTTCCTTTCTTCCTGCATTTCGTATTACTGAAAAAGAAATTTTCTTTCACAAAACTGGTCTTCCTATTTGCGTACATGATTGACTTCACACTTAAAGTTTTTGTTGTCTTTTAGGATACTGCAGTAATACCTGACATGACTATAACCCTTTATAACAGCATGAAAGATATTCTGAATATTTAAAAAGAAAAGCTAATAAATTTTTGTCTTCTGAAAGATCTCTGCATGAATTATGAAATTCAATTAATCTGTTATTTGTTTCCAATTAGTACTTAGATTATGTGAAATCTAATCTGGGTCATTTCATTCTTACAATTACTTCTTTCTGCCTCAGGGATGTGCTCTATTCATGATTTAATCTACAGGTTCTGAATGTAATCATGAATCAGAAATAATTAATCCTCAACTTTGCTCAGAATTCAAGTACATTAGCTCAAGAAGACATAGCAAAATCTCATGTATGTTTATGTAAATTATGGTATTTCAAACTCTTGGCATTTCATTCAGCTGAGTCCCTAGGGAGCAACTCTACATGAACCTATTTTTGATTAGGAAAAATATTAAGCTTCTTGTTTTTCCTATATATTTTTAAAATCAAAATACATAGAGAAAATGTTCATAAATAACTGCAGGATATTCTTTGGCCTAGCAAAATTTAAAATTGCAAGTTTTGTGAAACACCAGTTTAGTACTATAGTCACTATAGTCACTACATATATAGCTTTGCAAACTGAGTTGCAATATTCTTTCTAGCAAAAATAAGAGTCATACATGCAACAGAGTTAATAAAGTGCTTTATTTCACCAGATATCAATTTAAGGGAGATAAACCTTTTTAAAGGCATTTTTGAAGATGAACTTCCTTCCTACATGCATGAACCCTTCCCTCTAGAGTTGATTCAAAATCATTAGCTTAAGATTCTCTTATTCTTTGTGATTTCATATGACTGAAGAAGTGGGGGGGAAAACAAAACCAATTGATGATTATGCTAATGTTGTTGTCTCCATGATCCACACTGGAGATACTTCTAAAAGAAAAGCAAAGAAAATGCTGATAAAAACAACAAAAAATAAATCTGGTTATGGAGAGACAAAATATTAAACTTGTTCTTTGTAATTTCTCTTCTCCTCACTTCATAGAACAACATAATAATTAGTCAAAGGTAAATAATTTATTTAGTTCTTATACATGGGAATCATGCACATCACTTCTGAGTCTTTAAAATATGATGCTACACAACAAAGCTTGTACTCTTTTTTCTATAGCATTGTCTAAAGGAGATTTTGACAAAAAGTGAGAGGACACAGAAATGTGAAGACCATTCACTGTCTGGAAATCAGTTTTCACAGAAGAGAATTTTCAGCATTTTGTTACAACCGTGTAAAGTTAATTTCACATAACTTCAGGAATCTGAAGTTTCTGTATGGATGTGGTTGGAATTGGGAAGAGAGGAAACAAAGAATGGTGATTGAAAATCATAGAGAGAATACTGGATGAGTTTTTGTTTTTTCTTTTAGATACTGAAATATATTATAGGTATCGAGAGAGTGCAAATTATTCAATTTTTCTTAATCATACTGCATATTTTTCTTATTCCTTAATCCACTCAAACAGCAAAACCAATATCTACGTATTTTTTTCATATTTAGCAGAATATAACATTAATCTGTGTTCATGTTTTGTCATTTATCCACACAATTTTATACTCTTTGCTTTCTAGTGATCTGCTAAAAATGCTAGTTCACGGATTCACAGGTTATTCTGAATTGGGAGGGACCCATAGAATCATCCAGTTCAACTCCCAAGCGAATGCCCACCCTGAGATTGAACCCATAACCCTCGAGCTACGGGCACCACACTCCACTCATCCAAGCCTCCCATCATCTAGGTCATGTCACTGAGTTCCTCATTGAGTCTTTTCTTAAACACCTCCAGGGATAGCAACTCCACCATCTCCCTGGGCAGATCATTCCAGTGAGAGATCACTCTCTCTGTGAAAAAGCTCTTCCTAACATACCGTCTAAATCTCCCCTGGTGTAGCTTGAGGCCATGTCCTCTTGTTCTCGTGATGGCAGACTGGGAGGAGAGATTTACACTCATCCAACTTCAACCTCCTCAGGGAGTTGTAAACAGCAATGTAGTCACCTCTGAGACTCCTCTTCTCCAGGCTGAACAACCCCATCTCCCATTTTCCAGTCCTTTCACCATCCTTGTCACCCTGCTCTGGACCCTCTCAAACAGCTCAACATCCTTCTTAAACTGGGGAGACCAGAACTGGACACAAGACTGAAGTTGTGGTCTAACCAGTGATGAGTACAGGGGAAGAATAACTTCCCTAGTCCGACTGACCACACTGCTCCTGATACAGGCCAGGATGCCATTGGCCCACTTAGCCACCTGAGCACCTATGTTGGCTCATATGAAAATTTCTATCAATTATACTCCCAAATCCCTCTCTATTTCTCCACTCTCCAGACACTCATCCCCCAGCTAATAGATAAACATGGGATTGTTGTGCCCAAAGTGAAGAACCTGGCACTTAGACTTGTTTTATCTCATATTATTGGAATCTACCCATTTCTTTAGCCTATCAAGGTCCCTCTGAAGGGCCCTTTTACCCTCTAGTAGTTCAATATTTGTCCCCAGCTTGGTATTATCTGAAAATTTGCTAATGGTGAACTCAATTTCCTCATCCATATCATCAATAAAGTTATTGAACAGTGCCAGGCCAAGCACTGATCCCTGTGGGACTCCAGTAGTGACCGGCCGCCAGCTGGATGTGGCACCATTCACCAACTCTCTCTGAGTTCGTCCATCCAACCAATTCCTAACCCATCATAAAATGCTTCTATCCAGTCCATGCTCTGAGAGTTTCTCCTGAAGCTTGCCATGGGACACTGTGTTAAGGGCTTTGCTAAGATCCATGTACACAACATCGATGGCCTTTTTATTGCCAGCCAGGTGAGTCACCAGATCATAAAAGGAGATCAGGTTGGTCAGGAAAGACCTACCTCCCTTAAATCCGTGCTGAATGGGTCTAATGTGTTCTGCCAAAATATGTGTTAGTTTCCAGTGTTTCCGCTATTCTAACCTTCATATAGTTTTTAGCAAATTCAAGTCAATTACCTCTAACAAAAGGATGCAAATTATTTTGTCAAGTTTTGATATATTTGATTCAAGTATTATCTACACATCTGGTTCTTTACACAAAAAATCTATCAGTATAAAACCCTCTCACATAGTAATAGTAATTCAGGATGTGATGTTAATCAATCCAATGCAAAACTAGGAAGCCATGAAGTGATATGCATTAATTAATCCCTATTTAGCCCAAAGCTCAAACATATCATACAGGAAAGTGTGAATAAAATGTTTTACATAATAATGGATTTAAGAAGAGGATGCAAAAGAGAAAAAGTCTGATGAAAAACTGCAGAAAAAAATTAAGTAGGTAGATAATTCCTTCTTATACTTATTGGACCAAACTAACTGCCCTCATAATATTTTGTTACGTGGTTTGCCTGGAATTCATATAGTTTGATGAACATATGCCATATTGTAATTTTCTTAGTACTTAAACTCTAAAACAGTCTTGGCTATATATATAACATTTTAATTCTACAGTATTAAAAAAAATCAATTTTAAGAAGGTAAAATGCTCTTTGGTTCTAAAATGGAACAATTTTATTGGTGATAATACTGGAAAGGATGGTGAAGGGACTGGATGGGAAACTGTATGAGGAGTGGCTGAGGACACCAGATCTGTTCAGCCTGGCGAAGAAGAGACTGAGGAGAGATCTTACTGCAGTTACAATTTGCTTGTGAGGGAAAGAAAAGAGGTAGGCACTGATCTCTTCTCTGTGGTGATTGGTTACAGATCCTGAGGAAATGGCATCAAGTTGTGTCAGAGGACATGGTTGACTTTCCTATTCAGCTAGTGACTCCTGTCTCTTAATGGTTCTGCAGACTAGTACTGAAGTAATAATCCTTACTCTTCCTCATTCTCAAGTAACCATGTATGAGATGATGGGTAAGAATTAGAGTATGAAGTAGAGAGGTAAGAGCAATAAACGTCACAATTATCTGCTTATTTTTAATCTTTCACTCCATAGATGGAATACTTAAACTATGTTGTAGCCTCATGTGAAAAAGTGTCTGCAAATCTGTGTATTGAAAATGAGTAACATAAATGGCAGTAGGTAGCAAATATGTGTCATCATGTTTCTGACTGAGAATGTCAGGATTTTGATCAATATGCATAATTTCTTTTTTTATGTTAAGAATTCTCAGGTGCAAGTTAATAATCTTATTACATGAAATTCTGTATAGAATACTAGACCTGATTCTCCATTCTACTTGAACAGTAAAAAGTTACAAGTCTTATTGAGCTTGAGTCAAATGACCTGCTGAGGTCTTTTCAGAATTAAATTATCTTATGATTTGTAGTTAGTGCTTAAAAGAAGGAGAAAAAAAAAAAAGGTAACAATAGTTTTTCATTAAAATTCATATGAACTTTTCAAATCATGCTATTGGTAACCAGAATAAAAAGTAGTACAACCAAGAAAGAAGTTGAACATAATTTTTTTACGCTGTTTGCATTCAAAGTCAAGTCTACCTTCAATTGTATGTTCTTCAATTTGCTACTGTGTCTCAGAATGATTTTTTGAATAGCTGTTTGAAAACAGTGTGAAGCTGTAATTTATTCTTCACAAAATTTAACACTGTGTTTTTCTCAAATTTACTCTTAGTGAAAAATTCACCCCCACAGTTGATTATTTTGCTCAGGGTTTTGGGAGCACATAAAACCAAGCTTATTGTGAACTACTTTTTAAAGCAGAAATTATAATGGGAACAGTTAGAACATTCAAAAATTACAAAATATCTGCTTCTGTAAAGGAAAAAATGTTATATACGGCAATCTATGACAAATACTTTGATAAGAAATTGAGGTAGTTATTCATTATAGCAAATAATTTCAGGAGGAAGGAAGAACTTTTAATTTTGAATCATAACACATAAACTTTAATGAGTGACCCAAGAGAACAACTCAAGCTGAATAAAGCCAAACTAAAATTAGTAACAGGCTAACAGCTTGCTTATATCCTTGGGCAACATGTGGCAAAGAGATGATGTGATGTTCTGTGACAGACAAATTCTGACGCTCTTTGACACTTTTAAATTCTATACACTAAGAAAAAATGATATAATTTATATTATCTACAGCAGAATCACTCAAATAGAGAAGATATTTTTAATCTTGAATAAGAATAAGAAATGTTTGTGATTCAATATTCCTAATCTGACACTAGTGATATACAGGTGGTAGTATCAATAACAGTAATTGAAGATTTTACTATTTAATTGCTCATTATCACCTGTCTTGATCCTGGATCAGTGACTCATCCTTTGTCATATATCTTACTGCAAAATATATCATTATTCTTCCATTATTACCTCATAAAAATTGTGTATGTTCATTCATTTTCTTCAGAAAAATTAGACAATACGTTTATTTCTATCTATAGCTTTATTATGAGAACACTTGAATGTGCAGGTCAGAGAAATAGTACCAAAGAATCAACTCCAGCTTACTTTATGTGATTGTTTTATCTGTTTCCTTCTGATGTTTCTCTGCTTATGCCTGATTGTACTCTTCCTCCTGAGGTTTCTGTATAATGGAAAAGATTCCTCTTATCATAAATATGTTATTTCTAGTGAATGCAGCTATCACAATGCTCTTTGACTTTATTCCCTGGTACTGCAATACATACATGTCTGTTTCACAGAATCACAGAATATTCTGAGTTGGAAGGGACCCACAAGGATCATCGAGTCCAACTCGTAAACAGCACCACTGCATCCCCAGCAGAGAATAGAACTCCAGTCTCCTGTGTGAGAGATGGGGACACTCACCACTATACTAAAGTGTTTTTTTAATCATAGGAAAACTCAGGAGTGGGAAAAAAAATTTGGTGTGGATTGTTTTTTTGGGGGGAAGGGTTTGGTTTTTCCTTGTTGTGGAGTTTTTTTTTTCCTTTTTTTATTCTGTGATAAGTACTATCTGTTTCTTGAGAGAGGTTCAAGGACAGAGTTTGTTCTGCAAAGAACTTTCATGTAAAATAGAGTTAATGAACCCTGACTTTCTAAACATCTGTATTCTTAATTTCTGTCTTTCACTGTAAATGTTTCTCCTACTCTTTTCTCATATGTCATTTTCAACAATAAAATGTGACATGTTTACGTCATGTCTAATAGTATGCATGCCTGCTGGATATCTGGGCTCTGCCAGTTGTAAGACAAATACTTACTAGTTTTTCTTCTCTACTCAAATAAAAAAAAAAAATCCTACTCTATTTTTTTCCCACATTTTTCTTTCTGTCAAATTTGCTAGTTACTGATCCGTATTTCAAAACACTTACGTACAGACATATAATTTTGGATTTACATGTATATATATGAAGGATAGAAGAAGGCTGAATAGATGGTCAAAATATAATTGGAGGAACATATGAAGGGCATGACAGGGGATTTTGATTTTATTTGAAAATTGATGTGAAGAAATTTTAATATCTAGACACATGTATCTATTTCAGAAAATTAATGCTGCTGTTCTTCATATACTTTGTATGAATAGTCTTATTTATGAATGAATTTCATAAGGGCCTTAGGGTCTTCATGATTTCTACTTTCTTCTTCATTTTAGACTGTTGATAAGTTTTACACAGCCAACATATTTCTCAAATCACACTGGCTCCTTAATTTAATCCTTTGCTCACGGAAGAACAGAATTTTATTGCAAGTGGGCAAGGATCTAGATGCCTAAGTCTTGAAATCAAGGAAGGTTAGGTAATAAACCGACTGTTTCTTTGATCTTATATGCTTCAGAAAATTGCTCTGAAGCCCTCAGGCTATTCAAATATTTGACACTTTAGTCAACAGGCTTCAACATCCTTTTGAGTTAAGTTCATGGGTAGAAATAATTCAGAATTAGAAATTTAATTTTTGATCTTAGGCTCTGTGACTAGTTCTTACATAGAAATAGAAAATGAAATAACAGTGCAACTCCATCAAAAAAAAAAGTGATATTTAATATTGAAGTTAGTGACTTGCAAATGAACTCAGAAGAAACAAGTATAGGAAATTAGAGGCAAAAAGGTGAATTTGAGGGTAAATGATCAGTAACCTGCTACAGAATTGAGACACGTTATTATATAAGGCTGGATGGGGTCCACCCAAGGGTACTGAGGCAGCTGGTAGAAGAGCTCACAAGTCACTTTCCTTTCCATCATTTATCAGCAGTCCTGGATAATAGGCTAGATTACAGCAGACTGAAAGTTAGCAAACCCACCAACAAGATAGACAAGAAGGAGGATCCAGGGAACTACAGGCCTATCAATCTGATCTAAGTGTCAGGGAAGGTCATGGAGCAGATCATCTTAAGTGTCTTTATGTGGCACATGCAGAACAACCACAGCATCAGATCCAGCCAGGAGGGGTTTATGAATGGTGCATTCCGTTTGACTAATCTGATCTTCTTCTATGGCAATGTGACTCAGTGAATGAGGGAAAAGCTGTGGTTGCTGTCTACCTTGATTTAAGTAACATCTAGCGTACCAGTATGACATGGCGCAATATGAGTTAATTTATCTGACAGTTAACTACTTAGAAGAAAACCTACTTTTAATCAGATACTTGCCATCAATTTCAACCATGAGCATCTGAACTGATTTGCTGAGTATGATGGAACTGGATGTCTGTGATATGCAGGTCCTTGTAGGTAGTCATGACAATCCAAGAACAGTTATACATTCCTGCCTTCTCATCCTTTGAGACTGCTCATGATGCATTTAATGACATTGGATAACTGTGGAGTTTATGAGACAGAATTAAAAAACTAACACCAGAAATGAGCCTCATATCAGTGAGATGAAATGAAGATTTCCCTGCACTGTCAGAAGAGACATAAAAATTTTAGTGGTTGTAAGACTAATTGTCTAGGAGGTCATTAGAAATAAATATAAGGTCCCAATACTGTAGATTGATTACCTTTTATAATATTTATGATGGACTCTGGAAGTAGTACTATCATTAAGGAAACTACAATTTTTCTTCTGTAAAAACATGCGGGTTAAAGGACTCTAAAGGTCCCCATTATGTTTTTTTCTGACAGAGAAGGAAGAAGAAGGAGCACTAATTTTCCCTTTCCTTTTGAAGACCTTAAAACATCACTTCATCTCATAACATCACTTCCTGTAGAAGCAAGATCTTCTCCAAGAACAGCTGGTACTGACCTAAGTCAAATGTGCTTAATGTGCAGAAGGGTAGTATTGTTTTTTTTCCCATTAATTCGGTTGACTGAACAGTAACATTCACTTATATACTTCAAAAACCCCATGTTTTGGGGACATGACAACCTTTTCCCATTACTTTGAATCTCACAAAATTCACAGAATTCACAGAATTCACAGAATATTATGAGCTGGAAGGGACCCATAAGGATCATCTAGTCCAACTCACCATCTAACACCCGTACAGTGANTCTAGTACAGGCCAGGATGCCATTGGCCCTCTTAGCCACCTGGGCACACTGCTGGCTCAGATTAAGTTTTCTGTCAATTATTACTCCCAAATCCTTCTCCATTTCACCACTCTCCAACCACTCATCCCCCAGCCGATAGCGATGCATGGGATTGTTATGTCCAAAATGAAGAACCTAAAATTTGGACTTCTTAAATCTAATATTATTGGAATCTACCCATTTTTCTAGCCTTTCATGGTCCCTCTGAAGGACCCTTCTGCCCTCTGGCAGTTCAATATTTGCCCCCAGCTTTATATCATCTGCAAATTTGCTAATGGTGTACTCAATTCCCTCATCCATATCATCAATAAAGATACTAAATAGTGCTGGACCTAACACTGGTCCCTGTGGGACTCCACTAGTGACCAGCTGCCACCTGGATGTGGCACAATTTACCAACACTCTCTGTGCCCATCCATCCAGCCAATACCTAACCCAACTCTTTCCTTTCTCAATTCTTCATTTCCCAAATAACATAACTGATTTATAGTAACCATCATGTATTTTCTGGTGTGCTCTTATTACTTCTCTCTAATGCATTTAAGTCCATGGGACCTGATGGGTTACATCCTAGAGTGTTGAGAGAGCTGGTAGATGAGCTTGCTAAACCTCTCTCAATCATCTATCAAAGGTGTTGGCTTACTGGGGAGGTCCCAAAAGATTGGAAGTTGGCCAATGTGATACCTATCCATAAAAAGGGTAGGAGGGAGAAGCCAGGAAATTATAAACCTGTTAGCCTGACCTCGGTGCCAGGCAAAATTATGGAGCAAATCATCTTAAGGAAAATGATGTTGCACCTCCAGGAGGGTAAGGAGATCAGACCTAGTCAGCATGGCTTCAGGAAAGAAACGTCCTGCCTGACCAATCTAATTTCCTTCTATGATCAGGTGACCC
>WEKX01006070.1:17592-37664 GCA_013390025.1 Pitta sordida
TATTAGGGTAGTGTGTTATAGGTAGGATGGTGTGTTGGTAGGAGGATGGCAACAGGTTAGGTTAGGTTAGGTAAGAGGTTTGACTAGATTAGATTAGGTAATAGGTGATAGGTTGGACTTGATGATCTCTATGGTCTTTTCCAACCTTACTGATTCTGTGATTCTGTGATTCTGTGAATTCTTTGCTTTGTTGTATAGATATGTTCAAATTTTAATGCCAAATGTGAAAACCTCCACTTTAAGGATAAAAGAAATTCCAAGTTATGGGTAATTCAAATCTTGCAGCAGTACTAAGTAAGAAAGAGTGGATGATACCTTACTTTGTCACATACTCCATGCTTTAAAATTAAAAATAAATCTGAGTTTTATAAAATCTGATTTGTTAAAAAAATCAACATTATTAAATATAATATTTCTTAATTATTTGTTTTAGTGGGATTTTTTTTTTCTCACCAGAGTTATCCACTGTATGCAAGAAATATATGTATAATGGATAAACATGCAGATCAGGTACCTCAGGCCTCCACAGGTCTTCCATGTGGACATACACAGGTATCTTAGTAGCTCTATCAAAGAAAAAGAAAGAGACCGAAACATGAACCAGTAAGTTCATAAAGGAAGGATGAACCAGCAAGGACTTGCTTTGTTAAGAGTCCTGAAAACCCTGAAATATATCACTCACAATTTACTTTTAGAGGAACAGAATAGAAGGAATATTGTTGCAGATAGCAGGGAGTGGGAAGAAAAATTGTATTCTGTGATATAGGTAGATAAAATTAAGAAAATATGACGAGTACATAGAAAAATACCTAGACAACCTGTTATTAACTGGAAGAGTAATTCATCAAAAGATAGAAATTTAAGTGTGTCACAAATAGGTGTTTTATATTTATCACACATATGTTTATTTTTTGCCCTGTAAAAAATAAGGTGCAACATTTTTAAGACAACTTTTCAAAGCCTCTATGTTCCTTTACTAATGTTGTTATACTCCTGAAAAGAACAAGTACATCTAGAATATAATTGGCATAACTTGTAAATCTATGTTACAGGAGAATTAGGAGCTCTAAAAAAACCATAGTGCCAGGATTGCTAGGAAAATGCAGGGAAGTTTCACAATTATGAAGTTATAGCCTGAAGTGTCTGTGTCCAGAAACCTGGGAAGAACTCTCTCAGACATATGTTAAGTACTTGGCCAAGTACTCCAAGAAACAGGTTATTCAACAAACAGATTCGAGATGTATGAGATGAGAAAAATATTTTCATGCAGGAAGTTATGCTACAATATATCATTAGTATTTGTTTCCTGGGGCTCCTGTGTTCCAGAAGAACACAGCCAACAGAGCGGTCCTCTTTTGAGGCAAGACAAAGTTTCAAACTGTGACAGACCCCAGGAAAATATAGTCTGCATTATTTCTGCAATAACTTTCCTCCCTGCAAGGAGCAGAAATTGCTACAGAGAACTCACAGGTTCGGATTTCAAGGTGCAGGCGCAGATTGTTTCTGTACTGGGTCTTAGATTTTTTGAAAGTTGGTGAAGTCTCAGATAATTTGAACAAAGCATTTTGGCCTGAATAAATGGATCCAGTGCAAGTGGCAGCAAAGAGTGGACTTTCCAGTTTAAGTCCACCTCTTTTTTTTACTCTGCTCTCAAGAAATCTAGAGAAATAAAGCAGGAAACTCTACAAGCTTTAATTACAAACTCAATGTTAAAATTGACAGGGAGAGGAGTAAAATTCAATTTTGCTGTCATTGGTTTGGACTCACATTTTTTCCCCTTCCGGATTAATTTCACTCGCTGATAATAGAACAAGTCAAACTCCAGATACAAAAATACAATTACTGGCATCTTTCAGGCTTGCTTCCTAGAACAAGTCATAAAGGTAAGAGATCACATGGTTTCCTATGCAATCATATTTTACTTCTTCATTTACAGCTCACCAACATTAATCCTTCATTGCCTTCAATATTCCTCTCCTGAGTACTATATGCTGCATCAGTTTACATAGGAACTCCTTTTCTTTAAGTGGTTTGCTGCACCTACCAATGAGAGTCGTGATCTCTATAGGATTTTTCCACAATTTCATTGCAGGCTTTTAGTAGTTGAACAGGAGTCTAGAAGGCACACTGTGTTCAGCTGTGTCATCCCATGTTCACCATGCCTGTCTCCCCTCAGCGTTTCATTTTTATCCCTACCCTTTCTGAGATATGGTGGGTTCTGGTTTACTGCATTTCACCCAGAACTTCAGTTCCACTCCAAACATTGTTAAATAGTAAAAGCAATAAAATCAAGGAAATAGTGAAAGAAAAAATCGCTAGGGGTTTAAAGTTGTGATTGCATTTTACGGTTCATGGCAATTTCATTTTGCTTTCATACACTAATAGGAACAAAGACATGGCAATATTTGATCAGTTATCCCATATTACATAAGTCTCAAAACCAGAAAACCTGATTCATGGAGCCAAAACCTTTTAAAAATCAATATATCCTAGTAAATTCCCTTTGTCTATCATATTAAATATGTATTTTGCTCTAATGGACAAATCTCTTCATTTAATCTTTTAGGAATTTAGGAGCTCAGAAAAAATATATATTTGAGCTCAAGATTATGAGTCAAAAGATTGCCCACATTAACATAAGGAATATAAACACAAAAGTTGCAGGATTTGTATTAAACATTATAAACCTCTATTCATCTGTAAAGAATAGATATACTGTCCCTTCCAGACATTCAGCACTGATGAGAGCCTCATCTCAAGTCATCTCACAGGTTAATGCTGGGACAAAAGTAGAGTGAGGGATTAATAGACACACAGGAAATTATATATATGTCAACTTTTTTTCTGTTTAACTTCACAACAGCCTTATAAAAGGATAAAAGCAAGGTTCCTGGTTTTTAATGGTCGGTGGAGTATATGTTAATTTATAAATCTCCAAGGGTTTTTTCTTGGTTAATTTTCTTAATGCAGTGACTTTTATAATCTGAATCAGTTCTCTTTGTATTTTATATAAAGTTCAGGAAGTTCTTATTCATATTCCTTAGATGAGATTGTGGGAGTAGATAAAAAAATAACACAAAGCCGAGAAATTTACATGTATAGCACATGGTATTTTGCCACAAACTTAAATTAATATTTTATTCCTGGTAGGTGGAAACTACTACTACTACTGGGTTATATATTTTGACTCCTTAAAGGTTGGATTGTAGAAACAGATATACCTTTACCAGGGGACTAGAACGCAGAAACCAACTTTAAGATCTGTAAAGTCATAAATAGGATGCACACAGTAGGTCTCAGTTGAAGCATACGCTAATTCAATATCTAGAAGTTAAAATTTATTTCTTTCTGTTCTATTGCTTTTTAGGAACCCACCTGATGAAAATTTTCATATTATGTGTTACCCACATACTAATGTAGAAATAATTTAAAAAAACGCAAGGTCATATTTCCAGTACAGCTTTTCTCAGAATGTTGAATAAAATCAATATGTCCTTTTTAACATATTTTTTTGCATCTTGTATTTAGTTAGTGATGTCTATGGATTTCCTTCTAGATTATAAACAACAGTTATCGATGTATTATTTTGTGTGTCACTGGGACGAGAACATCTCCAAAGAAGATTTGACTGTCTGGAAATTGTTATTTATCTATCCTGTTTTTCAGAAAAAAAAAAAAAAAAAAGGTGGGGTGGGGGGGAATACCCCAAACTGTAATACCTATGACATTTTACTTCATTTCATTTCTGTGCTTTCTCTTGAATGTTCCACTAAGGCTCTTGAGAATCTATTACAGTTATACCTCAACAATTCAAGCATAATTATTCACTGCTTCAACTATTCACAAAAAATTTCTCCACAAATCCTAATCAGTTATTCATGAATATGTCCAGTCAATGCATATGCAGGTGCTCTGTTCCGTGGAGGGGCAGCACCGCTGTTTCCTGCGGGCCGGTCAGGCATTGCCTCTCACGCACTGGGAACAGCCACAGATCACTCCCTTATGAGTGTTGCACAGTTTATATAGCATTTATATGCCCGTGGCACTGTGAGACAGGTGTATCTGTATGTCTATGTGTCTGAGTGTCTGTGTGCATGTGCATCTCTGTGTGTCTATGCTACTGTTTCCATTGCTACAGGCAGTGGAGGTGATACCAACAGCAGCCAAGCACCAAGCACGCTGTGTACCTGGGGGCTGCGCGCCCAGCACACCTAATGACAAATGTAGCCCCAGGGAAAGTGCCCCACAACAGTGGGGCTGGGCTGGCCACAGCAGCGGAGACCCAAGTGCTGTGTGCTGGGACGAGGCAGTGGCATGATGTGTCCATGCCACTGCACCACAAGGAGGTTTCTGTTCCCTTATGCCATGGCAGCCAGGCTGGTCTTGCCAATGCATACCTGCATATGTGCATATGAAGATATTCATAGCCTCAGGCAAAGCACTTCTGCCAGTGCTAGCTGCTGGAGTTAAAAGGAAAACACCACGACTCCCAGGTTCCTTGTTTCCTGTAATGACCACGCAATTTTGCAGGGTTGCAAAGTTGCCATGTTTCCGGCAATAATTTGTCATATTAGTATCTTGCCGGTATTCACAAATGCTGTTCTGTGCTGTTCCACGACAGCCTCAGAAGACCAAAAACCCACAAATCCAAAGGCATGACTCTATTTTGAATTTCCAGGTGGTTTCTCTACTATATACTATATTCTACTATGTACTAACACTATAGTGTCAGGCAATCCTTTGTTTTTAAATAGATCTTGAAAGTCAACATAAAATTCCTTCATCCTGATCAGTACTGAACATAGGCACTGCATACACTGTCAGGGAAGATGAACCAAGAATCCAAAGGGAAATACCAAGGTTCACAGAATCATAGAATTAACTGGGTTTGAAAAAAACTTTGAGATCATCAAGTCCAACCTACTACCTAACACCACCTCATCATCTAAACCACGTCACTAATTGCCATATCCTATCTCTTTAAAACACTTCCAGGGATGATGACTCTACCACCTCCCTGGGCAGCCCATTCCAATGGGAAATCACTCTTTCTGTGAACAATTTTTTTCCTAACAACCAGGCTACACTTCCCTTGGTGCAACTTAAAACTGTGTCCTCTTGTTCTGCTACTGGTCGCCTGGTAGAAGACATAGATCCCCACCTGGCTATGACCTTCTTTCAAGTAGTTGTAGAGAGCGATAAGTTATGCCCTGAGCCTCCTCTTCTCCAGGCTAAACAACCCCAGCTCCTTCAGCCACTCTTCATAAGGCTTCTGCTCCAGACCCTTCACCATCCTCATTTCCCTTCTCTGGACATGTTTGAGAATCTCAGAATCTTTCTTAAACTGCGGGGCCCAGAACTGGACACAGTACTCGAGGTGCAACCTCACCAGTGCTGAATACAGGGGGAGAATGACTTCCCTAGCACTGCCTGAGAAGGAGCAGGGCTGGTGGGACACTACCCCTATTCCACCAGAAGAAGGTTCCGCCTTGTCCCAGACCCAGCCACTGGGACGAGAACTTGTCCCTGCTGCTTACCCTCAGTGAATTTAAACAAAAATGTAAACAAAACTCAGTAGATAAGCACTGAGTCAAAGATGCTGCTGAAGAAGAATAATGGTTGAGGAGGACTTGTGACAGGTCTTACAAACCTAAATCTGAGCCAACACTGATAGTCTTGCACTGCTGAGAGCCAAATCAGCTATCAAAATTCCAGTGCTGCATGATCTTCTACACGTTGTTTGTAGTGGCCATTACCAGCACCACCCATCCCAGGGCCTGGGGAGGCAGTGAGGTGAGGGATGGACACCACAAGTGTTTCTTTCCACAACGAGGCTTCCCCCTCCTGCTGGCTGCAGTGTGGGGTGGCTCCCCCCTACTCACAAGCAAAACGAAATGATGCTCCAGGCATCTTTAATTTTTTTTATTTTTTTACAAGGAGTCTCAGCTGCCTCTGAATAAAGGGATGACCAAGGAGGACCCCACATTGTAGGCCAGGCAGTGTTGGACGAGATATACTGTAAATGGGGTTTTCCGTACCCCCTGTTCAATTTGCATCCAGTAAAAGCCAGATGCATTCCAGCTTAATTGGGTATTTGTCATATGGGCTTTTCTACAAAGATTTTGCTTTTACTGTACACATTAACAGAGGTTTTGTTTTGTCTGTTTGCTCAGTTTTTTTGAAAAGAGGATTTTGAAGTTCATGCAGTATTTATACTCAATTTCTGGAAAAAGTTGTTCACTTTAGACTTGACTCTACCTAAATATATGTTTAGTGCTGGAGTCAAACATGCGTTTCAACTCTGCTGTCTGACCCCTGCACAGTTCAGGGCCTGCAAAATTCCTGAAGAATGCAGCATGTCCTCAGCACCTCTCCCCAGCACGGGGAAGCTGCTCTGCCAGTGTGCCATCAGCAGCATTACCTTGGTGGCAAGGCAACCACCGGGGTGCTGCTTTTGCATGTTTAAGTGCTGGCAGAGCTATGCATGGCCGTCCCCAGTCGCCACTGTGCCATGCCAGGCTTGTCCTGCGGGAGGGAACACGACGAGGATGGCTCAGAAGTACATACAGCCCCATGGTCCCCTTCTGCTCACTGCAGCTGCCACACGGGGCAGAGGAGACCCGCTTCACTCCCCCAGTCATGCGAGGAACTTCTGGGAACACCCCATAGGCTTCGGAGCTGAGGGGGCAGGGCCATCAGGGCCAAATTTACATACTAATGATCTGCCACTCAACGCTGATGGAGGACTGCACGGGGTGGGGGGCAAGGCTGTGGCAAGAGGAAATAAAACCTATAATTTCTTTACAGCCCTGACATATCCAAAGACAACTAGAGTCAATTGAACTAATTGGGGAATACATTATGATCCCTAAGAAAAAGAATAACTCTTATATTGCAGTTTCTAATTTTTTTTCAGGAAGCAGTGACAATTTTCAGTGTTTGATTGAGGAAAATTAAGATGGACCAAGGAATTTTCATGATTAAATTTTGCTCTAGCCTTAAATAAACTGGGTGAATTTCTAAATGTCTGAAAAAGCTCAGTAAAGAACTTGTTTATGTTTTCTAGGGAATGGAATTATCATACATTTTTAGTCTACATACACCCAAGGAAAATATTCAATAAACCTTCTGTTCATACATTGGGTTCATGGGCAATCCTTCAAAATATTATATGCAACAGAGTGGAGTCTAGAAATAGCCCTCGTGGACAGCAAATCAGAGTATTCCATTTTAAAAAGGAATTATGCCAGTTTCTTGTAGAAGTATTTTTAGCAATGTTCTCAAATATTAATATATACTATAATCTTTTATGATTGAGATGGTTTGAATATTAAAGAATTTGTTCTAATCAGGATGAGAAATAAAGTAAAAAATAAATGCAAAGGTAAGAAAAGTCTCTTGGCAATTTATTCGCGAAGCAGCTTATTTGAATAGTGTATATTAAACTGTTATTTAAATTTTGCAGCAAGTCATTAAAAATAAAGTCACAGTTTCACCAGTATTCTATCAATTCTGAATTTATTAAGTGCTATCTTTTATTTTAAAATTATTTCACAGAATCACAGAATATTCTGAGTTGGAAGGGACCCACAAGGATCATCGAGTCCAACTCTTAACACTGTGTCCCTGGGGGGAATTGAACCCGGGTCTCCCACACGCCAGGTGGGGACACTTACCACTGTACTAAAAAATTTCTCTAATTCCATCCTACAGTGTCCTTATTAAATTTCTCAGACCAAAAGGAGCAACTCTCTAGCTATAGTGAACTAAACAGAGTGAGAGAGCAAGAGGAACAACAGTATTTTTGTATTTTACAGTTAAATACTCTACACAGATGACTGTGGACAACGTTTGTACACACTAGTCACTTCTGTCAGAGTTACCTTGAAGAAGTTGTTTTTACTAACCTATATGAAGTAATTTCTCATTACAGACACTGAACCAACTGTCATGAGGTTAAATGGAGACATCGTAATTTGATGATGGACTACAGTAAATACTCATTATTTCACTGTTCTATTCTCATGGGTTCACATCTTCACAGGATTTTTTTCTCCTTAAAGATGTTTCATGGTGCATTTGTGAATGTGCATGCACCGACAGTCACGAAAATGCAGATTGACAGTCATGATTTTGCAAATTAGCCCCGCCCATTGTACCACCCGCTTCAGCCCTGGCGTGCTCCGGTGGTGTGTCCTCTTTGCCCCACTCACAGAATCACAGAATCACAGAATATTATGAGTTGGAAGGGACCCACAAGGATCATCTAGTCCAACTCACCATCTAACACCCGTACAGAGATCAAAAGCACATCCCAGAGTGGTAACAAAAACCTAGTTCCCTCACAGTCTAGCAGGTCACTCCGAGCCGGAAGGCACCCAGGATCATCCAGCCCTGCACCCCCTAGCTAGACCATGTCACTAAGCTCCTCATCGAGTCTTCTCTTAAACACCTCCAGGAACGGTGACTCCACCACCTCCCTGGGCAGTCTATTCCAATATGCAATCACTCTCTCTGTGAAAAACCGCTTCCTAACATTAAGTTAAACCTCCCCTGGCATACCTTGAGNTTGTTGGAGCCTGCCCATTCGTCCTGCCTGCCTCGTCCATGGGCATGCCACACCAGGAAAAAGCCCACTTACTTTTGCTGCTCAGCCACGTGTTCTGGCACTGGGACCCTCCCGCCCCACCATCCTGGCTTGTCCCGGCTTGTCTCAGCTGTCCTTCAAGGGCAGGTGAAGTAACCTGTTAAGAAGGCTCAGAGAGAAAAAGGTTTTTGCATTCTTTCATGCCTGGCATAGATAAGCCATTAACTTATTACAAGAGTATGTATATTAAGGTAATTCTACCTGTACCGTATAAGTCAGTAAAAGTTTTTACAAAACATTTTTCAAATTTGTTTTTTTTTTTCACATTTTTCTACACAGAGCTTTCCAAAATATTATCACCTTCTTGCTTCTAATATTTTGCATAAAATGTTGTTCAAAAGCACACAGGTCTTTTGCTTGAGTTTTGCTGAACATTGATTAGGTTGACTTATTGAGGCTTTGTTGGAGTGTACTCATACGTGCTGAGTTAGTGTGTCCAGGTTTCGATAGCAGGGCAGGCTATAGGGTGACTTCTGTGAGAAACTGCAAAAGCTCCCCCCATGTCTAGCAGAGGCAATGCCAGCTGGCTCCAGGATGGGCCCACAGCTTCCTAAGGCCAAGCTAATCGGGAACGATCATAATGCCTCTGCGATAGCATACTTAAGAAGGAAAAAACCCTCATTGCACAGATGAAATTTCATCCAGAGAAGAGCAGAGTAAGAGCATGTGAACGACAATGCAGACACCATGGTCAGCGGAGAAGGCGGGAAAGGAGGTGCCCCAGGCGCTGAAGTTGATGCTCCCCTGCAGCCCATGGTGAAGACCATGGTGGAGCAGCTGGGGTGCTGCAGCCCATGAAGGACCATAGAAGTGCAGAGATTCACCTGCATCCTGTGGAGGAGCCCAGGATGGAGCCTGTGGAAGCTGGAAGGAGGCTGTGACCCTGTGGGAGGCACATGTTGGACCAGGGTCCGGGCAAGGACCTGTGGGGGACCCACACTGAAGCAACCTGTGTGTGAAGGACTGTACCCTGTGGAAAAGTGATCGGTGTGGCCCATGGGATAGACTCACACTGGAGCAGTTTATGAAGGACTGTCTCCTATGGAAGGGATCCCACAGGAAGCATAGGAAGAACTCCTTTCTCTGAGCAGTAGGAGAGAACAATGATAATGAACTGACCATAACTTCCATTCCCCATCTGCCTGCATCATTGAAGAGAACGTAGCACTTGGGAAGGAGGGAGGGGTTGGGGGAAGATGTTTTTAAGATTTATTTTACTTCTCACAATCCTGCTGTGATTCTGTTAGTAATAAATTTAATTAATATCCTCACTTCAAGGTGGTTTTGCCTGCGACAGTAATCAACGAGTGATCTCTCATGGTCCTTGTCTTGACTTAAAAAACGTACATTGTATTTCCTCTCCTCTGTCCAGTTGCAGAGGGGAGTGTGTCACTATCCACGGAACTGGAAACATGATGGTTTGTTTACTGATCTCAAAGTGGAAAAGAAAATTCTGTGACACAAGAGTTTAGCTTTGATCAAACAGTGAAACTTTATTATGTGCCTGTAAAGTGGTAGCATGATAGGTGGAAGTGAGATAGGAAAGATAAAGAGAAAGGGAGAGAGAAAGGGTATATAGCTACCACCAAACAACAAGTCCTCAAAGCGTCCCTACAGACTGTTGTGATGTGGGATGGGAGAAATTTCCAAATTTCTGTTGCTAAGGGAACATCTTTTATACTAAATGTTACACTTCACCCCTCTTAATGTCCCATGGACTTTTGCCAATGTCTACCTTTTTCTCACCACGCATGTTCAAGGAGGAGTGTCCAAGGTGTGGTCAGTGCAGAAGCAAGTGGCATTTTTCCAGGGATTGTGTTTTCATGTTGCAATGAACAATCCATCTTTCTGGACAGTGATCTGTTATGGTTTCTTGATTCCAGAGAATAGGCACAGGATATTTTTTTCCATTCCCCCCATATCAGAGAAGGGTGCAGCACACTTAGTGCCACACTGTTCATTGTTCTGGAGTATCAGCACCTTGGTTTCCATAGGCACTGCATTCCAGTCTCAGTCCAGAGAGCAGCACCTGGCAGCCACTATGTCTCAGGCAGGTAGGCCACTGCAAACTCTTGTCAAGATCGCAGCCTAAGTTTTTGGGGCACCTACATTGTCCAAGTCCCTGATGACAATGTTGAGACAATATTCCTCTTCTGACCAACTTGTACAGAGTGATAGACCGACTTTGATGAGTACCTGGTGTCTAGCCAAGGTCAACTCCCTACATTTTCTTACAGTTATTCCTAGATGTTTTCTTCATCCCAATGCCCATAAAATAGTCTCATATCTAAATAAAAGAAAATATATTGTCTTATATATTTATTTGTAAGAATAAAGGAGCATTATCTCAGTTTCCAAAGATGATTTTAAGCTCAGATGGTAACTATTCCTCTTTCAAGTTTCACTATATGACTCTGTGGCTTTCCTGTAAAATCTTATCAACTCAAAAAAACAATATCCAAAGCATTATGTTATTCACTTTTGCAGTAAAGTTAAAAGCACTTAGATCATGCCTGACAGTGCTTTCTCGCCTCCATGATGTTAAATAGTATATTGTGCCTCTTGTTCACAAAACCTTGGTTATAACACAAATGAAGCTGGGATTCAGATGTCCATTCAGTTGCCTGAAATGCGGACAAGCGTCATGTATGAGTTTCCGTTACAGGAAGCCCAGCTTACAGAGGGACCCTTCTGAGAAGAGTTGGGATGTATTATGTTGCCTACACACAGACGTAAGGTGTAGGAGTACACAGTCTTGGAGTTCGGCTGTGATTCTTGAAAATGCCATGGGTTTTTTTTATACTTCCTTAACAGGCACCTGTCTTCTCTGCGCAAATAAGCTATCATCTTGCCTTATATGATGATGTTTTAACAACTGCTTTGTGTACTATCAATCTTCAGATGAATCCCACTGCATATATCCATGTACAAACACTGAGAAAATCACAAAGTATCAGCCTGGAAAAGAGGTTTTCAGGTGACCTAATTATAGACTTTCAGTACTGGAAGGTAGCTTATGAGGAATATAATTTACAAGGGCACATAGTGACAAGATAAGAGGGAATGGATTCAAACTGAAAGAGGGAAGGATTAGGTTAGATATCAGGAAAAAATACTTTGAGGTTTGGTGAAGCACTGCAACAGGTTGCCTAGAGAAATTGTGGACACCCCATCACTGTAAGTGTTCAAAGTCAGGTTGGATGGGACTCTGAGTAACCTGGTCTAGTGGGAAGTGTCCCTGTCCATGGCAGGGAGCACTGGAAGTAGTTGGTCTTTAAGGTCCCTTCTAACTTCCTATATTTTATGATTTTATAATTCCATTATTTTCTCTCTATATAGGAACATTAAAAAATACCCAACAGCCCTCCCCCCCCAAAAAACCCCCCCAAAAGACATTCCACCAAAAANNNNCACCCAAAAAAAAAAAAAAAAAAAAAAAAAAAAAAAAAAAGCAACCATAATTTATAATTGTTGGGGATCAGACACAAAGTTTTCACCCTCATAGACCACACTGGCCCATTGTCATTTGGGAGTAACCTTCATTTACTGTGGGCATGTAACACAACACTTTTAGGTAGACTGGTTTAGAGTGCACAAAATATGATAATTAATTAGGTCTCTATATTAGGTGGACTGGATTCCCATTCTGTTGTTTTCTTTAAAAATTCTAATTGAAATTGGGATTTAGATGACAGCTGTATGGCTCCATGTTACTCTGGAAAAGATTTATTGGTATTCAGCTCCCATCTCCTTTTGAATCTGTGTGACAAAGAAATTAATTAAGGGATATTCACTCATAATAATAAAGAAAGATCATCTGTGTCTGATGGCAGCCAGTGGTTAGACCAAATGAAAAGCAACATTTTAAAGTAAAGGCAAACTGGTGGAGAACATGATGTGACTGTAGTTTGTCATATGACTGATACAGTTATAAGTTTAAGAACTGGATTCTGGTAATGATGGTGGTCTTCATATGTGGAGAAAATTCTTCTTTTAAGTTTAAGCTGATCATATCTTCTCAAAGGTTTGAAATAGGAATTGTGTCAGTGCACTGAATACATATTATGGAGGGCTGTGATAGCACTTTTGAAGTGAATGCCCATAACTGCACTCAAGAATCAAACACAAGAACTCTCATTTGCACATCAGTCTCTGTACTTCTATTAATTATATCCCTTTCTGAAATATTTCTGCAGAGCAAAATCCATCTTCTAAATGTTTGTAATATGCGAGCAAGCAAACAAATAAACAGAACAAGAGGTACTGAATTGGTTAAGAAGTTTTGCAAGTAAAATTTGCCAAATGATAGAATCACAGACACTAATGCTGGAAGGTACCTCTGCAGATTGCACGACAAATTCTGGTCCAAGCCTCTTCCAAAACCAAGGTTGATACAGTAAGACTTTGTCCAGTCCTGTTTTGAATATCTACAAGGATGGAGATCCCAGAACCTCTCTAGAAAACCTCTTTCAGTGTTTGACAAGTGTCACAATTAAAAAAAAAAAAAAATCAGAATTTCATTACTTTTAACTCATGTGACATCTCCTCTTGTCACATCCATGGGCAATGAGCGGAACCTGACTCCTTCTTTACTGACCCCATAAGGTATTTATATGCATTGATATGATCAACCTAGGCATTCTCTTCTCAGGGCTAAACTGCCCCTACTCTCTCAATCTCTCCTTGTATGCCAGATGCTCCAGTCCTTTTCTCATCTCTGAGGCCCTTAGCTCAGTAGTTTTTCCAGGCTTTTTTTCACAGAGAGATAAGTGATAGTAGGAAAACAGCTAGCAGCAGGGTGAAACAGCATTCCGACATTTGAGGCACTAAATTATTATATAATGTGTCAGAACCAACTCAAGTATGTGTGTCAGTATAACAAATAACAAAATAGATTACTCTTTATAAAATTATATAAGACAAATCAAGAGTATATTAATTAATTTTTTTAAAAGAGGTATTGTATGGATTTGTAGAAGTTTTGCTTACTGCCAGGAATGGGGCATCCACAGCTTATATGAGCAAACCGTACCAGTACCTCATCAACCTTAAGAGTAAAGCATTTCTTCCTGACATCTAATGTAGACCTATTGTGTCTCAGTTTGAAGCCATTTCCTTTTGCCCTGTCACTACACAGCCTTGTAAAAAGTTTCTCTACATATTTCTGCTAGGCTCCCTTAAAGTACTAGAAGGCTGCAATTAGGTCATCCAGAAGCCTTCACTCTTCCAGGCTGAGCAACTCCAATTCTCTCAGCCTTCTCTTGCAGGAGAGGTGCTCCATCGTTCTTATTATCTTGATGGCCCTCCACTCTGGACTTGCTCCAACAGGTCAATGTCTTCCCGGTACTGGGGACCTTTGATTTTACTGTAATGTTATGAGAATCTGTCTCAATTCTAACATGTATAGTCAATGTTTTCTAAAAAATTATCATATAGTCAATATTTTATAAGAAATATACATCTGAAAGAATTTTAAAAAACAATATGCTTGTTTATAATTCAGAAAAAGAAATTTAACATTTATACTTTCAGCAAAGTTTCTACTTAGTTCTGTTTTTTTTTTCCTTTTCCCTCTAGGAAAAAAATAAAGTGATTGCTAATTTAAAACTTCACAGTCTAAGATTTTAGCAAGGAACTTAGATAGATTTATTTATTTGTTTATTTGCTTATTTATTTGTTTTATTTTTATCTATTTTGACATCTTAATCAAACTGGCTCATCTTCATACACTACACATCACAATTTTACACTGTCCATAGGAAGAACTTAATTGTTCTTTCAGTCCAGAGATAAGGGGATTGCAACACATTGTGTATAATCCTAACCAGTATTCATGGCATTTTTAGCTATATTGTCTGCTTTAGCTGTTATTGTCCTTCACTTAGTTTTTCACTCTAAATAGTCAGCTTCTGAGAAATGTAGATCAATCTTTCCCAACCACAAAGGTAGGGAAGAAAGAAAATCCCAAATTAAAACTATCTTGCACTAAATTTACCATGTAGCTTACTTTTGAAAAGGTAAGTATTAGCCTTTCTCTTGGTCTCTAACTTCTTCCCAGTAGAAAATACACTGCTATAGGCTTCATCTACTAAACTTCTTCTGATGCCAGGTAAGTATGAATGTCATTTCTTTATCAAAATACTTTGGAGGTTTTTATGTGTATAAGCTTCATTGCGTATTAGTTTTGCGACAAATCTTAAAAGCAGGATTTCTTGTGGAAAGATTTCTGATTTTAAAAGGGAAGCATTTCTATAGGAATAAGTTTCTATTTTGAAAATAAAAGATTCATTATTTTTCTATCATAATTTCAGCAAATTATTGGTGTTAAGAAGACTGGATAGACTGTCTGTGTCTGGTTTTTTTTCAGTGAACAGATAATACTATAGTATTTGGAGATGATAGTTTGCACTGGGAGAAAAATCGTGAGAAATTCCACTACAATGATGTATGTCATCACTTCTCACTTAATAGAATTTATCATTACAGACACTGATTAGCACAGTTATACTTTAGGGCGCATAAACAGTGCCATTAACTTCAGTAATTGTAGATGACAAAATAGTTCAAAACAAGGCAGCTATTAATATTAGTAGTGTGAAAATCTCATGCCCACAGAGGAAGCAGTAAGGACTCAACTCAGCAGGTATCATGCAAAAAGAGCGGGTTATCCCAGTCCTGTGTGAACTCAAGGTACTTCCAGTTGCATATTAGTGAATAAACTTGGCTTTCCTTGAACATCTGACTATGCAATTAATGCCCTGTTTCCATTTCCCATCTCTGGCTTTGGATCCTGGTCTTGTTCCAGGACAAATTCCTGCTCCTCACACAGCTCTGAAATTGATTCTGGTTCTCATTGCTCTTTTTCAGCAACAATTCAGTGGGAAATAGTGAATAAAGTCCTTCCTGAGTTGCTTATGCATACAGCTTTTACTTTTTTTAAATTAAATTTCCTTTGTGTCAATCCATAAGATATTCCATTTTGTTTTCTCCTCCTATCTTGCTTAGGAGGGGGACTTGAGAGAGGTGGATGGGGGATCAACAACCAGCAAAAATCCGTCCATCACATCAACGTACAACAACCTTGAGAACATCAGAATGTCTTTTAAACTATGAAAGGGGTTGAAATTCTTCAGTGTTTAATATTGGACATGAAAAGTGCCTGAATCCCAGTATTTAGTTATCTTATGCCTAAATCCTACATTAGACTACAAGTTTTTCAGTCTCCCCTGATGTGGCCTAAGATGGTGGGATTTCCTGTGAAATGGCTGCCAGACCCACAATTCCATGAAAGCTAAAGAAGCACATTTTTTTTCCAGTAAACTCATGACTAAAAAGCAAAAAGCCTTATTTGGTATGTCAGGTAGCAGGAAGTTCTATTCAAATCTTTTTTTATTCAGAGCTACTTGGAGAAAAATAGAGGAAAGTCCCTTCCTGTCTCAAGAGATCATTAATCCATTTTCTTTAAATAATGCAAAGTTTACTGGCCTGGAGAGATGGGAAGTGTGCTTGTTTCTGAAGGCAGATGTACTGATTTTTTTCAAAATAAGAACCCTATTTTTAATATTTTTCCCCAGGAATAAGTAATTTTTTACAAGGGTTACACCCATTATTGTGATTTATTCTATTTATTTTATTTTAAGCAAAATACTCAAAAGTGGAACATCACTGATATGGCAGAGTTTATGCACTTATTTAGGAGTACTGATTCAATAAACATCTAGAGAAGGCATAAGTTAAAAGTACAGCATCAAAAATACAGAAAGATAATACCTTGTTACGACAAACGATTTCTTCAGCACAGAGTTCTTTTTCTTAGCAAGATTATTATAATGTAAAGAACTGTATGCATCCATATATTTTAATGATATTGCAAACCCAAGAGGTAAAATCTTATTTCTATGCCTCTACTGCACATTGTAGGAATTTTTGAATGTGAAACTGCTTGCATAAAATATGATGAAAAGTAAGGAAACATAGAGCACTATGAAATCCATGTTATATGTTTTTTATGCTTACCATACTGTGATATATCTCTCTAAAGAATGTCTTGTGGTTTTCTTATTTTCCTCTGTTCTGATCTGAAATACTATCAGTTTTCTTTCTGTCCTGTGGACAGAAAGGTGTAGAATGAAGTGAAAAATGCAGGTGGACGCATAAAACAAAAGAGAGACTATTTCTTATTTTTTTATAAACGAAATTGTTATAAACAATGAAAAATATCCTTTCAAGTCACAGAGTATGTGAGTAACAATAATAAAGTTAATTTTCCTTATTCTAAATCTGAATGTTTCTGACAAACGTTGAGGTTTAAGACACTTTTTGTAAGGAAGAGGAAGCTAGTACTTGACTGACAAACCAATTCTTACCTTGATAAGAGTTTCCTTACATTTAACATGAAAAATACACATTTTGCCATCCTACAGTCAATCCTCCAGATTCATGGATTACGGGTCTCCAGAGGGTCCCGCACAACTTTTAATTTTGCTAGATAATAATATGGCAAATTATTGCCAGAAATATGGCAACTTTGGAACACTGTGACATCTTGTGCTCCTTATGGGTAGCGAGGTGTGAGAGAGTCAATTTTTTTCGCTTTAACTCCAGCAGCTAGCACTGGCATGAGTGGTTTGCCGGAGGGTATGAATACACACATATGCACATATGCAGATACATACTGGCAAGTACAGCTTGGATGCAATGGCATGAGGGAACAGAAGCCTCCTCGTGGCATGGCGGCGGTGGCATGGACACATCCTACTGCTGCCCTGTCCCAGCACACGGCACTTGGCTCACTGACGTCATGGCCAGCCCAGCCCCACAGTATGCTTGGTGCTTGGCTTCTGCTGCTATTGTATCACCTCCCCCGTCTGTAGCCACAGAAACAGTAACACAGACAAACACAGACACACATGCACACAGGCACTCAGACACATAGACACACACTGTCTCACAGTACCATGGAACGGCTGGNTCCACAGTTGTGGGTTTGATCTCTGGGTGGGCATTCGCTTGGGAGTTGGACTAGATGATCCTTGTGGGTCCCTTCCAACTCGGAATAACCTGTGTGTAACCTGTGTGCAACTACAAACACAACATATCCTCCGCAACGCTCATAAGGGAGCGATCTGTTACTATCCCCAGCAAGCAACAGACACCACCCACCTGCCCTGTAGGGAGTAGCAGCGCTGCCCCTCTGCATAACAGATCATTGTGCATGCATCTGCTGGACATATTCATGAATAACTGACTAGGATTTATGGGGAAATTTTTTGCAAATAGCTGAAGCAGCAAATAATTATGCATGAATAGGCAAGGTATAATTATATTATGTTATTGGACAGATTCCGCATATACTAAAGTATAATTTGGAAAAAATTATGACATAAGAATACTCCACAAGTTGGTTGTTTATCTATCCACATATTTTGCTATGCTTTAACAGAGCAGCTGAAGATCTTTATCTGCATTTTACAGAGGTAAAGAAATAATTTGAATCTTTGTATGATAACATTTTTACATTGTGGATGTCAATGTTTAAGGCATTAAGTTTTAAGACTTCACTTCTTCCTCTCCAGCCATGAAGGTTTAAGACACGTCAATCACGATTAGATACCCATAAACACGTTTCCTGACCAAAAAGAACCCCAATCCAAACAACCCACCACCTTTTGTTGTGATCTTCTCATTTTCTCTCTCTCAGTGCATAAGACGCTCATTCAAAATATGCAACATGATTTTTTAGCACCCATTTTTTCATATGTACATAGGTCATTGATGATTATTTAAACAAGCTCCAGATCTGGAATAAAAAACTTAATTGCAGAGCACTTAAGTGTCTCGGGTAGAAGTAGCGTGCAAAGCATATGCGAATATGGGTCAACACAATTAGGGTCTGATGTAGCATCCATTTTTATGCTTAAAGGAGTAGGAATGAGAGGTTTTAGTCAAAATATATCATTTATCATATGCTGCCAAATGATTCTTTTTCATACGGTTTAAACCTATCCAGCCTTTCTATCAAAGATAGACGTCCACACTGTCACTACTATGCACGGAACCTAATCATATAGACTTTTGTGTTAAATCTGCTCCAAATTGCTTAAAGTAATTTAATTGTGTGCATGTATGTATTTATACATGTACATTGACAGAATTACAAATGGTATCATATCAAACTTCAGTTAAATCCCGCTTCAGTAGCCTATGTTTTTTAAAAATTATTCAGGCTTTTAAAATCTGTTCAGGGAGCATGGACTGTCTTCTACATCTCTCTTCTTGTAACACCAATTAATAAGATGGTATTATCTGCCTCTTTGGTTTTTATCTTTCTTTCTACCCTGAGGTGACTCTTTTGGCAGGGTGATATGGCTAGTACTTTAACTTCTGCAGCACAATCACAGAATCACAGAATCACAGAATATTATGAGTTGGAAGGGACCCACAAGGATCATCTAGTCCAACTCACCACCTAACACCCGTACAGAGACCGAGAGCACATCCCAGAGCACAACACCAACCTAGATCCCTCACAGTCTAGCAGGCCAATCAGTTCCACTCTTTCTCCATTTGACTATTAGAATCTTGCTCAATAAAAGTGTCATAGATAGTAGTAACGGTTGTGATACAATCTGTTGACATTCTGTCTGTGTTAAGTTCCTGTCTGGTTGAAAAGAGTGTTTTAAGGGGATTCATGCTGAAGGGCAATATTTTTACCTATTTTGATTCTCTGTAAATAAAAAATAACCAATATTTTATTAAAAAAGTAAAAAGTTTACCAAACAGAAGTTTTTCAAAAGAATCATAAGGCTGGAATAAAATTTCATTCTCCTAGGGAAAAAATAGCCCACCTCCCCATTATTACCTGTATTATAAACCTGTATGGATTGCTCTTTGTCAGAAAATCTGACAAATTTGTTCTAAAAATAAGTCAAGAGTTCCTGTGCAAAGCTATTGCCCAAGCTGTGTGTTTCAAGGGTGGAAAAACCCGTTATTATGTAACGGTATAATTTGTTTATATATAATCTTTATGACATATAAGATAATTTTAGCAACTGTTAGGCATAAGATACATTATATTAATCTCATTTAGGATGTGTAAAATATAGACATATTCTAGTCATCTTCGGTTTTTCATGCCCTGGTAGAAAATGTAGGAATGTCCAGACGGCTATTAATGCAATATTTATCGCCCATCCTAACATGATGTGAAATATCTTCTAGAGGTGGCTAACTGTATCTTACCGAGTGAAAAACCAACACATGATATAAATCTGTTAAACATTAAACTGCTAGACACTCAAGTCAATGTAGGTCAGAATATGAACTTTAGTTTTCCAAAGTAAGTTTATCTCCTGTGTCATTTTTGGGAAATCTAAGGAGATCCTGTAACTACAATGCTGACCTTAGTACAGTGGTAAGTGTCCCC
>WEKX01006076.1:0-10045 GCA_013390025.1 Pitta sordida
CCCCAATTTGCCTCAAACCTGGTCAATCCCCAGCCCCAGAGCCGTGGTGTTACAACACTGTTGGCAACATAGGTGGGAAGAGGTCAATGATTTGATGTATGCCTTTTTGGAATATCACTTTTCATGCTTGGGTCAACCTAAGTGTATAACTGAAGAAATGCAGGCATGTAGAATGATAACTGCCTGCTTTGAAGAGCAAGCTTTTTTTGAATAAATTACTCATGAAATAAGTAGTTTGTTTTCTGAATAATATATTATCATATGGCAATGTAGTTGCTGAGTTCAGTTTTTTTAATATGTAGCTAAATACTGATTCCCTTCATAGCCTTCTGCTTTATCATAAACTGTCAGGTGAACAGCTTACTAGATTTATAGTTTTACTATAACTAGATTAATAGTTTTGGACTTACAGAACATTACTCTGAACACTGTAATTTTCAGTGGTTGGTGTTTAAAATAGCATATTTATTTTCACTACCACATTTTTGAGTGGGTAAGGAAGTTGATTTTTGTATTTTGGTGCTTGATTATTCCTATATTATAATTAAAAGAAAAAGAGCTACAAACAGTTAAATATTTAGGTTTAGTTCGTCGCCTAGTCTTTGGAGGAAGCTGGCTGTACCCAAGTGTAATTGTAATTAATGGGATTCTGTGAGAAAATGAATAGAGAGAACCAGGCTGTGATCTCTCATGGCTCAAAGTGATAGAAGTGGAAATGTGCTGAATACTGATAAGTCAGCCTACGCCTACCAGGTGGCAGCTGAACTGCTGCTTGTTGCAATAGAGCACCTGCTAAACTGTCAGCAGTGGGAGGGTGTATTGAGATAAATTTTGGAATCGTTAGCATTGAGAATACACTAACAATTAAAATATGTGCAGCTGTATGTGTGTTTGCATATATGTACTAAATATGAATCCACGAAAAAATTAGCCATGCAAAATGAAAGATCCAATGTTTTTCTTTAGCTTAGCTGGCTAAGTGTAGCATATTTCTTTTCCTCTCTTTCCCAGGTCCTTTAATACATTTAGAAATAGATATCTTGAAGACCATTTGGGCAAAAAAGCACACAAAGAATTTTTAAAACTGTAAGAATTGTGAAAGAAAAAATAAGAAAAATTGAGTTGTGAGTTGTGAGTTTTAATTTTGGTGATTATTTAAAATCTAACTATTCCTTTTTGTGATTTCAAATCATAAGTGTATTTCCCTAAAAAGAGTAATGTTTGTCCTTCCAATATTTTGTACTGTATTGTGTATGCCACAGAATGAAAACAGCCTGAAATCTCTGAAAAGTCTCATTTTCCTGTCATCAGCAAATGCATCTTGTTGAATAGTCATCAGTCATTGCTCAGATTATTTGTTTCATTTAAATGGGTCTATTAGCTTTTTAGTGGGCCTGTTGTCTGATGTGTGTTTCGCATAAAAAGGTATATCAAACAGAGCATAAGGAATCTTTATTTACTTCTGGATAATCTTCTTTATTCATTAACTCTTGTCAGATAGTTTGGAAGACAGTGTGCCATTTCAAGTCTCTGGCTAGCCTGTGCTTGATACGATCTGACTTTAAGAGATTGAAGCTGTCTCTGTGGAGAGAATATTACTTGACTGACAGAAGTTCTGTCTCTTATTTTCTTCATGTTCAGAGTAGAGCACAAGTCCATTCTAGTGTAGGAAGATGAGATTTCTCTCTTAAAAGAGAATGTCCTGACCAGTGATTTATGTTACCACAATTTTTTTGTAGTTTACTCTAGAAAACTTTTAAATTTGATACAGTCTTACCTCCACATTCACTGATTAAGGGTCTCATGAGTGTCCCGTGAATTACCCAATCCGTGAGCATGAATATAGGCCATGCCCATCTCCCTGCCCCCTGCTGCCCTGGAGCACTGGGGAGCATTTTTGGCACCTCCCAATGGCCTCTCACAGCACAGGGGAGCAAAGGGAAGCGTTTCTGAGCCCTCTTCAACTGGGGAGACTCTTGGAGAATCCCTGGTCTTCTCTTCACCCGTGCTGCAGCTTTCGCCGCCACTGCTGCCAGGCTACTGCTGCCATGCATGCTTGCAATGCCACCACAGTGAGGAAGCCCGGGGCTGTGGTGGGGCAGGGGCTCAGCAGGTCCCGCTTGTAGTCTGCAGGCGCTCCCTGGAAAAGTGCTGTTGGGGAACAACGCTTGAGAGCGCTGCACGCTGGGGCACTTTGGAGGAGAAGCAGTAAGACGCCCTGGTCTGGGCACACATGAGCAGGTGGGGCAGAGGAGGAGGGGGAGGCTAGCTCATGCTGCAGTCCCTGTGGAGGAGGCTTCAGTGCTGCAGAAGTGCTTTCTTGGGGCTATATGTATCACCAGGTACTCTGGGCAGTGGGTGCACAGCCCCCGAGGACATGAAGTGCTTAGTGCTTGGATTCAGCCACAGTTAGCACACTTTTTGCCATTGCCATTGTCTCCCCTGCCTGTAGCTATGGAAACAGTTACGCATACACACACAGACATACGGGCAGTCCCTGCTTGCAGTTCACAGGTGCTCCCTGGAAAAGAGCTGGCGGGGACAAATGCTTGAGAGCACCTCACGCTGGGACACCTGGGGGGAGAAGCAGTGAGACACCCTGCTCCTGGCATGGGCAGCGCCCTGGGTCTGTGCACTGCGTGTTATAAACCTTCTCTGCCACATAACCTCTGCAACACTCATAAGGGAGCAAACTGTGGCTTTGCCTGGTGAACAGGAAGCGATGGCCCATACCCTGCAGGGGTGTGCTCCACCAATAGCCAATTAATATTCACTGAGAAATATTCTGTGAATCTGTAAAGGCACGGATCAGTAGGTGTGAATATGTGAAGTATGACTGTATATCTTTTAAAAGTAGTAGGAGATTGGTTTATTTTTGAATATACTAAAATATAATTACTGTGGCAGTGGCTTTTAGGTAGGTGGGTTTTTTTGTTTTGGTTGGTTAGTTAGGGCTTTTTCCTTTCCTTTTTTATCTGCTTTTTATAATTTCTTGTTGAACCCATGGCCTTGGCGTACTTTTCTTTTGGTTGAATTTGTAAAGAACAGAGTAGTTCTTTGAAACTACCCTTGCTTATACTCTAAACCAATGTTAGAGCTTAGCTGTAGTTCTTTGAGAATCATCTTCTATCCCCCCTGTCCTTTAGTTATTTGGAAATCTTGTTACCAGTACTGCCAGAGTGCTTCTGCTTTCTAAAATTTTCCTTGAAGAGGAAGAGAGGAAGGACACTGGCAGATTAAATTTGTTTTGCTTTATTGTCTAAAGTGATGTTTTAATAGCTTTATCTTGTGACATTTTCCACAGCCTTTCCAATGCAAAAATTCCCCTTAGTGATAGTAGCTAGTGTCACAGACAGAGTGTTCTGCATTTCACTTGCAGGAGTTAGCAAAGCTCAGTTATTAGTGTGACAGTGGTTCAATAAGATTTGATGGCAAGGTACACTTGAGTATTTTTTGCATAGGGGCTAGGATCGGCCAGAGTCCTCAGGGGGACTGTGCTGTTGAGTCACATGTTCAAAGATGATGCTGTTGCTTTCTAAACTCCTTTTCATAGGGGAGTCTAAGAGGAGCTGGGTCCAGACAATCACCGGACCTGGCCAACTCTTCATTTCTAAAGGATTACATATGCATTATCAATCCTTTACATCACTTAGCTCTAAGATTACGAAATTTCAGCATGCTTACTCACAGTTCTCTTAACAAGTATGTGACATGGCAAAGAGTCTCTCAGCCTTAAGTAACCTTGAGAGGTGTCCCTGCCCAAGATCATGGCTGCAGCCTCTGCCCTGCGGGAGAGATAACGGACCTGGGACCATCCATAGTTTGTGGAGTGGGATGTTTGATTTACAGTCATACTTGCACACCAGCGGGATTATCTGGGTCACTGCACAAGATGGGTACTGTGTTGCCATCCAGTTTCTCAAGGTTCATCTAAAGCCATATGCAGCCGTCACGACTGCTGTGAGTGGTTATTGCTTTGGACTGGACAGAGCATGCTGCCACAGCTGTAAGGGTGAAGAACTGATGCATGGCATTTGTCATTAATTCTCCTTCCCACTTCCTCTTGCTACTTAAAGACACTGCCTGTGGTATTCCAATGCATTCTTCTGGGATGAGCAACATTTTTTTTTTAACTGCTAAGGCTCATTAACTTAGTTTCTCCCACTTTATGCTTTCTTGCTGATAGTGAGGGACTTAAAAGGCAAATCAGGCTCTCAGTCACAAGTCATGAATTCATAGTTTTTGAAATCAATGAATATTGAAGAGAAGGATGAGAATAAGATCCCTCTGCAGTCCTTAAAAGAAAACTTTTGGTACTATTTGGATCACTTTGAGGTTTTTAAAAATTGTTTTGTTTGGATTCTTTTTTTTTTAATGTTACAGATTATACAAGAGGCGGGAGAATTTATGATCACTTTCCCATATGGATACCATGCAGGATTTAATCATGGATTTAATTGTGCAGAGTCAACAAACTTTGCCACTGTTCGATGGATTGATTATGGAAAAGCAGCAAAATTGGTAAGTCATACTGCAGAAAATTGATGTGCAAGGAAGTCTTTCTTTCGGTTATTTCTTTGTGAGAATCTGTGGAAGCTGATGAGAAATGAGAATTAGGCGATCAGGTAGAACTTACACTGACATTGACATTTTATTTATAGCCATTTTTATAGTGAGTATTATACTTTCAGCAATATGTCTTCCTCTCAGTAGTGAGTCTTATTTGCAGGTTAATATGTGTGTTGTTCTTCAAAATGAGTTCTATTTATGGATACTTTAAGTTGAAGCTACGTATACTGATGTCGCTGTAAGTGAAGACAACTGACTTCTGCTCTAAACTCTACTGTTGGTCAAAATACTTTTAACGAGGAATTTTGATACAGTATATCGTTGCTGCAGTGCAACTCCTCCATTATGACCTCGCTGATTTGTGAGAAATTTTTCTCGCAATTCTGATTCAGTGATTTGCGATGTTCCCCAGCTGATGCATGTACAGTGCCTCTGCTCTGCCGAGGGGCAGTGCTGGCGCTCCCTGTGGGACAGGACTGGCCCGGCCCTGCAGGGAGGACCACAAGTCATGCTGTCCCCTCTTACTCTAAGCGCAGCTAGGGAACTGACCCCACTCTGGGTGCATGTTACTGTGTACTGGGATGGGGCAGGAGCAGGACATGCTGACTCCACTGCCGCAGCTGCAGCCCGCCCGCACCGTGGGGGGGTGGGATGGCGTGCAGTGCTGGGACGGTGCAGGCACCATCATGAGGGGCAGGGGGGTGGGACGGTGGGGAGAGCAGCAGCCCGGCGGGGCAGTGCGAGCATGTGCTGTCTCAGCAGCCCAGCCCTGGCTGCAGAAGTGGCAGCATTGCTGAAGAGAAGCCCATGGATTCTTGGGGGCGTCTCCCCAGTCAGAAAGGGCTCAGAAATGGTTCCCTTTGCTCCTCTGTGCTGAGAGAGTCTGTGGGAGGAGTGGAAGAGTGTCCACAGTGCTCTGGAGTGGCGGGGGGGGTGGGGCAATGGGGGTGGTCTGCATGCATATTAATGACCCGCGTGTGTTTGTGAATTTGACATTTTGCGAGAGCTCTGAGATGACCTGTTTTTTGCAAATGAGGAGGTAAAACTGTATCGGGAAACAAACATAAAAAATGGAACTTAAACCAAAATTTAAAGAAAAAAGTTCCACTTTTCTCATCTTTAATGTTATCAGAAGTCTTGTACAAGGAACTGTGTGAGGTGGGTAAAACTGAAGACATTTTAGACTGAAATCTTGTTCTATGGTGTGTATATCTTCCTTTCTTTTATGTACAGCATAGAATTATAGAATCTGGAATGTTGGAAAAGACTTCCAAGATAATTGAGGCTAACCTTTGTAAAGTTAATTTACAACCCCTAAAACCTATGCATTTGGTGGTTTGAAGTATATGTTTTGAAATATATGAAACAAAGTTTAGATGTCCATAGGTACACAAGAGTTAATTGTGGCAGGTAAGACTAACCCAGATTTTAAAAGTTATGAATGTCATGCAGCTCTAGAATTAATTCAGCTGTACTTAAAGAATGGCAAACTTCACTTGCAGGTGTAGCAAAGTTGAGGCAGTGTTACCTGCAGGTGCATCCCTGTCAGTGGCTTTGTATGTCTTAGTTTTTGAAAAATGACCTACTATTTGGTTACAGCTTCCCCTGTACAAACTATGAAATGTTTTATGCTTCCAGCATGCGTCACTGTTATTGTAATATACTGTAAACTTGATGTCATCTTTAAATTCAGCAGATTTAGAAGATAATTTTTAAGTTAATGAAATTTTATTTCTTTACATCACTCCAGAAGTGCTTCTGAAATTCTGAACTTTTAGTTAGAAGGTCTTGACATATGCACTCTAAATACAGTTTTATTTTGTCAAAAATTCTATAACAAATGGGCAAAACCTTCATCAAAGGACACTGAATTCAATACTCTGTGGTTATTCCGTATAGTAGAACTTTTGTATATTTAACATAAGAAATTGAAGTCTGGTGTGTGCAGTTAAATTTAAATGCCTAAAACATTTGAAGCATCATCTGGGGCAATAATGACTAGTCTCCCTCTACCGAGAAATCTTAGCTATCGTTGTCAAATATGAATTGCAGTTTCTTTGGCAAATGGTTAGAGTTCTTAATGTTATTTTCTTATGTTTTATCACTCATTACTGCAAGAATGAGAATTAAAGTTTACTTTATTTCCCCTTTTTAAATGAAGAAGATGCTAGTAAGTACTAATGGTAAGATTTTTTTTTAAGTGGAAATATATAAGAAGAGAAGAACTAAAGGAAAGATGGTGAACTAATTTTTCATAAAACTTGTGTTTGTTTACACAATACAAATAGGCTAAACAAGACAGAGGAAATATTATAGAATCATAAAATTATTTACATTGGAGAAAACCTTTATGATCATCAAGTGCGACCATTAACCATTAACCAGAACTGCCAAATCCATCACCAAACCATTCCCTATGCATCAGATCTATGGGTCTTTGCCATACTTCTGTGTAGAGATGGTGACTCAGCCGCTTCCCCTGGGCAACCTGGTCAAGGCCTGACCACATTTTCTGTAAAGAAATGTTTCCAAATATGTAATCTGCACCTCTCCTGGTGCAACTTGAGACCATTTCCTCTTGTTCCTGTCTATCTAACTTGGAGAAGAGACTGATGCCAACCTCGCCACAAGCTCCTTTCAGGCAGCTGTAGGGAGACCCCCCTGACAATCCCTAGATTTCTCTTCGGCCGCACTGCCTCTTCGGCAGCTGCTGACAGCGCGTGCTCACAGCCCAAACCCTGCACTGCTCCTCCCGCCCCCTCCCCAGCCCCACCACATGCCAGCCCGGCAGGCCTGCGCTGCATGGGTGGGGTTCAGCTGCGGCAGCAGAGTGAGCATGTCCCGCTGGCTGCCACGGTCAGCCCCACTTTTCTGGGGCACTTTGCTTCTCTGCCTGTAGCCATGGAAACTGTAACACGCGCCCTCGGGGGGAGGGGGTGGTCAGTCCCTGGCTAGGCTTAGAGTAACAGGGACTCCTGGCCCTCCTTGTGGGGCCAGGCCGGCACTGTCCCACAGGGAGCTCCGGCACTGCCCCTTGGCAGAGCAGAGGCACTGCGTATGTGTTGGCCCGGGAAACTCTCAAACGGCTGAAGCAACATTGCGAGAATTTTTCCTCGCAAATCCATGGGGTCATAATGCAAAGGTTGCAATGCAGTGGGGATTTACTGTAGCTGAATTTCTTCAGCTTTCTAACAAATCATTAAGGTGTATGGCAAATGCCTGTATTTAGCTCTATAGCCTGGCTTTCTGCTCAGATATTCTGCCTTTTATACTTTCTAATAACCCTCTCTTTACATAGCTTCCCCTTCATATGCACCGATGCAGAACTAATTTGCATGTTTATCCCTGCACATGCATAAATAAAGGCACATATATCACCTGCCTTGGCTCAAACTAATCTTAAAGTCTCTTCTTAAACCTAATGCCAACAAAAACAGGGGAAAAATGAAAGTGCCAGCAATAAACCTTAGCTTAGTATTCATAGTCTCTGTTAATGCAGCTGATCTTTCCTTCTGGATTGTTTTCAACAAAGGTCGTTCTATCAGCTGGCAACTTCCTCGCCAGAAAACTGTTACAGGGGCATTCAAATTTGAGACTGTTTCAGTGCTGTGCAGACACCAGCTAAGTAAGCTTCAGAAGAAACTCTTAGAGCATGAATTGGATGGGATCATTCTGTGCTGGGTTAGGAATTGGTTGGGTGGACGAGCTCAGAGAGTGTTGGTAAACGGTGCCACACCCAGCTGGCGGACAGTCAGTAGTGGAATCCCACGGGGTCAGTGCTAGACCTGGTACTGTTTAATATCTTTATTGATGACATGGATGGGGGAATTGAGTTCACCACTAGCAAGTTTACAGATGATACCAGATGACAGGCTAGAGAGATGGGCAGACTCCAATAATATGAGATTTAACGAGTCTAAGTGCCAGGTTCATTACTTTGGACATAATAACCCCATGCATTACTATTGACTGGAGGAGGAATGGCTGGAGAGTGGTGAAATGGAGAGGGATTTAGGAGTTATGATTGACAGGAAACTTAATATGAGCCAGCAGTGTGGCTAAGAAGGCCAGTGACATCCTGGCTTGTATTAGGAACAGTGTGGTCAGTCAGACTTGGGAAGTTATCCTTCCCCTGTACTTGGTGCTGGTCAGACTGAATGTTAGGAAGAGGTTTTGCCCAGAGCGATCNGACTGAATGTTAGGAAGAGGTTTTGCCCAGAGCGATCTCTCATTGGAATGGGCTGCCCAGGGAGGTGGTGGAGTCACTGTCCCTGGAGTTGTTTAAGAGAAGACTCAATGATGAGCTCAGTGACATGGTCTAGATGGTGGGAGGCTTGGATGGATGGAGCCCATGTTTCCACGCTTGTGGGCCTGATCCCTGGGTGGGTTTTCGCTTGGGAGTGGGGCTAGATGATCCTGTGGGTCCCTTCCAACTCAGAATAACCTGTGAACCGTACCTGAAAATAAAAATTACTAAAATATCTATCACTATTCTTTGGGCACATAGATTTCTCAACTTTAAAATTAATACTTTCAGGAAGTTTTCTGAGGTTGTGATAAAACTAGTCATAGTGATGCTCATGGTTTTCTAGAGAAATACCTGTGAGACACTGGATTTTTATATCAATTATTAGCTCGGATCAACTGAAGGTAGGAGGGAGGGAAGGGAGTGCCAGAAGGGCCACGTTGAATTTCACAAAGGTGAGGTGATGTCGTCTCCCCTACCCGAGTCCCTTGGAGCCTCCTTGGGCAGCTCCAGAGCAGCTGTCAGTTCAAACCAACCCATAAGCACGTCCTACACCACACCTCGCAGCCCCTGACCCAGCCCCAGACTGATTGCCAGAGTGGGAGCACCATCTGGGGGGTGTGGCCACAGGAGCCAAAGCAGATAAAAGCAGCAGAATGTGCTCCCCATGCTGTTCAAACGCTCCATATCCAAGACGACTGCCATAGCGCTCTTTTTCTCTCTCTTTCTTTCCTTATACTAATTTCCCTTCTTGCTAGTTTGCATAATTTAGGACCAACTGGGTTGGATGTTGCTAAATTGTATGGGTTAACATGTGCTAAAACAACACTTTATGGAATGCTTTATTTGGTTGTTTTATTTTATTTTATTTTATTTTATTTTATTTGGTTTAAACTTTTGGCAAGTACTCGTATTTTCTAAAGTTTACTAGTAAAAGTACCTCTTGAGAAAATGTGTGCAGTTTTTCTCCTCTGTACTCTCTCTTAAGGTGCGTTTCAAAGAACTGAAAGCTATTGTAATAAACTTGGCAGGCAAATTGGTGGAGCCTTGTATATTTTTTAAGTAAAAACCCTTTGGTGAGCTTGTAGCTTGAGTGCTGGGGTGTTACAACACCATAATTAAGAAACAGACGCTAAATTTTTTTTTTTGGTGACAGTATCTTAGACATTAAAATCTTATACCTTATCTTAGAAGTGAGCAACCATCCAATTTTATTTGGATATTTCTTTT
>WEKX01006078.1:0-17692 GCA_013390025.1 Pitta sordida
CTAAACAGACCCAGCTCCCTAAGCTGTCTCTTATTTCAAACTTAACACCATAAACGTGAGCACTTCCTTCAGCTCCAATGACCTGATTTATCCCAATTGATAAAGCTTTATTTTCTGTTGTTCTTAAGTTAGTTACTCAAAAATGAAACCGGATTAACAGAGCACAGATACACAAAATCAGTCCTGCATCGGGTTCCAATTCTCTGGGATCAATTTAGTGGAGCAACATTTCTTGACTCATGGGAGTGACCAGAATTCAAATTTTGAAAATGTGGTAATGTCTGACCTATCAGGATACCTCAAAGATGCTGGAGAGGTCAATTTAGCCACTCCTGATCAAATTGATTCTCCTGAGTATTTTGCCTCTTTCTAAGCAGGGGCTTGCAAGAGGAAAAGCTTATATGGAGTTTCAGGAACACAGAAGAACATTTGTATCCTCAGCAGGAGATCTGACCAGGAATAGCCCTTGCTTTCCGTTGCTCTAAAGGTTTGCTGGAGTTTTCACCCAATCATCTGCTTGAACATCTTGAAAATCAGTATCTCCTTCTATAATATCTATCCAAAACAAACACCAGATGACACTACACAAATTGCCCTAACCCTACCAGATTGTTGTTAGAATCAAAATATGTAGCAGTCTACATTTAACAGGAAGTACTGTATTTTTACCAGCACAACATCTATTAATGTGTCAGTAATACACTCTATGGAAGAAAGAATCACTGCGTTTCTGAAAGCTGTCAAACTTTTCGAAATTTCATCGCTAATAACTACGTTTGTTTGAAAGACATAAATGCATGCACACACAAACAGAACCTTATTCTCCAAAGAGAAAACATACTGAAGAGACAGCAAATAAGAAAAAGTTTGCTTAAACTTTGTTCAAACCTTTTCTGCAGGCTAGAGAATGTGCAGCAAATTTCCTAAGGATGAGTTATTCAGTTAATTGCCCTGTCCTTTTTAGAATTTACCTAATGAGGAGATACCCATTTTACATAAAACTGAAGACTAAATCATTAGGTGTTCTGTAGGCAGAATGGCTTCTATATCCAGTGGGCATAAACCCCCAATGTCAAGCATAAAAGCCTGTATTTCAGCCCATATGCTCGGGGAGCAGGCAGTGAGCCATCTTCCTAGGCTTAGCCTGAAATACCATGGGAGGTGTTGATCAGCAGTAATCCTGTTTGCTCGACAATCCACAGGCAGCAATGTCTGTGCCTCAGTTTGCTCCACATGTAGAACAAGGACAGTATCACACATCCCATCCTGCAGGACTGCCTGCCTTTATTAATCCTAACAAATTTGTTTTGCATTCCTTGGATAAAGAATACTACAAGAAGGTCAAGAATTAACTCCATAGGTCTCTTCAAATTTTGTTCCTCAGGCTTACAAAAAAGAAGTTTTTGTCTCAGTCTGTTCTAGTGCCTTACTTTCTTTATTCCTCTTTATGGTCAGCACCCAACTTACAACTGTAGAGCACCAGCTAAGAACTGGTTCCAAGTCATAGCAATGTGGTCATGAAAGCCTTCAAAATGTTACAGCATGTTCAGCTATTTTTAAGTTAGAGAAGTACTACATTTTTAGCCAGGGTATTTACTTTTCCCACTTCCAGTCCAATCTGTATACTTGCTATTTTAAGAATTCCAAAGACGCTTTAAAAAGAGTATAGGCAAAAGCCATTTTTTATTCTCAGGCATATACTGGGGGTCCAGCCCAATATACCTCCACATCAAACACTGGCACACATATACACACACTCTATTTATCTCAGTTCCTCTCTCAGACCTTGCTTGCAGACTCTCTGCTGCACCCATCATATCCCCTTTACAAAGAAACAGACTGCATTGATGTGGGATACTTCTCCAGCAGGTATCTGCAACACCTTCAAGCAACACGCATTACACTATGAGAAGAACCACTGAAGCTGTCATTACAGCTGTATTAACCGGGATTTCAACACGCTGGCCATATCACTACAAAGGTGTTGTAATGCCTGTGCCCCGGCCACGTGTAACGTATCTGTGTTAGCAAAATATAAGCTCACCAAATAGCATTTTAATGCTCTTTTAAAAAAATGTAAAGGGAGAAAACTGTATAACTGCTCTCTTAAATTTGGAAACAGAGATAACAACGTGGCCACTTGATGGCACCATTTCCTAGGAAGAGAAAGGAGGCTGTGCTCATCCCTTCTTCAGCAGGGAACATTTTCATGTTCTACATGAAAACTGTTTCAGCCACACTCTCTTGTTCCCAGAGTGTCATGCATGATCCTGCCAAGCCCCAGCATGGTCCAACTGTTTTAATTGGCTATAAGTTTAAGGCAGTTTGGCTCTTTAATAATCTAAGTGCATCTACTGCTAGTTTTCCTTCCCAGTGCTGGGTGCTGTTACTCAGAGCTGCATGTTGTGCTGGTAGACCCCCAGCAAGAGAGGCACTGCATAGTGAAGGGGAAAGATGGGTCAGCAATGCTGGTGGAGTTATGGTGTGAGCACTCCCCACTCAAAGAACAGGGGCATGTCTCTTGGAAAAAAAACCCTAAAACAACCAAAACTTGGCACAAAAGGTAGGTAAATAAGGCGATTTATTTTGCTATCCTGTGGTCCTGATTAAAAAAATACTCTAGTCTTTATGAATACCTTCACCTTTTGCTTAAATCCCAGTAGTGCTTTTCAGACTGAACACCCATAAGGAAAGTGGATAAGGATTGCCTTTGGTTATCTTGCTGTGTGGGACTGTATAACTTATACCTGCTCTCATTGTTTAGGGAGGACATGGGTCTGGGGTTGCAGCTGGGAGCTGAGTCTGGAGAAGGAATGAATTAGCAGGATAATAGGCGCAAATATATTAAAACATGTCTCCAAGAGAGACAACTGCTCTTCCATGAACTCTTTTGCCTTCACCCTGTATTGTTAGGTTTTTCCCTCAGGCAGACAGACAAGGAGGAAAAGCTTATCAGCCTGAGTGTGGTTAAATACAGTAAGCCTGAAAGCCTGTGGGCTTTGGTTAAAAGGAAAACATAGATTAAACCCTCTTAAGGTAATTACCTGTTTAGGAGGTTTCTATTCAAGCTAGAATCCTCTACAAGGAAGTGTTTGTAGCAGTCTCTTAGGAAAAGGGTGCAGTCAGATACGGCTGAGTTTTGTGGGAGAGCTGCTGCCTCCAGAAGAGCACTGCTTATATCCCATATGGTTCCAGAGAAAGGCCTTTCCATGTAGGAGATTTTGTTCTGGTCACAAAAGTACTGGTTGATGGGAGAAACAAAGCATGGATGAAAATTTTTAAATGCCAGTCCTCAGGACTCAGAAAAGGATTCTTTTATCTCTTCCAGTGACTCTGTCTCAGCCCTCAGTAGAGGAAAGCTATCACATGAAAATGCTAGATTTTATTTGGTTATTTTTCCCACTTATCTTTTTTATCTACTAGTGAAAGGGTAATTGTTAACTAGTACAACTGGGTGCCTTGGTGAATATTTCAACTTAGAAATATCGTGAGACAGATATTCATACTGTTCTGGACTGTGGCTTCTTTATTTTGAGTTTATGGGTTGAGTGTTCAGGCCTGCTTATAGTTCAGATTTAAATATCAGTACGAAACACCACATTCTCATGTCAACAATGCTGAAGGCCACAGGGAAAGTTTCTGTCCTCAGTGAGACCTCTGCAACCTCTGGGAGCAGACTTATCTCCAAAATCACCTACTTAATTTTGATAAGAATAGAAATGTACAGCAGGATGCTTTAAACTAATAAATCAGGGGAATAAAGAAGAACATAGCATTCTTGGGCGGCTTAATATCATCAGACAGATCTCTCGTATTAAATGTACATTGTCTGTTCCAATGCTTCTCCCCCACCTCCAGGGAAAAAAACCCTGGAATTACATGTATACACAAGCATACAGACACCAACAGGTGATACTAATACATGCATGAGATTTATTTCTCAGGTCTGCCTTCAGGCTCATTCTACCCTCTACTCAGCCAAGAACATTAGAGATAGTATCTGGGAGTTTTACTTCTGAATACAGGGAATATGCCCTGTTTTGAAATGCGGCATAGGATCAAAGCACTAAGCAGTTTTGTTAAAATTGACATGGTTGCCCACACAGGCATGAAACTATGGGGAGAAGTCCCTTTCTCTGTTTTTATTTCCTCTATCATACCCCTTTTCCCACAAAAATTGCTACTTTGTGGGTTTTTTCTCTATCTGTGTAACATCAATAAATTACACGTTATCACTCCTATCATCTAGTTATAAAGAGCCTTTCAAGATTTTTAATAGATGCACAATATTGCTACACTTACATTTTCACTGGTTAAGAACTCAAAAATAGCTGTTGTGAGATTACTCTTAATTTATACTACTTGTCTCTCGTGGGCTTTCAAGAAGAAGCACTTCACCACATGCCAGAGATTGATACAGAGTATATATTGCACATCCTAGCCCGGCAGAGATCCTTTCAGTGTTTAACACAACAAAGCTGGGATGAGTACGGATTCCAGGATTTGTTTATCTTTTTTTTTTCATAGGTGCAGTTAATTCCTCAAGGAGCTGTTTGTACTGATAAATTAACTAGAGATCTTGAATTCTCTTTGTACTCTAGTTCCTGAGTGGTATATAGATAAGACTAGATCTCATGTTATTTTAGCCTTGTAAATGACTCCATGGACATTGAAAGCAGTAGCAGAAAAGATAAATGAAAGGATGGCACAGTGGCATCCTCTTTAGAAACAATAGTAATTGGTGTCCTTGGGAATCCAAATGCACAGTGCCAGCCAGAACAGGCTGTTGTGGTCTGTGAGGCAAATACCCTGATGCAAATGAAGTTCAGTGACATTCTGACAGGCTTACAACTGACTTTCACCTATGGAGTACATCAAACAGCACATTTCTTGTGAAAATACAATGACTTTCCCCCCACAACATCTCCTAGCACACTTTATAAACATTAGTAGGTGATATTAAATAGTACCTTGGTTTTATGTTTCAGGTTCTCTCCCAGTACCACGTTAAAGGCTTCAGTTCAGAAAAGGTTTGAGTGAAAAAGCTCTCTTTGTTCAGCTGTTCAGTGGAGAACAATGCAACAATTGTTTTGTTTTTCTCTTATTTGAATACTAGCTTGGCCCTACCTTGTTCTAAAGTTACTGAAGGGAATCACAGCACAAAGATTACATGGCTACTCTACTATAAGCAAACAAGAGAAAAGAGGAGAAAGTGACTATGGAAGCTTAGAGGAAAAAAGCAAAAAGCTCCAGTGCTAAACAGATTACAGTGGAGAAAACAGGACAAGGTGACCAAGTATGTGTTTATACCTGGAACTTTGGAGTTGTGTAGTTGCAACAAACCAGGTAACTATGCACCAGTCAATGTTTCTCAAAGCATGGAATGTGTACTCCCTCTAGGATGACACGGACTAATGAAGAGAGATGCAAGCACTGAGCTTCACAGCATTTTAACAAGCCACAGTAGGACAAAAGGAGATGTGGATGTATCCGCTTTAGTTTCCTTCAAGCAAGAGTCACCTGTCAAACACTGCAGTGTCCCTCTGCAGATCATACTAGTGAAATGGTAAATTTGGTTTAGCTTCCTCAGCCAATTAGGACAGCGGAGATAACAGCAGTAACATGTGTGGTTAAGACAAAATAACAATGAATGGCATGATTCTGTGTGACATCCTTCAAGCAGACTACATAAAGTGACGGGTTTGGTATGTGCAGCTTTGGGAAGAACAACTATTAAAAGGAGAAAAACTAAGAGGAAGTTGATCAGAAAGAATCTGAAAAGGAAAGATAAGGAAGTAAAATCCATAAGATCAGCAGGGAGGTGGCCTTAATAATACTTAAATAGAGTCCATATGCTTATCCAAGGACAACAACAGAAAGATGAGGAAGTAGAAAATGCTACAATGGTTAAATAACAAGGTATAAGAGTTCATTAAAGATGAAAATGTGTTCTTCAAAACATGGAAGTCATGCTCAAGTGACCCTAATAGAACTGGGCATAAACTGCAGCAGGCTAGATGTAAAACAAAGATTGCATAGGATAAAGAGAAAATTTAAAGACAAAGTCACTAAAGGCATAAAGACATATACTGTAATAAAACATTATTTAACCATATCAGACAGAGAGTTAATAGAGCAGTGACTGGTACCTATGAAGTGCAGTAAATTATGTGGATTGATATATTAAGTAGGCAAGTAGTAGACTCAGTGTGTTAGCTAGACTACTGGCCTATGAAAGCAGTAAAGGTAATCAGAGAGGTCACAGAAATGCTGTAATTCCTCTGTAAACAGTGGAATTGACATTATTGCTTTAATTTTCAAAATGGAGTATGATGCAAGAAGGTAAGCTAGCTTAAGAGGAGAAGAGGAAAGCACTGCTCTGGAGACTGTTATTAAAAAACCCTAAACCAAATACAAAACCCACATACAAAACCAACCAACCAACCAAAATCCCAAATAACAAAAAAGTACTGGAACATTTTAATGCATTGAGCAGTGATATTTGTATGGTATTCTTCAGTCCCTCATTTCATGAGTGAAGCTGCTGAAACGCTCATCCAATATGTAAAATAAGGATTTTCCTGGAAGACTCACAACTTAAAGAATGATAAAAATCTTGGAAGGGGCAGACTCTGAAGACATGATCAAGTAAATTCAGACTGCAAATATCTTACTGGAGAGTTACACTATGTATTAGTGGCTGCAACATGACTTACAAACAGAAATACCACAGTATTACCAACTCAGTCACCTCAAGAATGGAAGCTATGGAAGTGTAAAGAGCCTCATCTTTTTCTCGGGTATACAGAGAGAATAGATACACTGCGGACATAACTTCAAATTCTCTGAAATTATGAAAGCTAGAAACTTACTTGATAGTTTTAAACCAAAGCTGAGATTATTAATGTTATCACTGAGAGTTCTCTAAATGGAGAGCAGTAAGAAAAGCACTGAATACCACAAGAACTGACAACCCAGCATCAAGCCAGTTTTACAGGGTCATCAAATAAGATAGTCAACATTTAGGATAATTAGACAAATTTTCAAAGCCATCTATGTGTTGGAAATGTAAGTGATTTATGCATCAGTGAAACTTAGGCTCCCAAGTCACACAGTTGCTTCTGAAAACATACTCACTGACTTCATAACTGAAGTACCATATGCTATTAGTCATTTCTCAAGAGAAGAAAAGCCCGAGAGACCAACCTGACAAAACTCACTTAGTGTACTGATTAGGAATATAAAGACCAGTTCCTAGCTGCAGTACAACATTTTACACTGCCAATTCTTCACTGTATTGTGATGACTTTTTCAACAGAGGCAGGGTGAGGTCAGCTTATGGTTTCACATACCTGTACTTGTACTTCTGTCTCTACACAATTCCAGCAACATGTATCTGCTTCTATTGAAAAACCAAGTAATTCCTGACTGATATTTCTTTGATAGTTTTACAAACAGAAATATAAGTGTACAGGACAAAGAATCCACTTACAACTAGTAACAAGAGAAGCATTTATTGAACAAAATTTCTAATATTCTTGAAGATGAAAATGTAATTGTTGCGACACTAATATTTGAGGACTATGGGTACCCTTGCTTTCATTTTAGCTTTCTATGGAAAAGACCTGTATCATTATTATTATATCATCTAAAAGAGATATCTAAACATACAGAATCACAGAATATTATGAGTTGGAAGGGACCCACAAGGATCATCTAGTCCAACTCACCATCTAACACCCGTACAGAGACCGAGAGCACATCCCAGAGCGTAACACCAACCTAGATCCCTCACAGTCTAGCAGGCCACTCCGAGCCGGAAGGGGCCCAGGATCATCCAGCCCTACACCCCCCATCTAGACCATGTCACTAAGCTCCTCGTCCAGTCTTCTCTTAAACACCTCCAGGGATGGCGACTCCCTCTTAGGTCACCAAAATCAAACTAAAAATACTTAGCCTTAGCTATGACATACCACACATAGACTAACAAAATACAGATGAAATGACTATTGACATACTGTCTGACTACAAACAAGGAAACTGCTAGAATAGAATCAGGGTCCCTCTCCTCCTCAGTGAGAGTGGAGACAATCTGAAAGCTCCAGAGCAGTTTCTAGGGAATAATAGCCACAAATTTAGGTTGGTGTTACTGCTCTGGGATGTGCTCTCGGTCTCTGTATGGGTGTTAGATGGTGAGTTGGACTAGATGATCCTTGTGGGTCCCTTCCAACTCATAATATTCTGTGATTCTGTGTGAAATTTCCAGAGGGAGAAGGAAGACCATAAGGGCATGTAACCATTCTCATCCTGCCACAGAACCTCAAAGAGAAACACAAGGAACCCCAAAAGGTAAAGATGAGGCCAAAACACCTTCAAATCCATCTACCCTCCATATTAGCCCCAGGCAAATCAAACTTGCAGATTCGTGGAAAGGGAATGGTGGTTTTCTCTAGCTGCTCAAAAAAATGAAAACCCAGTTTCCACATCCAGTCTCAATACTCTGTGGAGTTCAGAAACCTCGTGAGCTTCCCTGTCTGCTTTACCCTGTTATGCTGGAAGGCTATGAAGCTACAAAAATCAGAACTTAGAAGGGAAAAAACCCCAAACCAGACTGCTTCGAAGTTCCCATCCCATGAAAGCTGAAAAATGCTGGAATTGGACCAACTCAGCCGCATTACTTGAGCATGTAGGGGCAAAAGGTTCAAATGTAGTTTACCATTGACAGTGTTTATGAAGTGCATTCTATTTAATGCACAAAACCTCCCTAGTCCCCTGCTGAAACATAACTTTAGAAAGCCCTTCCCTTAACACCCTGCCAATGATTATTTAATGGATTTTTCAAAAACATTAGTGCCTTACTTTCCTTCTCAACTTACTGCTTACCAGTATCTCAGGTCTCTGCAAGAATCCTGTGTTCTCTAAAATCATAAAAAATTGCTTCAGAAGTTTTTCCAGTGATTGTCCAACCTGTCTCTCAGTCCCATGGAAACTCTTTGCAAATATGTTGCTTTTGTCTTGTCTGGAACAAATTCCTTCACAGATGGACCATCCAGTGTCTAAGAATAACTCTTTTAACTATCAATAGAGACAAAGAGATTCAGTTGCACTGTTCCCGTGGGATTCCTTTGAGTTTGGACACATCTGTTAAGATGCATACATCAGAGCTTGAATGAAGTTTTTGTCTGATTGTATCTCTCGGAAAGTTTCTGCCAAAATGATCTTATCTCTTGGCACTTGCAAAACATATATAGTTATAGATGCTTTCTGAAAGGCTTGTGAAATAAGTGGCCTATACAAATCAAATCAGTTTAAATACAGCCAAATCCTGATGACTTTCTTCCTCTCAGCAAAATCTTTAGAAGCTTTACCTGAGGCAGTTCAGCCTTCAAACTAGAACCCTACCAACTTCATGCATTCTATGTCCATAAGCAAGGAAATACATGAAAACCTGCAAATAGCACAAATCTCATATGCTTTTCCTTGCTTTTTGTAACCTTTCCAGAACCTGTGCTTGTCCTTACAAGTTTTTTTTCCACAAACACCTTTCTTCTGGGTAAGCAGCAACATCTGCTTGTGACAGCTGAGAAGCTAAAGGTATAACACAGCTGGAGCTCTATCAGCTCACTCTATCACTTAATTCCAAATTAATTCAAAGTGGTGGTTTTTATCTGCCAAGGCCTCCATGAAATCAGTTACCTCAGGAAGCTCCTCTTCCCTTTAACTTGTTTCTCCAATTGCATTGCATGAGTTAGCATTTCCCAAGACTGAAAGAGATGGAACTGGACACAATGCATCCTAAGTTCTGGATTGTGCTTTAAGGACTCATCTGTGCTGGCAATATAATATTCAAATCCAAAAATTTAGGACCCAGTCCTACAAGCGTGAGAAATAATGCAACTTCATTTGGAATAAGTGACACCAGAAACAGCATGTAGAACACTGTGCTACAGAATTAAGCCCTAAATTAAGTTGTGCAACATATACAACGTTATCCAGGTTTTTTTGCTAAGTATTCATTTATCAGTAAGACTGGCATCCAGGCTATTGCTTAGGCTTTCTTCACCTCTGTCTTTTACAGCTGAGGAGCAGATGGCTATCATAGAGTTTTTACTTCCTATGCTTGGAAAAAGGATTTTGATCTGAATAATTTCAAAAGCACCCTGATATTTCAAAGTAGATTGGTTTCTGAATGTTTCTCATAATAAATATGTGGTGTTGTTTTCTGCCAAGCACTAGCGATTGTGCATGCAAAATGGTCAGTGAAGATTGCAAACTGATTTGAATAGGTGGTCCATAAAATCCAAGTATTTTTGATTTTTACAGATACACGAATGAAGCCTTATGAAACCATCTGTACATCTGTACCTCTACCCAAGAATTTATATACCCTACCACGCTGACTCTTTCTGGGTGCTTCTGATATTTTCAACAAAAACTCCTCCCAAACTTCCTGTCTAACCCTAGTTTTTAAATGTTTTTATCTTATTTGCCATCCACTAGAAAACTCCACACCAGGATGAAGAATGCCCTTTGAAAATGAAATACAATCTGCCCAGCTGTGGGGGTCAAGGCAGTGTGATAGTCTGGACAAGGGAGGAAAAGTGATGTTGTACTGTCAAGAGGGAAGAGAGAAGGATAGGAAGTGTTGCTGGCCCAGAGAAGAAAAGCCTTACCAGAGGTGATGGAGAAAGAATGTGTAATGACAGGGAAGGCCATTTGTAAATGTTGGGAGCCACAAATATTAATCTCCAGCACTAAGGATTGAGGCGCTATTAAAAAATACCTCAGACATGGGAGAAATAGTAAATATACAGTAAATACTCATCATGCCTCATTTTAGTTCTTGTTAGAAACTGGCATTGCTATTTTGCAAGGGCATGCCAAACAGTAATTACATATGCATACCACTCCAAATGAATACAGCCTGATAAACAGCCTGATATCATAAAAAAGGGAAGTTTTTCTATTGGTTTCAAAGCACATGGAATCAACTAACAGAGATCACTAGCACAAGACGTCTTACCATTTCCTGAATTCTTGCAGGACTCTAACTATATTTTAGGAACTAGATTTCAATAATTCGTGACTGGACAATATGAATGCTGAAATTGTTATTAAACATCTTTTCTGAAACATCCCCCTCCTCCCCCCCAGCCTCTCTCCCCCCACACTTTCAGAGTGAAAGTAGCATCTTAGCTGGCTTTACAGTTTATTCATAATTACAGAATCACAGAGTTGTTTAGGTTCGAAGAGATCTTTGGTATCATCTGGAAGATGATTTGGGGACATTAAAAACTCAGAGTTCTAAAAGACTGTCCACAGAACAGGTAGAGCATGAAGAGTTGAAGGCTCCACCTCTCCCTGCTGTCCTCTGCCAATATTCCTCACCCCTGAACTTGGCCACCTCAGAAAGCAAAAGCAGGAGTTCATTTTCCAAGTTCCCTACAATCCCTGCTGGCCTCTGTCCTAAGGTTAATTTCATGCGTTTCCATTTGTACTGTCAAAAAACATCAGTGTGAGGTTTCAAATCCCATTTACTAATGAACTCTTTCATCTTTGTGAATGGGATAAAGGGATTCTTTGTTTGAAAATAAGGATTATTTTTTTTTTCTTGTTGTTCTGTTCATTTTTTGCATCTTTTCACAAGCTTTTTGTTTTCAGAAAACATTGCAAGACAAAACTGCACCCCATTTTTAACAAAGAGCTTGACATCTCCAATTTGAAGAGAATTCTTGTGTATACTAAATTGCATGCTGCATGCTGTTCAATTGTTTCACATCTCTTTCTTCTCCCCAAATCATCAGGTGAGATTTAGGAAAGACTACCCAATGTTTACCACCTCTATTAAAATCAAGATCTCTATCAGAAGCTTATAATGAATAAAGTCAAAGCCAACAGGAATGAATTGCAGCTAAAGTGATTTTGATAGTGATGATCCCTATAACCAGACGGCTTCCGAGCTTGGCCTTGAGGCATGATTTTTAAATTTAAAAAGAAAAGGATACACATACTTTTTAATCTGATTTTTTATTGTCATGCCCTGATTTTTTTATAGGCTTTTGCAAAGCCTGGTTGGCTTCTGAGCTCTTGAAACATTGTGTCATCTTCTTTCTTTCTCCTTTGTCACAACATCCTAAAACCAATGCAGAAGAAGTAAACTATATATTCTGAAAGTAGTGAACGATGATGTTCACATTACCCTGCACATTCTTGCTCAAGAGACTTCCAGGCAGGGAACACTGTGAAATGACAATGTTTTGAAGAGCTGACAGGGTAAGTTATGACTTTCCAAAATCTAGTTTTAATCATTCCCTCCCTTATTTTTGTACTGTTTGGCAAAATGGAAGAGAACATTTAGAAAATGCCATCTAACCCATGCTGAGTAATCTGAAAGTGAACGCACTCAAAACAAACTGCAAGAACCACACCGGTCTGCAAAGATTTTCCAGACTCTCACAGACTGATCTTCTCCACAAAACACTCCCCCCTTCTTGGTGAAAATCCTTTACAGTCCTGGCTGTCAGAGCCAGACACTTGTTTTCTCCTACTGCAAAAGAGCTCAGTGAGTAGATATTCCTGGGTAATGAGAAGCATGTGACTACCTGGAGAGGGGCAACTACTGCTCTAGTTGGACAGAGACACGCTTGAGGGGGTCTTACTTTTTTAATTTGTAAGAAACAACAATCTGACCCAACAACATGCTCTCAGCTTGCTCTGGCTGATTGCATTTTCACAACCTGAGCACAAAAATGCTCCGTTTCAGTGGCAATTCCCAAAGAAGGGGAAAGGTAAGCCTGGAGGAAGTCCTGCTTATGATGCAATGGAAAGAGCATCCAACTGGAAAACCTGGTCCACAGTAAGGAATGTGTTTTCAAGAACCCCAGCATAACCCAGCAGCATGTTGGTGTACTCACAATCAGATGACACTGTGTGTGCGTGCAGGTTTGTTGGTGAATGTGGAAAGTGGATGAGGGCCGGGCTCAGAGACGGAACAGCTTCAAGGTTCAGGCAGGGAAGGCCCGGCTTGGCGCTGCATGCACCCGTCTGAGTAATCTCATTCTCCTCAGACGCCTTCTGGTTTTCAGCTGTCTTGGGTTTCTTCCTGAAAATAAACAAAGAGACCTTTGAAGGGACTGACTGCATATTTGGGAAAAGGCATTTTTAGAATCCGTTAAAGATAACTTTCTTCCCCCCCCCTCTTTTCCCTTACAGGGAAAGAGGCAGAGAAGACTTTCCTCCATGCTTCTTGTTTGGAAACAGGCTGCTCCTTGTTTTGACTCTGATGCAATGGCCCTGAGACTGTTACAGCAAATAGGCCAAGCACGAAGCTCCTCATTCTGCCCCTACTGATGACATATAAAATGAAACTTGTCCCAGTGGTTTAGAGAGTCAGAGCTCCACTTGACAAATGTGTACTATTAACCAAGGCTGTAGTATTCTGAATAAACAGAAGTATAATAGAATTGTCTGAAAAGCAAACAAATATGCAAGTTTTCAGTTCAAAATGAATCGGTGCAGAGACTAATTTCGTAGGCAAAAGCAATGAAGCAATTTTGAGATGCAGAGTTCATCTAAGTAAAGAATAAACCTGAAACAACTGTCTATGAGCGCTGTGCACAGGAGCTCTCAACACCTCACTCCATCCACAACCTCCAAAGAATTAAGACTCAGTGGTACACCAAGCAGGTACTTAATCACCACCTCAGTTTCCAAAGATGGAGAAACTGAGGCAAAAGTCAAAGCAGAGGGTTTGGAATCACACACTAGGCATTGTGAACAGGGAGGCAAGCACCTGTCTCACTGTTTCCCCACCATTACACAGGTGCAGGTGCTTCCTCCTCTGCTCCCCAAGGCCGGTAGTGACTTATGGAAACAAACTCCTAAACTCTGAAGAGTTTTGAAGCAGGTATGTTTACTAGCAACGTTGTGAGGCAAGGGGTGACATCTCCAAACCTGCCTAATGACTGGCATTACAATTGCTCCGTAAATGCTAAACAATCATACATATTCATTAAGGAAACATACATTAGTTATCCGAGGGTAGGGGTGGTTAATGTAAAATACTTTCAGGATTCCCAATTAGCATAAGCCTCCTCTCCAGGTTCTGTCTTCTGGTGGTTGTATCGGTCGTCTTTGGGGGTGCAGTAAGAAGTCTTCCCCATGACGTCCTTTGGAACTCGGCTTATTTTTCACAATTGATATTCCCGTTTTGCTTACAGTATTGATTTGTAGTTGACTGACTTACATCGGTGGAAACAGATTTGTTCCTGTTTTTTTCGTTATAAGCCCTATATATTTACGGTGACAGGCTTGTTCCTGTGTTCTAGCTAACATATAGATCCTACATATATGTGGTGACTGGCATGTTCTTGATCTCCTACCTATACGTCCTACGTGTTTTATTCTTTGAGGAAACAGGCTTGTTCCTATTTTCCTCAGCTGAAACTACAGATCTCAGCCTTAGCTACAACCTTCATCCTAAGCCCTTATAAAACATAAAAGTGATAATTTCTCTGATCAGTAGCTCGGGACACTGCTGCCCTGGCCCTGGCAACCCCTGTGACACCCCGGCCAACAGCCCGAGGTGCTGCTGGAGCCCCGGCAGCGCCGCTCTGCGCCCCGCACATGGTCCTGGCTCCCACCTGCGGGCTGAGCCCTTCTCGAACGGCCGAGGCGGGAGCCCCTTCTCCTTGCACGCCTCCTGCATCCCACGCAGGACGGACGGTTTCTGAGGGCTGCCTAACCCGGCTGTGCCGCAAGGAAAGCCCCGCTGCCGCTGCTGGCGAGGAGGGGCAGAGCGGCCCGGCCTGTCACCTGGGGCCGGCCCCGCCGCCATTCCCCGCGGCCGCCGGCGGGGGGCAGCAGCGGCCCGGCCCGGGGCCAGGAGGAGAAGGGGGGAAGACAAACTGCAATTATAATGGAAATACATAAAAAATGGTTAAACGGGCAACAACAACAACAACAAAAGAATGAAAACAAATCCTCCTCCACTTGCAAAGCTTCCCCAGGAGGTGCTGGGCCCGGCTGGCCGTCAGCACGTCTGCCTTAGGCTGCCTGGCGCTGGAGGGATGCCCTGGGCAGAAAGAGGGGCCCGGTCCCAGCGGGACGGGGTTCTGGGACACTCTGCAGATGAACCACCACCAACGGGGTCACACTGATAATCCCGCAGCTGCTGGCAGCCCTGATGTGTTCTGGATTACCGGGGCTGCAAACCCCCATGCCACGGGACAGGCAGATGGTATCGCTGCTGTAAACTACACGTCTATAATCAATATGCTCGTAATACACTGGCTCACGTCTAATCTGATCTAAACCAAGAGCACATGACTATGTGGACCTTACTTAAAGTTGCAGAAGTATAGAAAAGGGCCGACTCATTTACTGGATTTTAAATAGAAGGAAAATGAAAGCATTTAAAAGTGTATTTTTTTTCATGAAGAGTAAACAGAGCATCTTGTCACTCCAAGCTTGGGCATCTTTCCGTCTGTTCCCCGTTCTGTCACGGGAAGGATCCATCTCTTGCTACGCGGATGAGAATGCATGAGACATACAGCCTAGACATATATTTTTAAATACATGGACTGCATATGTCTTATTTGCAACAGTCAGCATGGATCTTTGGCATACAAACTCTGGCACACCTTCACACACCTCATTTTCAGATCCCATGACATTCCCATGTGCAACCAGCATGCACTGAAGGCTGCGGGAAATCTGTGCATAAACTGTGGGATTTTACAGCATTGCTACTCTAGCACACTTCTTGTCCAGGCAGCAAAGGATGTATGTAAGGTTGGACTCTGGAAGCTGAACTGTTGTACTTAAGGTATGTTTTCAGCACAGAGTTAAGCCAAGTTACATGCCTGGAATATAGACTCTGACTCCAGCTCTATACACACACAAAGCCACGTACCCCAGGCAAGACACCTCTGTTATTTGCAGGGTAGGGGCTTAGTCTGAGTCAGCACGACTTTTCAGCCACTGGCACAGCCATAATTCAATTGTTAGACCAAGCACTGACTGATGCTTCATTCTGTGGCTGATCCTGTGTGTGCCTCCCAGGCCTTCAAAACTCACTAGAGCGATAGGTTAAAAATACTATAGCAACAGGTAGTGACACCAAGAAGGCTGTGCAAAGCACTCCCTGCTCCTTTCCTTTCTGAAGCTGTATATTTTCTACTTTGCTCTTAAGGCTGACACTGCGTTATCAAGATGCTCTGGTGTCATCACTTTTCCACATCAGAGTCCTGCAGCTTGGTGACTTGTGTTCACTAGGATGGTAAGAATAGAAATGGCACTGACTGGCACTAGAGATGATACCTCTTCACAGCAGTTCATTTCTCACACTGTTTAGACATGCTCTCAGTGCCACCTGCAAGGAATGCAGGCTTCCACAGGAGGAAGGCTGAATAAGGGAATCAGTCAAGTCAGCTATAGATCTAAAGAAAAGTCTTCAGAAAAGAAAAATCCTGGGGACACTGATCTGTGATGAAGAAACCCAAACAAAGTTCTCCAGTTTGCAATGTGCAACTGCTGCTGCCAGCAAAGGCAAAGCCAGAACAATCCTGCTGTTGCTGTAAGTATATTGCTAACTTTTTGTTCTTCCTTATCACCTCACCCGTGTAGAAAGCTTTTATTGCTATGCTCTTCACCTATATATTCTAACTAAATATTCTTACATTCTCTTACATAGTCTACTTCTATTGCTACCTTATTACTATAGACTTCACAGGGAGAGTTGTTAAGTGCTGAATCAGGTTGTGACACCTCCATCCTTGGAGATTTTCAAAACTTAATTGAACAAGGCTCTGAGTAACCTAATCCAACTTGGAAGTCAGCTCTGCTCTGAGCAGGGAATTGGACTAGACACCTCCAGAGAACCGTCCCAACCTAATTTTTTTCTGATTGCACACTTCTTCTATGAACACTTCCATCAGCAAGCTCTCTAATATGTCTGTATGTTCCGGAAGGTAAAATAGCACACTAACTGTGGAAGAGTATGACTTGTTACAGCTATGTCAAAAACCCTGAAAGAACAAGGATAGGGGTGAGAAATAAACAAGTAATAAACACTGTGGAACCTTTCCAAATTATACCTACTTATGTTCTGTTTCTGAACCCCACTGATGCACAATCCTATATGATCATTTCAGTAGTAAGGATCAGACTACCTTGCTGCTTTAGTTCTTGTGATTCTTTTCTTCTCTACAGACTTAATCCCAGAAAAAAGATGCTTGCTACTTACTTGTTAGTAAGGACAATAAAAGTTGCAACTTATTTGAAANAAACATAAAAGTGATAATTTCTCTGATCAGTAGCTCGGGACACTGCTGCCCTGGCCCTGGCAACCCCTGTGACACCCCGGCCAACAGCCCGAGGTGCTGCTGGAGCCCCGGCAGCGCTGCTCTGCGCCCCGCACATGGCCCTGGCTCCCACCTGCGGGCTGAGCCCTTCTCGAACGGCCGAGGCGGGAGCCCCTTCTCCTTGCACGCCTCCTGCATCCCACGCAGGACGGACGGTTTCTGAGGGCTGCCTAACCCGGCTGTGCCGCAAGGAAAGCCCCGCTGCCGCTGCTGGCGAGGAGGGGCAGAGCGGCCCGGCCTGTCACCTGGGGCCGGCCCCGCCGCCATTCCCCGCGGCCGCCGGCGGGGGGCAGCAGCGGCCCGGCCCGGGGCCAGGAGGAGAAGGGGGG
>WEKX01006078.1:18591-66618 GCA_013390025.1 Pitta sordida
TGTTTAGACATGCTCTCAGTGCCACCTGCAAGGAATACAGGCTTCCACAGGAGGAAGGCTGAATAAGGGAATCAGCCAAGTCAGCTATAGATCTAAAGAAAAGTCTTCAGAAAAGAAAAATCCTGGGGACACTGATCTGTGATGAAGAAACCCAAACAAAGTTCTCCAGTTTGCAATGTGCAACTGCTGCTGCCAGCAAAGGCAAAGCCAGAACAATCCTGCTGTTGCTGTAAGTATATTGCTAACTTTTTGTTCTTCCTTATCACCTCACCCGTGTAGAAAGCTTTTATTGCTATGCTCTTCACCTATATATTCTAACTAAATATTCTTACATTCTCTTACATAGTCTACTTCTATTGCTACCTTATTACTATAGACTTCACAGGGAGAGTTGTTAAGTGCTGAATCAGGTTGTGACACCTCCATCCTTGGAGATTTTCAAAACTTAATTGAACAAGGCTCTGAGTAACCTAATCCAACTTGGAAGTCAGCTCTGCTCTGAGCAGGGAATTGGACTAGACACCTCCAGAGAACCGTCCCAACCTAATTTTTTTCTGATTGCACACTTCTTCTATGAACACTTCCATCAGCAAGCTCTCTAATATGTCTGTATGTTCCGGAAGGTAAAATAGCACACTAACTGTGGAAGAGTATGACTTGTTACAGCTATGTCAAAAACCCTGAAAGAACAAGGATAGGGGTGAGAAATAAACAAGTAATAAACACTGTGGAACCTTTCCAAATTATACCTACTTATGTTCTGTTTCTGGACTCCACTGATGCACAATCCTATATGATCATTTCAGTAGTAAGGATCAGACTACCTTGCTGCTTTAGTTCTTGTGATTCTTTTCTTCTCTACAGACTTAATCCCAGAAAAAAGATGCTTGCTACTTACTTGTTAGTAAGGACAATAAAAGTTGCAACTTATTTGAAAAAGTCTTGGGAATGTGCTCTTGGAATGAGGCGCTCCATGCTGCTCTCCAATGATCTCTGAGTTCCTTCTTCACACACACCTGTGTATGCGTGTCCTTTACAATACTGCACTCATTCTTAAAATTATCAGAGGACCATCATCATCTTTGTTTTGTGTGAAGGACAGCAGAAGGCCAATATAGCAAAGAGTTGACTCTTCAGTACATGGACCTGATGCACAGACTCCCAGAAATTTGGGACAGAAAAAATGCTGTCATTTATAAGCTAATCTGGACCTAGAAGGTCAGTGCAGAAGTCATATTTGCTATTGATTTACAAGACATGTGATCAGTTCTTTTCTAAACATCCTACCTACTCCATCTCTTTAAATTTTCTATCCTATGTCCAGGTGCTTTTCTTTTGTTGGTATTCACTTTTAGCATTCTCTTGTATTTATTGTGTTATTTTTAATTTTCTTAATTTAAACTACTTAAAATATATTACCTTCTTTCTTCATTGCATGCTGTACAGTACCCAATATCAGGCTAGCTGCACCCACTGTCATCCCTGAACTGAACTGTGTGTATCAGTACTTCCCAGCTCATGTGTAAAGCAAGATGGACAATCCCTGCCATAATTTTATTTCTGTTTTCTATCAATACTTTCATTGCACTGAGACATTCCCTCCTTTCCATGAATCTTAAAACTGCACTATCATCTAACGAGGTCTCAAATGGTGGGCAACTCACAATGATGCTTTGACTGCAATGCTGTAAACGAGAATTGGCCGCTTGCTGCTTAATTTGAGGGCAGATTGGGTAATACGCATTTTGGATGTCCTTGCCTCAAAGCTATCAGGAAACTAATTACGTACTACTTCTGAGCTTGGTAATGCCTTTAAAACCCCTGCTACACTTCTCCTTTCTTGCTGCCATACTTGCATAAAACTTTCTTTCCTTCGACCCTCCACTTGCTCTCCACAGTAGATTTCTTTGCAACCACTACTTGAGTTTGGAATGAATTTCCCCTGGACAAGTTTACATGTTCTCACAGTGGGGCCAGCAAATGAGGTCCTTGTCAAAAATAGACAATGTATGTCGGACTTCTCACAGAGCTGCTACAACCAATGCTTGAGCCTTCCCTTCCAAGGGGAACAGCTCTCCATCCTTCAGAGACACCAGGTTAGCAATGAACAAATTAGCTCAGGTATAGGAACCAGTGTAGCTGCACAGAGCCCACAGTGGCATCCTGTCTCTCAGGGGAAGCTATGATAATGTGACTGCATGAGAATAATACTACATAATGAACAATAATGAGGCAGTTTTCAGCCTCTGAATACAGGGAGGGCTGGGTCACCAACCAGACCTTTGTTCATCGCATATTAAACAGCATGGAGGGAACACACCACAGGGTTGCTGATGCTGCTGTAAGTGCTGCTGCTGGCTGAGTCTGCCCACCCATGTTCCAGGCATTATTTCACCGCCTCATAGATATGGCATCACCTTGTAGTAAGTGCCCTCAGGTCAGCGATGCCTGCAGTGTCCAAGCACTGCACTTAACTCACTGGTATACAGTTTGTTTGCAACCTTAGTAATTCACAGAGTCTATATATAATTGAAAAAAACCTCCAGCTTTTCAGATCCTAAAAATAAGAGTGTGAAAATAGTTCACGTCTGATTTTAAGCAATATTTTTCCTCAGTGTTCTGCTGCACATTCTTTCTCTGCCTGTGTGCGGCTAACACAGCTCCTGATATCAGTGCTTATCACTGCCAGTGTTGTGTCTCTTCCAGACATGACATTGACAATACATATTTAGAAACTGACAAAGTAAAGAGAGATGAGCACAATCACTGAATTAAAAAAAAAAAAAAAAAAGGCTTGAAAGAACAACAAAAAGCACGGAAATCTGCCCAGAGACCTCCTCTCAAAATTCAGGGCACACTGAATATTGAGCTGAGGGTGAAGCGTACCAAGACAAGCTCGCTTTAAACCACCTGAGCCATCACAGTTTTCCTGCCAGAAGTGTTGCTTTGTTTGCTAAAAGTCCTGCATAGGCTGACTGCCTGAATATTCACACAGCTTCTCTGATGATTTTGCAACCACATTGATCTTCATGCTGTTACAGCTACATGACTGGCAGTTTGTTTAAAATCTCTGATTGCAAGTTTGTGTCATACAATGGAAAACACAAACTCCTGAAAACATCGCCATAAAATGTAATACGAAAGAGAAATCCCAACAGAACACTGCAAAGCAAGAATGGGAGGCATGGAGAACTGACAAGAGAGACACAATGTTCTAGTGCAATAAAAGCCTGGAAAATTTAATCAACACAGAAAAGTAAAATAAACTCCAAAATCCCTTACAGGAGACTGATTAACATAATTAAATTAAACTCAGAGATTAAGATAAAAGTAAGACTGAAATTTGCTGGGTCTTTTTCAGGCCAGAAGTGGGTTTTATATGCCTCCAAAATTGTCCATTTTTTCTATGTAAACCACAAGTCTCATGAAAGTTGGGCCCTGACTACAAAACTTGCCCGATTTATAACCTTGGAGCATTTGGCTACAGCAACAGTGTGACAATGCTGGCAAGTGCTGAGAATTGATCATAAGAATTCAAACCTGTGAGATGTACAGGGGAAAAACTGCAAATAACAGACAACTGGTCATTTCAGAGCATAATAAAACCACAATGCAAAGTCAAAATTCTCTCAGGCAACTTTACCTATGTAATCCAGCCCAATCTAACAAATCATAATGGTTCACAGGTTATTCCAAGTTGGAAGAGACCCACAAGGATCAACTAGTCCAACTCCCAAGCGAGCGCCCACCCAACTCACAAATGGTCTTAAATCATAAATGACTCAAGGCCTAGAAAGAATAGTGTAAACCTTTAAGGAGTTGCAGTAGATTCCATATGTATTGCCTGAAACACCAATGAGAGAAAAGGTGTCTCATTAAAAAGTTATAAGAATAAAAAAGAAGATAAACACTCCAAACACAAACGTGCATGCACCAATTAGAACAGCACGAACTAGAGCAGTAAGTAGGGAGAACCTGACAAACTAAAAGATACAAGCAGATCAAACCAGCCCTTGCTGAACTATGCTGTGAGGCTGTGACTTAAATATTTAACAGTTTTTTATTGACATACTTTTTGCCCACATATTTCCTTGAAGATTTCAAAAGCAAAACTTAGTTTACCCTCACCAGTAAGACTCACAGGTGCTGCAGTTTTTTTTTGTTTTTTTAAGATGTCTTATTTTTGCTGAACAAGAAGTCTTTTATAAGAGATAAAATATACTTACAGTGGTTTCCAAATGGTATCACTCTTCAGGTAAATTACTCCAAGCCTTGGACCTAGTGCAGACGTTCATTGGGGCAGGGAACAGAGAGAGGCTGTGTCTGTACCAAGAAGAATCAAAAGGAGAGGTCAGAGGGAAATAATAATTATTTACTGAGAGCAAGAAAATTTGCTACAACGCTAACTGGCATTCCCCACTGTCAGTACAGCTGGCTGCAGCCTGGTAGAGCTGAATTCTTCCTGCTTCAATCCCTCCAGCCCTGGCTGCAAACAACCATAGAGTCAGACCCCAGGTATCCCAGTCCACCCATACAACCTAATCTGGTGAAGCAAAGAGGAGAGGGAGGATTAGCCAGAGAAGTGCTATCAGTAGGATTCATTCTGAGAAGTTGCTCACTCTATAGCATGAGCATGGAGCAGAGGTGGGAGAGCTAGCACAAACTTGGCATACTCAAGTGCATCTCATCAGAACAACAAGGCTAGTCCTGTTTGGAGGAGCAACAAACACTTCCTCAGGACTGAAAGGCACAAAAAGGAAGGAAAAAAATTCCTCCTTCTTGTCTATTGCTGTCTTTGCATCATGAAAACGACGGCTCATACCAAAGCAGAAACACTACTCATCTCCCATCAGCCACTAGGTCTACTGCAGTGACACAAGGGAAATGACTTATTGTCAGCCTTGCAGGAAAGATCCAGCTTGGAAGCCGTTTTACCTCTGAAGTCTCCTGAGCTAGAGAGAGTTTGAACCACCAGAATAATATGGAAAAGGATGCACAGGAAAGACTCAGCTTCAAAATTTATTAGAGGGTGATTTCACCACTCAGACCTAAGTTTTTGAAAGTATTTATATTTGAGGGGACTTGAATCCCTCTCCAGACTAATAGAACTCCTCCTCTGCTAGCTTCTTATGATCTTTGGGTGGCTCATTGTGGATGTTAGAAGTATATCCAAAGGTAACATCCAGGGACAGAATTAAATCCTTTTTACTTCACTTACGCAAAGAACTCCTGGGACATCAGCATATTCAGTCCTACCCACAGTGAAGCTACTAGTGCTATTTCCATGTGTGAAGGTTTGAGGTAAATTAGCAGCTGGACCAGGAAAAAAAACACCCGACATTCTCCTAGGGTCAGACCACACCACCCCCCTCCAGGAGCCCTTCTCAACCCTTATATACTGCAGCTGTGGGAGAGAGTGTTAACAAGACCAAAGGCTCTGCAGCTGTGACCTGGTTATTCCGAGGGTATTGCTGGAAATTTTCTTGTAGACCAAAGCCAAAGCACAAAGATATGGAATATATATACACACAATGGCATCACCCTAGGACACCATGAAAAAATGATTTTGCCTCTGATCAGACAAGAAAAACAAATATTTGCTTTATCAAAGAAATCAAGAAGGTGAACGAAAAATGATAAGAAACCTAATTGTTATTTCACAGGTAGCTAATGCCACTGTGCAAGTTGGAATTTATGCCTGTAAATGCAAAACAATAAAAAAACCCCACTGTTCATGCAGCAGGAACACTGGAATGAGCGCCAACAGACACAATGAAGGATTTTAGATGACACTGTAATAGTGTACTTCACAAAATATACATTCAGTTTTATGTTCAATTCACACATTTTGTAATGATGCCAATTATTAGTGACTGGGATAGATGCTACATACTGATTTCAACAGGCCACATGAAACCTGGCAGCTACACTTCACAGGGGCTCAAGCAAACATTTCCTTTGATTCCAGTTTTTGTAGGTTCTCCCCTCTTGGAGTCTGCTTTGAATTGCAAATTAGGCAAATTCAAACACACAGACACAGAAAATCCTCAACTTAGCCTGAGCCTCTGAGTTTCATTAGGGCTTGGGAGAGGAACCATATGCCAGCATCAGGTTAGCTCAAAAGAATTACATATAACGGTGACACCTTTGACCGGCACCAAGAACTGAATTTCAAAGGTGCAGCAATGCCCAAGGAGTCTGTAGATTGAAGTCCTTGCTTACACTCAGCATGTCTTACTTTCAAGCTCTCCTTCTGACTTCCATATACGCCCCACCTGTTCTGTTAATGCTGACCTTGCTTCTTTTATCCACTTTGCACACATTTGTCTGTCTTTTATCTGGCTATTGCTCACCTTTTTAAGGCATAAATTCCATGTGCCCTAAAGACTCCCTAGTACTTCAGCTAACACGCACTTTTAACTTGTACTAGAAGCAGAAAAATCACAGGATTGGGTCTTTAAGTCTTTACTTTGCAGAACTCCTGCTCACTTCACTCCTAATTTCACACAAGAGAAGCCTAGGAACTGCATGTACTAGTCCTGCATATTTTGTCACCTTTCTTTTTGTGTCATTATTTCCCTTCCAATCTCTGGGATCCCAATCCCATTTCTCTTGTAGCACTGCCTAGCACTCAATCTGGCTTCACACCAAGGGTCAGGCAGACAAGTTGTTAGAGATGGGCTGTTCAAAGTCTTCTACAAAATCTGGGCACAAAAATCTCTGTGAAAGGCAATATGTATTTAAAATATCTTAATTTTTCTCCGTATTTTTTTGCTATGGCCTGGGAAGATACATCTCTTTCCTCCAGTGTGATGAGCATAAAGCACTCAGATCATCATTGTCAGTTGTTAGGTACTTTTAAAGTACATAAAATCAACAAAGCGGATGGTGCTTCTTAAGACATGGTGGGGTGAAACAAGAGAAAAAAACACTCAAATTTTTTCTAAAAGTCTTAATCTATTTTGGGAAAAAAAGTATCGTCCACTGTAAGAAGACTAGACAAAAAGAATCAAGCAGGACAATAGAAGAATGGGATGTGTGACAGTGGGTTAAGTAGATTCTTCCCTCTCTAACTGGGCTCCTCTATCCAGAAAAGGAAAGCATTACATTCCTGCTCCATGTGATACTGTATGCTTAATTAAGATTTTGGAGGATAAGTTTTCTGCATGAATGCATTCCAGAAATGCAGACTTTTATTACTTAAATATTCCCACTAATGATATAACTTGGGCATTTTATATATGCTCACTTTTATCCAACCTTGCTCTTTCCAAGTTATATCTGGTAATTTAGAAGGCGTAAGAAACATTAATTATATCAGTGTTTTTATTAAGGAAGGTTTCTTTTATGGTAGCAGTGATGTACTACAGATTGTGATTTAAGATGTACACTTTAGGTCAGTTTTATACTGGCTTTAGTGCACTTGCAGTGGGCATAAAGTCAGGAGAAAATGTAGTACTTTACATAATAGTGCTGATGATTAATGGACTCCTGGACCATAACTCTATATTCTGAGACACTGATCCTCCTTCTCTCTCCTGAAATGTGTGTCTTGACCCTTTCATCTCCTGTTAGCTACCTTTCCAGAGTTGTTCATTAATCAGCACCATTGATATGATGTGGTCTGTCATATCGTATTACTTAAAACACACAGAAGCAATCATTGGCCTGACTGTGCTCCTTACACAAGACACCATCATATTTTCTTTACAGATGACTTAAATATTATAAACATCAGTTCTGAAATTGGCTTTTTCTAGATTGGTTCCCTCCAGGACATTTCTATCTCTCCCCTTGAATGTACTTCTGTCTGCTCAGAGACCATCAAACACCTTCAGTATTCCCTGTTTGTTAGGGTTACTCATATGGCTGACCAGCAAGGGACAGTCATCAAAACAGGTCTTTCTTTCCTTGAGTCCCAGTACCACAGTCTTCTGTTACCTCTTTCTGTGAGGTAACAGATCAAGCGAACTTAATTTTTTTAGTTAAGTGCTATTTATTTTATCCCTGCAATAGTCTTTTCATTGATATCTTCAGTATTCTGCTTCCTTCTGCTTTTTCTGTGATCCCTAGTAATGAAAAAAAATTAAAAGATGAGCTTCTTGTGAGCTTATTTCTGATGATTATTATTTGCTGTCCTGGTACAGTGCTGTCTATCATGAGGCAGTGCAAAATAACTTGCTAGTGCCTTAGAAGTTTACATGTCTGATCTTAATCTACATATTATACAAGTGGAGTAAGGTGGGGTCAGTTTTAATTGATGCTTTCACACTAATGATATACTTATTTCAGACTGGCATCTCTAGGTTAAATTCAATTCTTTTTTGGTCCTTTTTTCTCTCTGGGAGTAGCATGTTGGATGAAATTCTTAAAGCTGCCATGAGAAGGGGGAGATGAGAACAGCAGTGTTAGCCATCAACAAACATAATTTAAGAATCAAGTTCCTACATGAAATGTGTTATTCCAGATATATTTTGCTGTTTCTTATTAAAAAGAAGGTACATCCTCTGACTAGGACTGCCTATGGCATTTATGCTACATGGACAAGGTTAGGCTGTTGGTGGCCTATGTCTGGATGTCCAAGCTCAGTATCTTATACAGAGATCAAGATAGACTGTGATATAAAAATCACCATTCCTACAGAGGTGAGAACTTGTGCCATAGAAAAGAAAAAAATTAGCAACACAGGTGAGAACTTGTGCCATAGAAAAGAAAAAAATTAGCAACACAGGATATGCTTGCAGAAGGCTGTAAGTAGGAATTTTTCACAAGGCTTCATTCAGGATGGGGAACTGCTCATTTCTGTATTCTACTGGGAACAGTGTATGTCCACTATCAATATGGACTGAAATTCAGAAATTAATTTGTTAATGGATTAGACATTTGCAGAAAGTCTGTTTAAAGAGGCTAGACCACTCTAGCCTGGTAAAGGCCAATTTCCCACAAGGACATATTTGCACTAGTACTAGAGAAAAAAGATCTCTCCCTGAAGTCCCAGGGGTCTTTACTGAAATCCAGAATAACAGTATAGTTTGTAGGAAAGCCTACTTTTTGTCTCACAGGCTCTCTATTACTTGTCTACATCTGTTTCTTTTCTCTTCTTTCAGTGCCTTTTATCTGATACTATAGAATTTCACTGCTCTTAAGCGGCAATTCTTCTCTTAAACTTGTTTTTTGGCACTTGGAAGAGGCATTTTTGAAAGGTCTCACTTTTTGTCTGTTGATTCTTCTGATATTTCTTTCTATTTGTAAGTAGTATTCTCAATGCAACAGCTACTCATACCTCAGAGTTCAGGTCAAAAAGGATCGCTTTTCACTTGCCCTGCCAAATGGCTCCTCCTACCACAGGCAGTGGTACAAGGCCTTATCTCTGAGCATTTGGAAAAGTTCTCTCTCATTTAAGATCTAAATCTGTGTGGCCGCCTATTTGCCATTAATGAAGATCTCATCATGCTTAGTGTGTTTGGCTTGTAAACTCCTCACTTGAAATTGTGCTGGGTTAGTCAGAGGGTGCCCAAGAACAATGTATGCTGCTCTCTTGGCTGCACGGCTGCACCTCACTGCAGGCAGAGCTGGGTAAAGCCACTAGGCAGCATTAAGCAGCTGCTGGGACTTTGCACATGTGATTTGAAATGGTGGAGGTAACTGGTACCTGGAAGGGCGAACTAATGATCAGTAGCTGGTGGGCTTAATCAGAGCAGAAACAGGTTACCACAAGTCCTGGTGTAAGTCTCAGCTAAAGATATAAAGGAATATGAAAATCTATGATGCCAGACTGTACCGTGGCAGTATGTCAGGCCACTTTTCACAAGTGGTAACACGACAAAGCAGCATTGTACACATATGTAAATATATACATATATGTTAACCATATGTAGTATTATTATTATTTTTAAATTATCTGATTCTGGCAAAATATTGCTGGGTATAAAAACCAGAATTCTCTATATTCCTACTATGACGCTTTCCCAATTGTACCTGAAGGTTGTGTGAAATCATACACTTTTCAAAACAGTTCATTAAAGAGGGGTGTGACTGAGGCAAATAGATAAAGTCATAATTTTATTGATGTTTATGTCAAATACGATGTAAATCTTCTGTGCTCCTACGTAACCTTTGCTGGGAACAGACTGATTTGTGGGTAGTGCTTGTATACTGCTGGCGTTGTTAAATCTTGAGTGCTAGTTTTCTACACATACTTAGTATTAATAGAAGCAGTTTGAGAGTATAAACAGCCTTAGGAATTTATGTGTTGATGCTGTGGGTTATAAGGCATCAGCATTACGGTATGAAACAAAATGGAAGAAGTGAAGGTTTTGAAGCCATAAACACTGAAAATGGCAAGTGCAATCTTCTTAACAAGAAGGAGGCACCTGGATGACGTGCCAAGGCCTTGCCACCTTAAGCAGGGTTCTCACAAAACCAAAGGTATGGTTGTGCTACAATAACACCAATGTTTCTGCAACTGAAATATGAGTTGCCATCACTGCAATCACTGGAGACGAAGAAAATGTGTAGAAATTAAATTGTTACAGTAATATATCCGCCTAAGCTACTGCTTTGGCTAGATGAGCCAGATTAGCTCATGACAGATGAGCTTCGTGAACATTTCATTGCCAAGGAACCCTGTCAAAATATTGGTGATTTCTTCGAATCTGTTCAACATCATGGAGATGTCAAATGAAATCTGAAAGGACATTATTTTTCAGGGAGAACAAAAACAATGAAAGCATACGAAGAAAATGAGCTGAGTTTTTTCCTCCTTCCCTAAACGTTGCTTTAGTTTCATTGAATGCTGTCCTTGCAAAGGCTTTGGCATAAACCCTTAGTCCCATGGATGCTGGTGAATTGAAGAAAGTGCTGAATGTCCTCAAAGAATAGATCTTCATCTTCCAGTAACCAGGTTTCCAAACTGACTGTATTTTCACCTAGGTGCAGGGACCGTATAATCTCCACACAGAACAGAATTTAATAAAGATTTACACCATTGACACTAGTTCTGCCACACCCCCTCCCTCCTGGTCACAGTGGTACAGCACTTGATGTACTGATGTCTGGCCACCAAATTTGCGCTTCCTGTGCTGAAAGATGAACTCAATCAGGAGTTGGAAGTACATTGTTGTAAGTATGAAATATAATACAAACTGGCAAGTGATTAAAGTAATGAAATACTCCTTTTTTTCATGGCTTGTTTCTTGCGGAAACTATGAGATAGTGGGTACATTAATTAAAGGTAAAATTTTATATAGGATGATAGAATAAATTTCAGCTATAAATTTCAATGAATTTGATCCATTTGTCACAGAACCATCCCCTTTAAGGTAAACTAGGAAATAAGTTTCAGTGATAGATCGGGTTTTCTCAAAGAGAAAATCAAGAAAACCAAGAGCCAGGTGAAAGAGAAAAATTGAACACCCTCCTCCCCCTGAAACACTCTTGGCATCTTCTTGATGGAATTCCTCCCTCTCATGGAGATTTTATGTTGTGAATTGTTTTATAAGGAGAGGAAGATGCTTGTATGATTTTTACCTGCCCTTACTAGAGAATGATTTATGTTAAAAGTCATGTTTTGCATGGATTCTGAGGGGCAAAGTCTAAGACAAGGAATATTTTCTTTAAGTTTTAAGTTTCATATCATCACTGCCTGAATGCTGAGCTAAACAATTATGCTACTGACAGTCACTAAAAAACATTAAAATTATCTTGAACTTTTGTTTTGTTTTGGATGACTGCCTCCTGCCTCTGAAGATTTCCCTTGCAAGTCATTCATTAAAGAGTCAGTAACTAACACAGTGAAAAGACTAGGTAGAAAGCATCACAAACGTGTTTTCCCATACCATTCTTCCTGTGTGTTTGCTGCCTCTGGCCTCAAACTGTACAAATGAAAGCTTGTTTGATTTATGTCAAAAACTATATATAAAATATCATACAGGATCCACAGAGAAACAGAGTCACTCTGGGCTTTGGTTTCATTATCCATTGAGGAATAACTGACTACAGCCTTGGAGTATGTAGAACTGATCAAAGCACTTGCTTCTTCACAAGCAAAAGAGAAACCCACTGTAGATTTCCTGTTTCATGCTTCAGTGCCAAAACACAATGAAAAAAGTTCTAGATGAGAATGTGAATTATTCTAAAACATTGTTAAATCAAATCTGATGGTTATGCACATTCGGGAAACTCATCATTTGAAATGTCAAGTCACTGACAGCAGTGTGTCCTGAGGTGTGATGTATATTTGTGATAATTATTTGCTTTTTAAAGTTATGTATCATCTGCATCAAAACAGGATTTTCTTAAGTATGCCTGAAATGTAGAGATGTCAGCGCCAGTTGTGTTATTCAGATCTGGGTTTTAAATATCCTGCACCAGGAAAACATGGAGTCATGATATGACTACAATGCCATTTTTAAGGCACTCTGAGTTATTTTGCTTTTTTTTTAAAAAAAAAACTGCATGCAGTGTGGCTGATGGAGAATGATTACTAACATTAATAGTAGCTGAAGTGATTTCTACTCTGTGTAGTATATGCAACATGATGCATTAATTAAAATAGCATAGCAATAACTGTTGTTATTCTTACTTCAGTATTAGCAATTGATAAACTCTTGGGATTTATTGGAATTCTGCATTCAGCACTCTTCTGTGGCTCTTACAGGCCTCTTCTCTGGTCACTTCAAAACTTTTTTGAATGAAACCGAAAGCAGTTGGCTCCGTTGTTGGATAAGTTCTGCTAACGTAGGAGGGCTGTCTTCTGAGTGCTAAAAAGACCATTTGCAAATCTTCAGCATCTTCTTCCTTGACAGCAGAAGTTACTATGCAGAATGGATTAGACGATGCTGAAATGAAATTTTATAGAAGACCCACAGTCTTACAAAAGGAGATAAGGTATGGAACGGCAGTGACTTGAGGGGACCCAATAGCAATGTCCCCAGCTTTTATTTCTGGAAAGTGACACTGTAAATAAGCACCCCACCACTGTCTGAACTCAACCTTTTTTTCTGTCAGGAAAGAAAATCTGTGAGGAGGTGACTGACTATGGAGAATCTGTCAACTACCTTACTCCTGTTATTCCCCGACAGAAAATGTTATAAGAAAAATGCCCAGATGAACAAAATTATCAGGGTGCTTGCAGATATTCTGCCATAACCAGCAAGGAGTGCCATAGGAGATGGATCAGGAATCTTAGCTGTAGGGGAGCTCAGAGCTATTCTAGTTCAATCAGATTTCACAATTTGCTCTAATGAAGAGTGCTGGCAGAAGTTCAAAGCTACTCCAGGTCTCGACTCTCCCTCCACATTACTATAAAAATGTCTGTAGAAGTGTTAACTGCAGAGGAGCCAAAAGTTGTTTTGGTTCCAGCCTTTCCCAGCAGGAGTAACTGAGAAAATAGAGTAGGAGTGCTAGTTCTGCTCACAGCTCCCTCAGCCTCCTGTAGAACACCAGAGACATTGCTGGGAACATGGCAAATCTTGCCCAATGCTGTCACCCCTCAGAGCTCCTGCAGCCTCAGCCACTCCCTCCAAACACCGCCGACACAGATGCACCGGCTCAGTAACTCCAGAAGTCTTTGGAATTAGCATCAACCTCCACTGCTGATAACCTGAAGGCTGTTTGAGAGGCAGCAGGTATCAGGAGGATGGCTGTGTTCCGCCAGCATTGATTTCTTCAGCCTTTTGTCTGTATCTGCTTTCTGTCTGGTTTGGAGGTGGTTACTGTTACTACAAGTACCATGAATCATGTCTCTGTTAAAAAACAGAGCTTCAATTGTCTTGCATAACCCCTGGTAACTGCATGTCTAATAATAGCAAGCCATTTCCAGGTAGGAAATCTGTCTGTGTCCCAGACACATCCACATCCACATCCACATCCACACACACACACGCATTCATATTGTTTCTACATCTTACTTCTGGGAAGGAGTGAGCTTTTCACATGCGATATGACAGTTCTGAACTGCAGGACTTGGCAACTATTATTTTTAAATGCCATTTTCACTTATTGAGAAGCCAGTCTGGTAAATGCAACTTGCTTTTCAGCCCAAGCAGCAAAATGGAGCAAAAATAAAATCTGACAGCACTGTTTGGTTTTGAGAGAACATTGAATGGTGAAGGCTATGGTTGAATCCTGTCCTGAATGCTTGACCCTTCTTAGATGTTAACTCTCCTTCAGTCCTTTAGGAAAGGCCTATATTTTAATAAAGTTGGTACTTCTCATAGTTCTGAAAAACTCTTATTTTTTCTCCTCTTAGTTTTCCCCCTGGAAAAGTAAACAACAATATGCAATTCCCTCATTACTGCAAACCTCATTGAGAATGCTGCAAATCAATGATGATGTCTTCAAATGAAACTTTTTTATAAATTGAAAATAAGATTCTTTTTGTAATCCATGAGTGGCCCACACAAAGAAGGAGTTTCTGAAGATTACTACAGTGTCATAAAACCCCTGAACTTTCATTTGTTAGGAAGTCAAAGAAGAAATTCTCACTGGCAACGTTGCTGCTGTTCTGTGAGAAATTGAACTGCCTATTCTTTTCCCAATGAGATAACATATTTCTGCATGGAAAGCTGACTCAGATTCATCAACTTCAGTATCTTCATAATAACAAGACTCTTCAAAGGGAGGGAATCATATATTCCTAGGTACCTCAGGTTGATCATTTAAGGATCAAGTACAACTCTGTTTCTTGCATGACTAAATCATATAACTAAGGGCACTGTCCAGATGCTTCTTGATCTCTGATGGGCTTGGTGTCCTGACAACTTCCCTCATGATCTTGTTTGCAAATACAGTGGTTCTACATTGTTTCACACGATTTTCCAAAGAAACCTCTTCCTTCCTCTCTTACCATCAGTCACCATATCCAGGATCTAAGACTGGATTATATATGGTATTGCCAACGTAAGAAGTAGACTTTGGTCATCCCACCCCCCTCAAAAAATTTGAAAAAATTGGACTGGTGCTTTTCTTTGTTATCAAATAAAAGCTTACAGTTCAGCAGCAACAAACCTACTGTGAAAAGTCCAAAGACACAGGCAAGTGAAAAACCCCCAAATCAAACAAGAAACCTGCTGAATTGTAAACTGTAGTTTATCAGTATCATGCAGTCATGAGCTGACTGTGTTACTGCCCTAGGGTAAGAAGTTCTTACCTTTTCTGTAGGAAGTCAAATTAATTTGCCTTCACTCTCTAGTAATCCCCTTGTCAAGCAGTAAGAAATTCAGATATTGGCCACTCTGTGTTACAACGTATTACGTATTTAGAAAGTTGAAAGAAAGAAATTAATGGAAACTATAGAACATGCCTCAGTTGCTGAACTTGCAACATTTCTGCTAGAAAAACAGTATTAATATTTTACATTCTGGTCATAACACTGTGTCACAGATTCCAGCCAAGCATCTGAGAACACAACACACCTTGTGCATTCAGGTTTTTTTAATTGGGCCTGAAACTCCTGTAGGAAGCACTTTAACTAGTAACCCGGTAAAGGGTTAAACAAAAGTTGGACTCAAGTTTACAAAGCCATCTGAAATGGCTTCAAGAAGACATGCAACATCTATGCATCTGGAAAATGGAACTTGCAATTGACTTCTCTGTACCATCTGCTCTCAAGAATATTTTCTGCTTGGGAGTTGCATAAGCAATGAAAAAAAGCACATGAACAACTTCCTGTACCATGTTTTTGGTCACTTGTAATGACGCATTACAAAGCAAACCAGCTAAATATGCACAACTGTGCCTCACTCCAGATGACAACATGTATTATATAAGAGCAATGCCTGACAGAAAGACACTTATTTTAAGATATCATGACACAAAGAGCACACAAGGGAAAACACTCACTACACATGAGAGTTGAGGGCAAGTGCCATAGAGAGTTTTGCCTCCATCTCAAAAAGTCAAACGTAATTCAGAAAAGAAATCAAAAACAAGGACTTTTTTTTGGTTTACAAAAAAAATGCCAGAACTTGTTGCATCTCCTTCTGTAAAGGGGAGTTTAACTTGTAAGGAATGTAAACTTTTTGTTATTATTTAATGTCATTTTAGATTCAAAATTATTCTTATCACAAAAGCTCGCAAATATATAATTTGTTTAGACTTGCTTTGTTTGCCTGTTGGGAAGCCATGGCCTGATTTAATCTTGTATGTGGCATAAATAAAACAATATCCACAGGAATTAGAGTAGTTTAACCAGAATAAAAATAACTACCTCTCCAAATGAGCCCTAACCTTTAAAACTGTGTATGTGTGTATGCGTTGGCCTCTCTCTTTCCAGTGACTGCACTAAAGAATTGGATGGAGACATATGGGGAAATCCCAGTATCTGTGCAAATGCAGGGAACTGCTGAAGGTGAAGAGGCATTGAAGTCTAAATTGAAGCTAAAGAAGGTAGCTTGCCTCTACTTTGGTGTATTTTTGCAACTGAAGCCAAGATGAGTTTCCCCACCAATGAACAGACTCAGGCCACAACCATTACCAGTGGATTAGCTGGTCAGTACAGATCTGACCTGGTTTGGGCACGGGCACATGGTCACGTTACTGTTAAACTAGAAAGAGTTTGTGTTGCAGCAAGAGAGCAGACGATATACAGTTGGGTCTCCTATATCACTCACCCGCGGTCTTAATCGGGATCCGCGTAGCCCAACTTCCGCGTTGAATGGTGGCCGCACTGCCGCCATCCGTGTCACCCCTGCTGCCATCCGAACCACCACTGCTGTCCGTGCCGCCGCCACCACGGCAGGTAGCACATGCGCAGTTGCGAAACGGGTCTCCTACATCACTAAAAAATCATACTGCTAAGATCTGGAGCTGCAATATGGGGGGCGCGAAGTGCAAGAGGGCCGACTGTATAATCTAGCCTAAAGTCAGAGCAGCTCAGACAGGTGATACCTGATCTGATATAAAGCCTGCTACATAAACTTAATCCATTTGTTCTGAAACCATTCAAATCAGTGTGTGAATTTATCCTAGATCAATACTTTGTGTTACACCACTACAGTAGCTTTGATATGGTTTTATGACTGAGATCCACTATGCTATCAAACCACAACTTCAGAAACTGATTTGGCATGGAAACAACCAATTCTATCAACATACAGGGTAAATCTGGGGTTCCAAACAGCTCCAGGGGAGACAAAGTACCCCAGTTTGAGAAGCAGACTGTCTTTACAAGAACTAGCCATGGAAGAATAAAGGGGTTCACTTCCAAATCAGTATCTATTACTTTCCATGTGCCGAAAGGATTTAGAACACCAGATTTTCTTCCTACCTTCAAAATACAGTAGTTTTAGTGTTAATACATGGGTTTCCTAGATAATGGACCCTGTAGTCTAGAATCTGCAATTCTCAGATTATTCTCAGAAGGCAAGTCCATCTCCAAGAAAATATCTCAGCCTACGGCAACAAATTCTCAGGTTAATGAAAACTGTTTTAAGATTTCATCTGAATTAAGAAGGTGCACAGTTCATACAGGTCACCTCTGCATAGGAGGGAACATCAATATGTTTTCTGTACCTACAATTCATTAATAACAAAACCTGGTTCATATCCTCTTTGCTACAGCATCCTTCCTTTCCTGCCTAGCCCCCTTCCTGAATCTAATGCCTTACACCTCCATCCATCAGAAGGACACTGTATGAAATTTTGTTCATATTTACACTGGCAAGTCTCCTCTGGTTTTTGTGGAAGTTACATCCTCACAAATGAGAGCAGAATTTGGCCCTCTGTCTTTTCAAAAGGAAGACTAACGATCAAATAATTTTCTCGCATCTCTGTTTGCACTTTCACAGTCTGGTTACATTGATTTGTGTCCCATAAGTAGACATTTCCTTTGTTGGTTACAAATCAATGTTATAGACCTAGCCTGCCTGCACATTTTCCCCTTCCCTCTTACTGTGAGAAAAACAAAGTGCAGCTTCAATTCTTCTTGCTTTATAAATGTGAACTTCCTTGATGAAGCATGAGAGAAAAGCAGATAAAATTCCAGCTCTCCCTCAAAAAACAGGAAACGTCTGCGCTTAAATTTCTAATTACCAAGATGCTTTATGGTATGATAAACACCTTTATCATTCCAGTCCTGCCACTGCTTTGTTAACCTAGTTATAATCCTCTCTTTCAGATATCACAAGATTTCCCAGAACAAGCCACAGCTATGACTTCATGGTATGAGTAAGGAAAAAAGAGGCAAAGGTTTTAGTCTGCAGCAGGACTGAGCTGCCACACAAATCTCCAAGAAAGGATGGAAAAGAAAAGGGTTTGCAATTGGTACCTGAGAGGCAATGAGCTTTTTGACTGCACTATGAAAATACAATGGTGAGAATAGACGGGTACTTTACTACAAATGGGTATGTGCGATAATAGAAAAGAAGTAGTAAGGAACAGAGCCATCAATCAGAATATACCAAGTAAAAGAAGGCACAGGTGTAAATGTGGAACATAGTTTGATTTTCCTTTATTAAAGGAGAAAAAAAAAAGTTAAAAAAAAGAGTAAAGGCAGCCTCAACTCAATCTCATCAATTTTAATACTATGAAGTTTAATAAGTGACAGTTTCTCCAATTTGATGGAAGATTCATGGCTGCCAAAATAAAAATAGAAATTGTTTAGAGCTGGCATCAATAATAATAATAACAATGCTAAGGTTTAAAGGATGTGAGATCAAAAAGGAAAAGGAAAAATGTTAAAAGTATGAAACAAGGCTTGTTACACTGCCATCACCACCGTCAGGAACACCCTCACAAGTCAAAAGGGAATCCTATTTATTTTAAAGAACAGCACTAGGAATGAGGAAATCTGGGTCCTACTTACACCTCTTCTGGGGAATCTATGCTTGGCCTTGAGAAAGATATTTCAGTGCTCTGTGCTTCAGTTTCTCTGTAAGGCCAATCAAGATAATCATAGACTAACATCACAGAGTCTTCTAAAGCTTAATTTATGGGTGTTGAGCAAACACTTTAAGGTCTTTACATTTGGGAAACACTTGAAAAAGACATTCCACAACTCAACCACCTCCTGGAAATGACTCTTGTCTCTAGTAAGAATTAAGAAAGAACTCAAGAGCCAGAACTGCCCAAACTCTACTTAGTTTAGAATACATCTACCAAAAACTCCGAGCAGTGATGTGTTACCAATCCGAAAGGACTAGCACAACCATGTTCATCTATAGGACAGAGAGAAGTCGATATGCATTTCAATGCAAATATATTTACAGCTGTTTGGTTACAGCATATGGTTCCTTCCACTATAGTCTGCGTATTTTTCTTACCCTGCGTTATCAAAGTTAGCAGACTGTGGAAAAGTATGTATCTTCTTCTTATCCTATCCTGAACAGGCTTCACTAAGGAGGACATAAATTCTGTCTTTTTAATACCAAGCAGCAATTAGTGCAGAGGTCATGACATTGCGGTTAGCACAAAGGTCACAAGTAGTGGTACTACCTTGGGAGTTCCAGTCTAGAACTAAGCATGAACACAAAGTATTCTGGGCATATGGAAATGCAAAAGCTTTTTTATGCCTGCATATATACAGAATCACAGAATCACAGAATATCATGAGTTGGAAGGGACCCACAAGGATCATCTAGTCCAACTCACCATCTAACACCCGTGCAGAGACCGAAAGCACATCCCAGAGCGGTAAACACAAACCTAGTTCCCTCACAGTCTAGCAGGCCACTATGAGCCCGAAGGGACCCAGGATCATCCAGCCCTACACCCCCCAGCTAGACCATGTCACTAAGCTCCTCATCGAGTCTTCTCTTAAACACCTCCAGGGACAGTGACTCCACCACCTCCCTGGGCAGTCCATTCCAATGTGCAATCACTCTCTCTGTGAAAAACCGCTTCCTAACATTAAGATTAAACCTCCCCTGGCGTAGCTTGAGGCTGTGCCCTCTCGTTCTGGTGTCATCAGCCTGGAAGAAGAGGTCCACACCCATCTGGCTGCAACCTCCCCACAGGTAGTTGTAAACAGCAATGAGGTCACCTCTGAGCCTCCTCTTCTCCAGGCTGAACAATCCCAGTTCCTGTAGTCGCTCCCCATAGGGCCTGCCCTCCAGTCCCTTCACCATCCTCGTTGCCCTTCTCTGGACCCTCTCGAGCACATGTCAAGGGTAAATAGCTAAGGAATGAACAACAGGATAACAAAAACTCCTTCATGTTCATAGGCATATCAGGGATCAAAATATTTAACTGCCAGACGTACAAAGTACCTGGTGGAGAGTACTGTAGAGAAATGAAGTCTTACTTTTTACATTTCATGCGTTTTAAGAAGTCGCTCAGATTATTTGTTTATTTTAACCTGATGTCAGTTCTTTTGATAGTAAATGCAAGAGCAAAATTTATACTGGAATACCTTCAAAAATTCCGAAATATCTTCACATGGTGTTTCAGTTTGGGGATTTTTGTATGGATAAAGACCAAAAGGTGAAGTATCTGGGCTTAATCCACCCAAAGACTGGGAAGAGGTACCCAGAACAAGCATTTTGCTGCAGGTGCATGCTATGTTAAAACCTAGTCTTATGAAGACTTGATACAGGACAGTATGATTCACTTACCCAGATATTTGTAAAAATAGACTTAGCTGGCTAAAGCTGAGTACCAGTTTTTGCTGCACATTGGAGAAAGAGGCCTCAAAAATCTCGGGCCACAGGATTGGCTCAGAAAGCAGATGGAGCTGAAGTGTTAACTGCAGTATCCGAAACATGAGCCATGAGAGGATTATACTGAGCTCTGTGACAGCCACACTTGAGGAAAAAGAGGGATAAAGGGGCCTGAAGGAGCCTGAAAGGGAAATGAACAAATTCAGATCAATGGACCAGGCCTGGAGGCTTCTAAAGAGGATCTTTCAAAAAGCCACAGACAATGGCCACAGTCTAGACTGAACACACAGAGCAAAGTCAAGACAAATCATCACCATTAAAAGCTAAGTAATCACATCACATAACAGCAAGACACAGCAATAGTGCCTCTGTCTCTGCTCTGAGGTGAAATCACCTGGAATGTGACATTTGTTTCTGGGCACCACCTCATCAGAGTGATTGGAGGGAATTCAAAGAAGAGCCATACAAATGACCAGTGCGGTGGAAAGACTGAGCTATTAGGGAAGGAAATGAAGAGCTATCTGCCATAGCCCAGTTACAATGCCAATGGTGATGAGACAAAGGGAAATGCATGAAAACAAACTGCATGTAATTGAAAGGTGCCAATGCCAAAAAAAAAAAAGAAAAAAAAAAGGGAAAGGAGAGAGGGTAGCTAATAATAAAAAGGTTATGGATAAAATCAAGCCCAGTAACATAAAGCTGAAATTCCAAGGAGCAAATAGTATAAGCCTGAAGAGTAGTCTCCTTAGGGAGAAGGAACTGAAGTTTGACTGTGTATTTAAAACTGCCCTAGACAAAACACTAGACTTGTGATGCACACACTATCCTTCATTGGCCCTGGGTAGACAGGCTGAGCAGGTCTTGATTGTTTTTCCAGTTTGATGACTCCAAGGTACACTCTGTTTTTCTGGCCTAAAAGTCATCCGTGAAAATATGGAAACCCATGAAACTCACTTTGGCAGGTCAGATGATGATTAACCAGAATGAGACTAAATTCATGGTCGTTGGATAATCCTGTAAACGAGGCAGAGCTGTATCTGAAGAAAGAAGTAAAACAGCAAGAAGCAAAACCTAGTGGGTTGAGGAAATGGCTTTTAGAATCAGACAGTACAACAAGGAACAGACACAGACCAGAGTGGATAATTCATTGCATAAAAAGAGAGCAGCATGTATGGTAAGACCGCACCTTGAGTATTGCGTTCAGTTATGGGCCCCTCAGTTCAGGAAGGATGTCGAGGTGCTGGAACAAGTTCAGAGAAGGGCAACTAGGATGATAAAGGGGCTTGAAGATAAGCCTTATGAGGAGAGGTTGAGGGAGCTCGGTCTGTTTAGCTTATAGAAGAGGAGGCTCAGGGGTGACCTTATTGCTGTCTATAACTATCTAAAAGGAGGTTGTAGCCAGGCAGGGGTTGGTCTTTTCTCCTTGGTCTCTGGGGACAGGACGAGAGGACATAGTCTTAAGCTTCAACAGGGAAAGTTTAGACTTGATATTAGGAAAAGATTTTTTACTGAAAGAGTGATCCGGATGTGGAATGGGTTGCCCACAGAGGTGGTTGAGTCACCAACCCTGGATGTGTTCAGGGGGAGGCTAGATGAGGTACTGAGTGATATGATCTAGATGTAGAGGATAGGTTAGTTGGATTATAGGTTGGACTAGATGATCTTCAACGTCCTTTCCAGCCTTTTCTATACTGTGATACTGTGTGTGATACTGTGATCAGGCAACTACATGTGAAAATGGGGTTGGGGAAATGATTTAAAAATAGTTGATCTCCTGAACCACAAGTTGGTTAGTCTATGGGAAGTTTAAATGCCTGCATCGCAAATCCAGAAACCTGATTGTGCAAAAAGGGAACTGGTTTCTCTCTAGAAAGCATCCTTAGAAAGTCATTAACAGGCAGACAGAGTGAGCCTTGAACCTCTCCGTATTGAACCATGGATATAAGAAAAGAGAAAATAATACTCTACTTATGTGAGTATTAAAACACTACAGAATGGTCTGCCCAGGGAGGTGGTGGAGTCACCATCCCTGGAGGTGTTTAAGAGAAGACTCGATGAGGAGCTCAGTTACATGGTCTAGTATGTGGGGAGTTGGACTAGATGATCCTGAGGGTCCCTTCCAACTCGGAATAACCTGTGAACTTGTGAAATCTGCACAAACAGACAAAAAGTATGACAATGTCATGCAGGCGGTGGCAGTGGAGGGAGTTCAAGACTGGACAAGAGGAGATGAAACACTGCTGTCACCTCCCATTCATAAACCCCCAGCAGCAAGGAGTGCAGACAGGAAAACCACCAGCTAAATTTGAGACATAGAAGCTATTACATAAGCAAACCAGATCCTGACTGATTTCAGCGTGCACTGGAAAAAATCCTTTGTTTTTCTAACTGGAAAGTAAAGAACTTATTGATGAGAAGTGAGGGAAAGGCAGAGGCAGAAATAGACTTGTTTTTATTAATAGTTTATTGCAATGGTGTTATCAAAGAGAAAAATTAGGTTAGTGATATCTTCATTTGAGAGGTGTCTGTTTTTATATTTTTCGGAAGCAAGGGGAAAAGGACAACCTTCTTTGGGCCAGAGACTGTAACTGATTTAACTCCCCTATGCCTACTTCAGATTTGGTGCTGTCATGTAGCCCTGACAAGGCAGAACCTTCCTAACATCACTAGCTCAGCCTAAGGTCTTATGCTCTGCTGACTGTTGGATCCTTCCATGATGTGAAGGAAAAACATCTCAGGGAGTTTCAGTGAGATGAAGATCATATTGGCTTCTGAGTTCTTCCTCTGCTAACCTTCCTTGTTGGTCAAGTATGGTATCCAGAAGACTTTCCCTTTATCTACCTTCAGGAGCAAAACTTCAAAATCAACATAAAAATACATCTTTGAAGAAGTTGAGCCAGTTGTACCAGCAATGGTGTTTCCTGCACAAAATGGTGAACATAAATGCAGTACTGACTGCTTAGCAAACCATGCCCTGAAGCTTAAGGTCTAATGAAACAGTGATTTCAGAAGCAATATCAGATAAGGTATTCTCATTATTCCCCAGGCCATTGCAAAAAAATAATCCCAGATCCCTGCAAAAATTTATGATTTAAAGAAAGATGGGTTGTCTCCATTTATAGAGTGACTCTACAAACAGCGGTGCTAGCATGAGTCAGGGAGTTGTGCAATGTGTTGGCAAATCTGAGCAGCCAAAGAGGGAAATTCATTCAACTGGTTTGGCCCCTGAAGCCCATGTGTTGACTAACCACAGCCTGTGCACCTTTTTAGCTTTCTGCAGGTCCCTGCTAATGAATGGTATGTACCTGCCCATCTGCAGAGCCAAAAATAGCTATTTTTAAAGAACAGAAAGAAATTCCTGCTGATCCTGACAGAAGAGAAGCCCATCATTTGTCTGCCTGGTTCTGTGGAGTCCTGTGACAAAGGCTTGAGGCTGTGTGTTTGTTTTCCAGCTGATTCAGACTGATAACCTGACCTTCATGCTTACAAGATTCGGGTAATATTTCATCACTTACCTCAGCTTCTACAGGCTCCATATCCTAAACCCCCATGTACGTCACAAAGGACCTTACAAGCAGCTGACAGACAAAACACTTCTGACATCCATTCTGGATAGGATAACATTTAAATATGAGGAGGAAATACAATGCTGCTCACTCCCCCAAGTGCAAGCTAATTTTAAAGTTAATACTGTAAGTCCTTATTGATAGGATGTTTTAATTACCTTCAGCCTGTCCAAACTAGCACTCCCAGCCCTATGTGCACAGCTGATACGACTGACAGATGAGAGCTTTTCTAAACACCAAACACATTGCAGCCACTAGCGACTCAAGCTGCCTAAAATGGTGTGATTTTTGTCACTTTGACAATACTTATGACAACTGTCTTTAAGTGTAAAGAGATTTTTTAAATTTACTAAGATTAATAAAATAAGCATACCTAAAAGTTTGATGTGTGTATGGAAATTGGTCTTTAACATCACAGTCTACACCTTCCTTGTGAGAGGAAGAGGCAGGGCAGACACTGAGCTCTCGGGTGACCAGTGACAGGACCCAAGGGAATGGCCTGAAATTGTGTCTAGAGCGATTTAGGTTAGATATTAGAAAAGGGTTCTTCAACCAGAGTGAGGCTGGGAACAGGTTTCCCAGGGAAGTGGTCACAGCATAAAGTCTGATAGAGTTCAAGATGCATTTGGACAGTATTCTCAGGCACATGGTGTGACTCTTTGGGAGTATTCTGTGCAGGGCCATGTGAAAAATGTTTTTGAACGGAGTTTTTGGCCCTCATAAAATAAAATACATATACAATGGTATATACAATCACTTATGATGTTAATATTGCATATAAGTTAGGATATAAGTTTGTTTAATTATATTGTAGGGTTTTCTTTGTAGATTATTTGAGCATTTAAGCACGATTGATTTTGACACAGCATTATTGTTAACTGTATAAGTCTTTTTATATATATAAAGGAATAGTTCCAAAAGCAGGAGATAGGAGCTTGAAAACTCCGGAGGAATTCACCAGGGCGGCCCTCCTAACTCTTGCCTAGTTAAGTAACAACAGGATCAGTCTGCTGAGCCCCACCACGAGATCAAGGGGAGCCCAACCATGAGATAACTGTATCAATGGCAGCCCAATCACAAATAGTTGTACTAACGGGCCAGCTCAAACTGGTCTTGTGACTCGGGTGAAAAGTTTATGGTGCTGATAGATTCTCACTTCATCGTGGAATCAACAGAAGACCCTTCCCTACAATTAATTGAGCATGCTCAAAGGGGAGGGGAAAGGGGGCGAGTCTATGTAAACGATTTCTGGGAAATTATTATAATAATACCTCCTAGTTTATGCCTATGTAAGAAATTATTCTAATAATCCATCCTAGTTTTGAAATTTCTAATGCCTATGTATGACCCCAAGATATAAAATGTAAAACCTGCTGATGAATGGTGTGCCTCTGACTTGGGATCTCCCAAGCCAAGCACCCAGTGCTGTTTGCCTTTGCTTTATAATAAATTGCATTACAAATTATAGTATTTGTGGGTTCCTTTCTCACAGCCAGGAGTTGGACTCGATGATCCTTTTGAGTCCCTTCCAACTTGACATATTCTGTGATTCTGGGATATACAAAGAACAGTTTGACTTTACCTCATACCAACATTAAAAAAGGTCTCTCAGCTCACAGACAAGCTTGGGCCTCAGTTCACACAGCCTCTCAATCAAGCCTAGGAAAATAGATAGGGCTCTTCCCCCCAGTATAACAATGTTTGGCTTTCTCCAAACCAGGGTACACAAACATAACTAATGAGATAAAGTATGCAAGAGAATTAATGGTGGAGACTAATCAGGCTAAGAAAGTGACCAAACCCCATAAAGCCCCTCAAAGGTCAAAAACCATCTCCTAGATTATGCCCAAGAATGACCTGGAAGTCAGTGTCATCCAGAGAGTGTTAATATACTAAAGTCAAAGGCAGAAAAAGATCTGTACAAGCAAGAACTTGCTCTGTATATGAAGTTTTTAAGCCATTCCCCACAGAGGCAGTCATAGTAGGATCCACAATGAGAAAGATCTTGTTACAATTCCCTACCACACACTACTGCAAACAACACCATGTGTCTATATTCAGAAAGCATCTACATCTCTGACAAGTCTGAGATTTCTGAGACCACAGCAACACAAGACAGTCAAATGCTAGTAAATCTTAATTCACAAATACAGGTATCTTGACATTCAAAGGGTGCAAAGTTCTTTGTTTTAATTTTTCTGGCTCATAAAGTATTAGGTATGAGAATACCTAATCTCTATTTTATGTCTGATTAAGCTCTTGCTAAAATAAGAGATGCTAGACTCTAGAACGGGAGTCCAGGACATTTCAAAAAACTTTAGCCATTATTGGGCTTGGCTGGCTATGATATATAAAGATGATTTTAAAATCCACTTTAGTACAGTGGTAAGTGTCCCCACCTGGCGTGTGGGAGACCCGGGTTTGATTCCCGCCAGGGAGACAGTGTTAAGAGTTGGACTCAATGATCCTTGTGGGTCCCTTCCAAACTCAATATTCTGTGTGATTTTTCAGGCAGAAATAAGGAGCATGGCTCCACCCAATGCAAACCGTGGTCCTGCTAGAGCAGTCCCTTTAGTAGAGATCTGCACAACCTCCCATGTGTACCTGACCGTCTGTACACTGTAGGTGCACCTACTGCTGGTGCAACAGATGTTAAAGTGGGAAAACCTGACTCCCAGAGCAGAGGGATTAATGGGGCATTAACATCAAGGCCCCAGTTGCGGCCATTTAAATGCTAACAGCTTGAAGTAAGTTATCCAAAACACAGGCTTACTATGTGTGCCCCTAGAACTTAATTATAGAAAATTTGGGGCCAAAACTTGCCCCGGGATATGCATGAAGTCATCTCGATGATGCTAATGGAAACCCATGTGCTATACATTAGAAAAGCAACTGGTTCTAAATAGGGTTATTTTAAATCAGAAAAATTTAAATCAGGTTATCTTTTACTGAACAGTCCCTTTACTATTTACATTAACAAAAATTAATCATGTCACAGTTGCCTGGATTCATCAACTGGGCTTCAGTTTACATTCTTCAGTAACATTGCCACAAAAATGGTTAAAGAAAAGCTTGTTTTTAAAGCCTAGCAGGTTAAATTAATGTTCTGTTAAATCTGGCAGATTTTGTCCATGGTACTTTATTGACCCTTGCACTTCCCCTTTTGACATAGTTGTGATGCACCTTTTCCCATGCAAAGTTCGTTTCATGGTCCAGAGATATTTTTTAACTGAATAAAGTGTATTTTCATCTCCTCTTCACCTCCCCGGGCAGTATCTCAGGGCCCATCATGAGGTCTGTCATTAAACTTAAAGTATGCTCATGGCTCCTCTTGCAGTGCAGGAAACAGATCTGTGAGATCTCAAATCTGCTCAGCAGCAGCAGGTAAATACAGCTTTTGTTTTAGCAGCTCAGTTACAGCTAAGTGAGCATCTGCCCTGGATGTACACAATAAACCTTCTATTTCAGAGGAGTATAATTGTCACTGCATTTCACTGTCCTTTGAAACTTGGAGCAGAAGGCTTCAGCCTAAGAGTCCCCTGCAGCCTTTAAGGCACTAAACCCCCCACATCCTTTGCTGCTTACTATCACATGCAGTTATTGATATCTGTGTAAAATGAAAGGAAAATATCATACTATATAAAGCCTCAAGTGATCACTTGGCTTGGGATTCACGCACAAGAGCCAAAGCCACAGAAATTCTGTTTTGTAACAAGGCTGGGGTACTTGCTATGTTGAATATATATATTGAATATATATATACTTACTATAATGAGTAAAACTCTGCTGTCACTTTAAAGATTTTCCTATTTCTGTTGACAGGTCAGGGGGCTCTAGAGAAGTGTTTATTGGATGCTACTTTTCAGCTCTAATGAAAATTTCTGTGAAGTGGGAGCTCAGTTGACTCCATTTACCACTTCTCTTGTAAGAATTTCACTTGAAGTTATCAGCCTATTTCCCTCCTTACAGCTCTTCATTTCCCTCCTTTTTCAATATTACAATTTCTTCAGGAAATATATTAGTACCTCTTTATGGTTTATGTCTCAATGCATGGCACAAATGCAACTTTGAAAGCAAATTTGTGGTGAAATTCAAGGCAGGAATGCAGCATGTATGTGTTCAGAACAGATTTTCCATGATATGAAGACTGCAAAGTATTTGGCAATTGATCTAAAATCTTAGCATGAGCAATTTGTGGCAATTTCACGTACGTAGAGTTATCTGTTGCATGTAGGGAACAAACACATACAAGCTTTTGAGGAAAAATACCCAACCTCTTGGTACACAGTGACAATGAACTGTATCAAAAGAGTTTGATACCATTCCGGTTTTGGGGCCCATGATATCTTTGATTTGTAGAGCAACCCAGGCTAATGTTACTGTAAGCTGCTATGAATATAGAGAAGAATTTTTAAGACCAGCTTGGTGTGCTACACTCACAGCTCTCATTTTATTATAAACCTTTTTTTGAAAGTTTTTAAAGAAAAGAAAGATCCTACCCATCTCTTTTTTGGGCGTGGGATCTCATGAAAGGATGCAGTGAAAATTATACCTATGCATTCCATTGTACTTTTCCCTTTTCCACACTTTTCCTTCTGCCTGTCCCTTTATCTGACTTTTTTGATCTCTCTTTACTTCTTTCTAGTCATTCCTTTAGCCTGACACATGTTCTCTGCTTTCACATATATATTTTGTAATACTCTCTAATATACATCTTTTTCCTGCTGTTCCTTCTTGCCTCTCCTCCATCAGTGTTCCATGCCACCAGAGTGCCAGGACTGTAATTTGTGTCTTTACCTTTGCTTTGCATTTACTAGGTTAAACTCTCTCTGTCTCACACCATCACCTTTTGTTAAGTCTGATTTCCTATCCTCTTCAATTCCTACTGCTCCAGAAAAGGCAGGAGGAGGAATGAAGTCCTTGCGGAGGCAGTGCTGGCTGTCATAGATTGATTGACAACGAGCACGGTGCCTCCAGTGCCGAGATGCCGCAGTTTGTAGAGTGAAGTGAGACCTCTGTGCCCGCTACACCCTCCTTGATTGAACAGACATTTTGAGTGTGGCTGCCTGTCACTGTTAGCCCAGTGACTCCCTGCATTCTCCTCACTTCCTTCTCCCAAGCTGTCAGACTGGCAAGGCTCAGGAGAAATCACAGGTTTCCTAATTGCATTTGTGCCTGCACAGAGAAACAAGCTGAAATACAGGCTGGTCAGATCTGTACAGATGATGGAGAATGCTTTGCTCCATTCTGCACTAGTCTAGGTTCTTCGATTTGTGTCTGGCAGCACCCTTGTTCCTGAGGACAGAAGATAAACTATGGCTTTGTATGGATGAAGAATATGACAAAGCAAAAGGAGAGAATAGGAAATTCACTACCTTTATCTGTGCAAACATTTTCTCACACATTTCATGTACCGAGCCCACTCCATGAGCACATCTATCCTGGATGGTTCTGTCTTGAATTTATAGAAAAAGCTTGTTCCTGTATCTACACAGTGAGATTGGAGCCCTCCATTGGTGCTAATCAGTCTGTTCAAACTCTTCTGACTGCTCCTTGCTCAGAGTCAAGGCATCATGCACTGTTTTCAGTGGCTATTGAAGCAGTGAGTGGTATTTGATAACTAGGCAATGCAGAACGAACACACAGCAGCGGCAGGCAGTCTGGACTGTGAGTCTGACTGAAAAGTGGCCGTTTTCCTTTGACTGCACAGAATTGATCCATCTTTAAGAGGTCATTTTCTAGTCAAATCAAACACAAAAGTTGGCTAAATCAAGATGGCCCAGTGACTCCTGGGAATCCCAGTGCCTTTAGTGATCAGAGAGAAAGCAGAAGCCACAGATAGTCCTTCCCCCAGGTTATGGGTGGCTCTATGGGCAGCCTTAGTTTATGCATTTGGCTTAGTGGCTCACGACTACTGAAATAACAAGTTCCTTTCTTTTTTATCGCAAAGCCTCATGGGAAGCTTAATTTGCATACAGTGACTCAGAAAGCTGCCTGCTCAGCTGCACGTACTGTATTTCTGTCTGGAACAAGTCAGAGTAATTTGTCCTCTTGTTTACAGCAGCCTATTTATAACAGTACGGACAGGACCGAAGGATACACCAAGTCCCCCCTCCAAACACCCAGAAAGGGGTTTTTCACACTCATCACAAAGCCACTAGAAAACTATAGCTCCCTCCACTCCTTCTTCCAGTGAAGATGATCTCCAAGGGCAACAGGCAGCAGAGTGGATTAGTGCAGTTTTCGATGAAATACATCAGCAAGAGCATTTGTAGTGTCATGATCACAGTAAGAATCTACCTGCCCCAAGGTGATAAAAAGCCCATAGTATGAAGGATAGGTCCTTGAATACCTATGAATTATGGTATCCAGTATTACTGTTTTCCCCAGAAATAAGGTGTTTGCAAAGGGTAATATACTGAGAGATGCAGACAGCTGATCTATGGCTTTCAGGATTTTTGTTTAAAGGCTTGCAGTGCTCAAAATTCCTAGAATGGAATCAATAAAGCCACAACCCTTCTCAGTCAGATAATTTAATTTCTTAATAACACAAGTTTCAGAAAGCACCATGTGTCATGTATGTAAAAGCAATAGACCTGTAATGAGTCATATGTGATATGTGTATGCTAAATTAATTATTCACAGGAGTAATTTTAAGTGTCCTACATTAGCATCTCCTGCTGGCTAAAGTTTCCCTCCAAGAATTAGATTAACAATTCTCCAGCCTGTGCACCTTCAAACAACTGCTTCTTCCCAGACAAGGAAACAGGTTACTCCTCTCTATAGGGATATCTACAGAGATATCATATTCTTCATTAGAACCGCAGAAGCCTAAGGTCCAGTTTCTATCCAAAATTCTGTCTTATGTGCAATTTATATTTTGCATTAGAAGAAGGTCAGTGTCACTGCTTTGGAAAAGGGAGAAGATTTCTTAATGAGACATGTCATGCTTATTTTTGACCCTGTTACTGGACTGAAATTAGTGACTATATGAATACATCTCACATACTTAACATACAAATATAGGCATATATGTCTGCACACATGCCCACAAATGTTCAACAGTTATACATATTCATGCATGCATATGTGCAAATAATTATTTTTATGCATATGTATTTACAGGAATGTTTGTATATATACTTATACATACACTCACATATATAACTTGTAAGCATTTTACACTCATGGAGCACTGCCTAAGATTTCTTATGTCTCTTTTGTGATACCTGAAATACAGTAATCGCTCAAATTTCACAGGGCGTCAGTTCCAGAAAGATGTCACAAACTGCGAAGTAGCAGTAAATAGGGTAAAGATGGTAAAGCTATAAAGCTGGTCATGAAGGTTTGGTAGAGTTGACTTTACAACTGATGCAGAATGGAAAAATTTCCCCCCTTTTTCATTTTGGGTACCCAAGTCTTAATTTTTTTGAGCATTGCGTTATTTTTTGTTTGGTTGGAAAAGACCTTTGAGATCATCAGGTCTAACCTATTACCTAGCAGCATCTCGTCAACTAAACCATAGCATTAAGTGCCATGATGTGTAAGTACTTGTAACAACAAAAATCTTCACCTGAACATTTTGAAAATGTTCATAAGGAGAGAGATATGGCAGAATAAAATAGAATCTGAACAAGTATACGTAGATGCCATTTTGTAGTGTTTTGCAAGGCTTAAGATTAAAGCCTCAAAATACAAATAGCTGAAATAAGGAACTCTTAATATTTTTGCAAATGGTTTTCCTTTACAAAGAATTACATATCATGAGTTAGAGATGGTTATAGAATGGGATTAAGGCTTTATGACATTAATATGGGAAGACTTATACTACTAACTTATGAGAGACTTTACTTTCCAGGAAAGTGAATCTCTGAGAATGAGGTGTCAAACACTCTCTGGCTATATAACAGCAGTGAGAACAGAAACCTTCCCACTAATTAATCAGTTTAACCTGTGGCTGCATTTTGTTGGTTCCCGGCAATCCCACTTCAGGACCTTGAGTATTCTCCATCCAGAATGAGTGGGAGAGAAGTGCGGGTAACAAATCTAACTATTGGTTGAGAGCAATAAACAGCTCTCTCTTCCCAGAGAAAAGATGTCTAGATTAGTATGTGATCGTGGTGGCAGGCATCACGGAAATACATTTTGGAGTGCAGGGTGTTTAAATGATCATTCCTTAGCCTTGTAAGAAGCAGTCTTTGGGCCCAGTTGTGCTACGGTTCCTCAGCATTTCAAAAACAGAGCTGGCAAAGAGCTTCTTTCCCAAGATGCAAAAGAATTGCTTTTGTGAAGAAAAAACAACTTGGAGTGGGTGTAGGAAGGGTGGGCAGTGGCAGCTGGCTCCTGGTGGTTTGGACAGAGGGGTCAGAAGGTCTTCTGCTTGGGGGGAACACCACCAGACCCATCATAAATGTGAACTTGTCTCTTTATAGTTACGTAGAGTGACCAGACTATTTCCGTCTGCCCACTAATGTGTTGATAGGCATTCTCAACAGAGGCTATCTTAGACACCAAGGCTTGTAAGGAAAACAATGGAGAAAAATGTAGAAGATCAGCTTCAAGCTGTCAACAATAATTTCTTCTGATTGTGAGCAATGCTGAGAACATATACTACTGACATAAATAGAAATTTGCCAGTACCTTGTACCCATTAGATTCCAGCAATCAGTTGCGTGTTTAATGTATTCTCATATGAGACACAAAATTAACTTCGTTTGCACAATCCTTTGAAAACTATACCTGAGATTTTGAGAAGAGCTGGACATCATCATACAAGCTTTCATTATTCATTTGTAATGGAAGAGTGTTTTGTACAACCAGGTCTACATTCTACTGCTCTCCAGTTAGGTCTCACTCCATAGATCTGCATTCCCAACATTTCTTTCTTTCCTTTCTAGACACTTATGAAAGTTACACAGCTGTAGCATCATCTCACTGCAAGACCTTCAAAACATGTTGTCTCATAAAATTCTTCTAGGTTACTGAAGTGCTAGTATTCCTATTTTACAGGCTAGAAACTAAGGCTTGGAGATGATGTTACTTGCCAGGGTCACAGAAGAAAATAATAAGCAAAAGTCTGAAAATCAGACTTTAAAATCCCAAGCCAGTGATTTAACTCTTGGAATAGTCATAGTTTGGGATTTAAGACCCTTAAGACCCTTTTCTTCCTGGTCTCCCACATAATTAAATTGGACTTTGAAGCTTTGTAATTTCTCATTAGGTTTTGTCCTGTGATTCTACTTAACAAATATTTAGTCTTCAATACTTTTCCCCCTTCCCACTCACCTCCACTATTCCTGTTTCACCTTTGCTTTCCCTTCTGCATCCACCTGGTTGCAATTGAGATCAGAAGAAGCTGTTGTGCTAAAACTCCCAGGAGTCAGAAAAAACTCCATACAGGATTTTTAAACTTCTGACCCGATCTTCTCCCTTTGCTTCATTGAATTGCTTAAAAATTCATGCACCATGCAAAGTTTGAGTCTAGTTTATTCACAGGCAGCTTAGACTATACTGTATTTTGTTATGGCAAAATTTTCTGAGGCTGTTCTTCCTATTTTATTGTGCATTTCTGATTTCTTTGTGAATGCTCAGAGAGCACTGGATATCCATTGAGTCTTTCATAAACCTGTACTCCTTGTCTACATCAAGATTCACTTTCATAGACCAGTTTCAAGCATGTCCTGCATCTCCTTTCCTCTTTCCTCTACCATTTAATCTTCAAGAGGTCTTAGGATGTTTCCCCCTCAACTCTACTGCCTTGTGCTTGGTGGCAGACTGCCACATGCAGCTGAGATCACTCTGACCCCATAACTGAGCAATCTTGTCTGCCAGCAGCAGCAGGAGACTCAGAACATCTCAGGTGTCGTAAAAAGTAAAATGTGTCCGGCAGCTACAAACTTCATTACATCCCTATCAAAGGCCTTATACAAAATGATGCTCCCTCAGTCCAAGAACTTAGTCTTCACATATGTCTTTACAACTTGAAAATCCACTTTAGTACAGTGGTAAGTGTCCCCACCTGGCGTGTGGGAGACCCGGGTTCGATTCCTGCCAGGGAGACAGTGTTAAGAGTTGGACTCAATGATCCTTGTGGGTCCCTTCCAACTCAGAATATTCTATGATTCTATTCTATGAACTTCAAGTTCAGTCCTACAGCCAAACAGATAGCAAGTAAGAAGTAGGTTGAAGATCCTTTTTCTGATAGAGACAAATTGCAAATGCTAGCTACTTCCAGTACCATGCTCCCTGTGCTCTGGCATTTGGAGACGTCCTTAAGCATGGATTTCTTGGTTTCTATTGTTTGTGTGTTCTGCCCCAATGCTATTTCAGTGTACATTTTAATAAGCGAATTTATTATATAGCTCACTGCACAAAAATTTCAGTTACATTATTAAAAACTCCCTAGTACTGATTTTTGGATCAGATATTTCCTGTGTGTATTTGAATCCACTGTTGGTTATTGAGTAGCTTTTCTCCTTTTTTTTTCTTCTTTTCCTTGGTCCTATCTGGGAATAAATCCTGATATGGGTCTGCCCTCAGTACTACTACCTTTTTTTTCCCCTCCCCTGTATTCCAGACTACAGCACAGACCTCTCTTAAACCCAATGAGACAAGATAAGCCTTTTCTGCCTGGCAGCATTTCAGAGACATTAAGTGTAAGAGAGAAGGTAAGTAATTCACCATGCCTCCCCATTTCTGTAATGGGGGAGGACATCTTGATATATTTACAATACTCCTCTGGGGATATTTCATCAGTTATACCTAACTCTAATGGACAAGAATTGATTTGAACTTTCTACTCAGTGCAGAGCTGTAAACAGCTTCACTCCAGGCTGCAGCAATGAACCAGTGTTTTGTAAAGTTGAGAGAAATTTGGAAAACTTCTGTATTCATCTATTAAGTAAAGTATCAGCTGAATGATCCAGGGGTTACTAACTTGTCTTTTCATTTTTAGCAACAGAGAGAGCAATTACTAACCTAGATGATACATTTTTTTGTTCTAACATCTCTCCTCCGTTTTTGTCAGGGCATTGGCATTTGAACTATTTAATTCGCTTTCAGTTGAGATTTGTCAAATCAGGATATGTTTTGAGAAGGTATTTTTATTTTTCTATTTAATAGTAGGTGCTTATTTTTGTAGTTCTCAGAGCAAAAAGTCCAGAGAACTCTTTGTCTTGCTGTAGTAATATCTCCTTATGTTTAAAATCTATCAAAAAATAGCATCCAAGGCTTTTGGGGTATTCCCCCCACCATCAAGTTTTCTATTGGTTGGTACCTTAGGCAGTTTTATTCCTGGGCATGAAAGCAAAATTCCATCATTTTCAAAAATTTGGCATATACAGTATTATATCTTTGCCAAGGTTTGCAAAGTGAAAATACAGAGTTCTTTGTAGCTCTGCTAGGGAGCAACTAAGCAGCTCCTGTTATCACATGCTGTATTTTTTAATGCCTGTTGTGTTAGAGATTATCTAGAAAGGTTGCAACTCGGCCAAATGATCACATTAGTAATCCATAATTTATGATCCCTACTTCGAACATATATGATCATCATGGTGAGGGATGAAAACCCTTTTGTGAGGCATTAACAATTTTTTACAGATAATACCAAGAGTCAGAGAAAACAGATAAGGAGATACGTATAAGGAGATATGTTTTCTATCAATTCTCAAGTTAAAAATCAGACAAGAATAAGCAAAAAAAGCCTAAACCATGACCTTCCCATCTCAGCTTTTTCTTCCCCTGAACTAAAGATGTCACTCTTGCTAGGCTGTGTTTCTGCACTGCTTCCTTACATTGAAATGCTTTCTAATTTTTTTTTTTTTTTTGATCATCATAAGGAACCGTTGCTGGAACAAGGCACTAGCCTTGAAAGCTTTGCTATGAGGCCACAAAATTGCCTCTAATACAGGGAGGGCAGAAGATGTCAGCTGCCACCACCATCTGACATTTGCATGGGATCTCAACCTATTTCCAGCGGGTATGAACACTGAGAGCCTAATCCTCACAGGCCTTTCTTATTTTGGTAGTCTCACTGACATTGGTGATGCCAGATTTTGTTACCAATTTTTCTAGTTTCTAGCAAGAGTTGAAATGAAGATATATTTAAACAAAACAGCAAAAGGCAAGACTGCCACCAGACTACTATAACTTTGATACTGTGAATGATTGGGATAAATAATTAAAAACAGACTACGTGCCTTCAGAAAGTTGAGAATCACAGTATTGGATACACAGCTTCTGTATCTCTGGTATTTTAAGAGAGAAAAGCTGTTAATTTCCTACTGGTCCCATGTTCGAGCAGAGTTTTTGGCATTCATCCAGCACCAATTTAAGGAGTTAGCAGCAAAAACTAGGTGTAAGTTTAAACTCCCTGGTTTGTACTGGTGCTACAAACATGGCAATAGGGAAACTGGACTACTGCTGTTAACAGCCTGTGTTCTTGTCTGTAGTTGGTAAACATGTGATTGAATTGTGTATTTCCATATTATAAGGGTCAGGTGAACCACATTGAATGCCAATATGTTTCTGTTTATTACTTTGGTGCTTTTGTTCTCTCACATTTTTTTAATAGTTCACTTTAATTTGATTTTATAGCAAGAGGCACAGCTGTATTTTAAGTGTTGTCTAATGAGTTGCTCTAAGATACACAATTCTTGACCCAACACCTCAATTTAACGTCTTTCTTGAGACAAATTTGCAATTTGGGAATGGCAGAAGATGAAGAGAAAGAGATGCTAGCACAAAGGATTTCATCTGAACACTTCACATTCCAGCACATTTCAGGCAGAAACTGCTAAAAGGAACTGGCTCTTCTAATACACTCCTTATCATGAAACCACAAAGACAGACTGGAATGAATTTTTAACTTCTGTAGTGATAACATTTGCCCCATCTCTTCCATCCTCATGGATATCCTGGGAAATGGATCCTGGATGCCATACACAATGCTAGCTGCCAATTACTGCTTCACAGACCAGCATCTAGCTGGTAGTGGGAAGTGGCAGAACGTCCTGGCATTCAGTGTTTTAGAAGGTGCCCATCCGCAGAGATGACACCTGGGAGCAGAGGTATAGCCTGTTCTGCACAGGAGGCATTAGGCATTGAAGCATTCACGCATGGACAGTTTCTTCCAACCAAGTGGAAAGAGCCAATAAAGACTAACCAGATTACAAGAAATTGTTTATGGTTTTAATTATGGTGGCAAACAAATCTACAAACTACCAAAACAGGGTTTGCTAAATTCATTTATAAGGTGACCACTTGGTCTTTCAAAGTAATTAAGTAATCTTTGAATTTCCTTGTTCCTCCAGTTAGTATTTAGAGTAGATTGCATTTTTTGGTTTGCCTTTCACTTTGGTTTTGGCTAGGAGCACCTACACCTTCTTCTCAGTTCCCTGAATGGTCTGGCATTCGTATGAAACATGAGCTTAGATCATACGTAATTACACCTTCTGTGGAAGGTATCTAAAAAGGATCTTACTTAATCAGCTGAAAAACACAAAGGTCTCCTCCAATATAAACAGTGATGACAAACAAAAAAAATTCTTTACAAAGCCTCAGAATTCCTATGTCTTTCCTCTTTCCTTTGATAGTGTCCCTATCAATTCCCCTTCAAACTCAACCTTAAGTACAGAAAATATTATTTCTACAGGTTTGCTCTTTGCTTTGCCAATCACTGTTGCGTCCTTTTTTCTCTAACTTTTACCTGAGATGTATAAACCTTTCTTATGGATCGGCTTGGCCACAGCTTATGGTTAGTGAAAAGTCATTTTTTTATTTGAATAACCTCTTATACCTTTGCCCTTTTAGGCACACTCACCTTCCTGCTTTCCTTCTTGCATGCTGCAATACCACACCTCGGGTATGGGTAAGAAGTCTGTGTGAAACTTTCAGTTTCGAATTTTATACTCTTCCATGAATTGTCTTTCTTTTCTTTCTTTCTTTACTTTAAGCCAAGATAAAACAGGCTACCATTATGTATCTGTTCTGGTTTTCAGCAGCATCAGAAGTGTTTCTGAAGCAATTCCTAAACACTGCAGTACAGCCTGAGCTAAAGAGCAGTTCTTTAAAGGCATACTATAAATGAAAACACTCTCCATAATAAATGCTATTTGTACAACTGCTTGACTTCTTCCTTCCAGCCATTCACTAATGAAAATAATATTTCTCATTTACCAAAATAAATAAATAAATATAGGTGTAACTTCTGGTTTCTGGCAATATTCTCATTCCTACTAAATAATTTTAAAGGAATGTACTAAAATCAGTGTGATGAATTTATTTTCAAGGAAACAGGGAGGAAGACAATGGATAGGGTAAGACAAGATGTCAAGATGCTCATAAACAGCATTCTGGTCCCATTCTACTTAAGAAATAAATTTTGCATTGAAGTGGCTCAATCCAAGGTGCTATCAACTTTGGAATTCAAACAAATGATTATCTTAAAAAAAAGTTCTTAGATACAAAACCATATTACATATGGTTCCTAATCATGGACTCCAATATTATATTGCTAAAGGAAGGTATGATCTTCATTGCTTACCTCTCCAAAACTTAATGGGAGCCTACACATCTGATCCTGATATTTTTCAGGTTCTGATTCTGGATACACACAACAATTGTCTGGGAGATATTGCAAGGTCCCTTTACACAGGGTGAATTGGGTAAAGACTCAAAATAAGTGGTGCCAATCCTTTATCCATCTGGTTTATGACTGTTCCAGATGGAAGGAAGCTATTAGAACACCACTCTTAACTCACAGCAAAGGCGGAATATAGTCTCCAAATTAATGATTTACCACATGAGCGACCCAAACTATTTGGCCCACTGGAAAATTTTCAGATCCATCTCAAAACAGAAAAGTTTGGATTAACAGTTCCTGAAGTTTAGTAGCAAAAGGAGCTAGGTGAGCTTGACAATGCTTGACAAAAGCAGGATGGAAGCCAGACCTTCAACTCTCACGCAAGTTAAAAACACAGGTCTTTAGCCCACAACGTATTTTAGGACAGCCATGCTCTCCCACAGCAGTGTACCCAACCCAGGAATGCAGGTGCAGCCTCCGACATCCAGCTTTGCTTAAAATAAGAAAAGCTACCAAAATGCATTACTTTCATTTTCATTCCACCGTAATGGTGTGCAACTAGTGTGGACAACCGATGCAAACATCAAGTCAGGAAGGCAGAAGCTGGGTGGCCACCACTGGGCCCTCAAGCTGCTGGGGCAGCTGAACGGCAGGGCAGGGCTCAGCACACAAAGGCCTGGATGAACAGGAGGAACCCGAAGCTTCGAGTGACACCTAAAGGCAGCTGGAATAATAGAGACCTCTAAAGAGGTCTTTGAAAGCAAAATGTGGAGCGCGGATAGCACGGGTATAGGAAAGGCATTGCTGAGGATTTTTCTGTTCGTTAAGTGAAGTAAAATACAGCCCTCGCTCATTATGGAGGCAGGCAGCCTCGCCAGGCTGATACATCTCATCAGCCTATTAATAAAGCTCTGCTCGAATCCAGTTTCACAAGGCAACCCTTCAGAGTCTGTGCTTCCAACGCGTGCTACACACACAGGGCTATGGAAAATCTCACCCTCCAGAGAGACCTGAGTGAGGCAGTCTTTTTCATTAATACCAAGTCTGCACAATGAATCAACAACAGATTCAATAAGGCCAGGAAGAGTAAAAATAGAGCTTCTGACCAAATAAAAGACATGTAATGAGATCAGAGTGCATTTAATGGGAACCTCTATTCCACTGAATAGTCAAGGTCCCAGACATCCTCCTTCCTGGGTATCAGGAGCTAAGCCAACAGACTTCAAGTTGCATCATTAAGTTCAAAATCAGACGAACTGTAATTGAAATAAAAGTCTTATTTTTGGCTTGTTGATCAAAATGGAGCTCAGATCTGCCTGAGGGCATGATTTTCATCAGGACCTCAATGCAATCCTTGATTTCCCAAGCACTGCACCTGCAATGAATCATGGGCTAAACTAGTAGCATATTAATACCCAGTTACCTGGTGTGCAGGTGGAAATAGAAAATGCAATATTTAAATGCTTTAAAGGCACCTGCCATTTATAATGAACACAATTCTTTCCAGGCACAAAATTACATCTTAACACACATGTGTCATTACTGAAAATCATGCCCAATGATTTTGAAATAGTATATTCTCATTTGTGCCTACATCCTGATAGCTTTTCATTTCCCTTCCCTCCAACAATTAGTCTAAAAGACCCTCTTCCTGACTAAAGAAGTTAGTAGTCTCCATATCATGATCATCGCCGATCCTTGAACCGTGTAGGAGAGTATCACAAAGCACACATCAAGCGGGAGCCAAGCAGTGATCCCACACTGTAACTTGCAGTCAAAGACCACTAGTTAAAACCAGCATGTGGTCCCGCCTTTAATATGTAACAGAGCAGGTGATGGAGAATGGAGAGAAATGAAGAAACATGTTCTCATGGGTGAAGGGACAGCCTGTCATCTGTCCAATTTTCCCCACGCATGAGTAGGTAATAAATACAAATTAACATCCATTGTCCTAATGTCTTGAAGCCTGGCCTCTAACTTAGTGTGGTGCACAGATTCAGCAAATCCTGTGGGATATTCTGGTACCTAGGCTGAAGAGAAGATAATTTGGGAGTTTGGTGATCTGGGACAGACAAATGAAAGAAATAAATGGCTTCTACGTTTCGCTTGTTTCCTGCAGAAGAAAGCATCTGCATCAAAATGAGTTTAAACATAAGGGAATACATTCTCAATGTGTTGCACAGGGATTTAGCCACATGACTCTCATTGATGTTTATGGGAAATGAGTGGCTAAATCCCCATGTAATAGGTTGAAATTTTAGCCCAAGGAGACTGACTGTGGAGGAACTCGTCAAGGTCTCTGCTTACAAAAATTGTGAGCATATCAACCATTCTCAAATACTATCTCTCTACTGGTATAGAATCAAGTGGATTCCTTGAAAGGGACCAGTAAAATTAACTCTTTATTAAAAGGTTGCTGAAAAACCTATAAAATTGCTCTGCTAGCGAGTGCACAAACATGATCTATGGGTGCAAGCGCATGGCAGAGGATGACTTTTGTGTTGATCATCCCACTTTTTACAAGTTGATGCTGTCCTAGAAGACAATAAGGGGTTCTTGAATGATTTAATGCTGCAGGCTTCAACAACAAAAGGTATCTAGCAGCATGGACATCCTGTTATAAAATGCATCAAGAAGAGCTTCTAATCATAGTTAGTCTCAGTAGGTTGCAAGAAAAGAAGGAAGATGCTAAATCCCTTGGCTTTTCTCCTGCCCTAAGGAGGATGGAGATAAGTGTCAGATTAAAGTGAGAGAATCTCTTCTGTTTTCCAGTTACACAGATACAGGCCTACCACAAGCCAGAAAGTTTTCAGTACCCAAAATTTACAACCAAATCAGCTATCTGAATATCAGATTAGAGGTTTTACCAGGAAATACATTTAATTCTTTCCTCAACCACATGACAGTTACTGCTGATGGTAAATTAGCAAAGGACGAGCCTGTTTCTGACTAAAATACATTGTCTGGGTAAGAGTGCTGCTGTGCTGTGAGACCTGCATACTTTCAGCAGCAATGTCAATAGAATTCTGCAGACGTTTCCCCCACCTGCCCCTCCTGTCTGCCCCCACCCAAGGAGAGTGTTATGGAGTTAGTATGGAGAAAAATGAAGTACTCATTTCTTAAGTATTCATAGCAGGTCATTAGATTATATTCCGTCATCCAAGTTCAGGTTTAAAGCGAATCTAGTTCAAGTACAGTTGTTATGGAAAGCAGGGTCTTCACAGATGTGCAGCCAGCAAAATGATAGTTGCATGTCTGTAATTTTTTTTATATAGCCACTGAAAAAACCCCTTCCTGTATAGGCTAGTATTCATGATTATCACACAGACTTGAGAAATCTCTGAAGGTTGAGATTACAGCAATTTTTTTTAACAATTATAAACCATCAGTCAGTGGCATTCCATAAAGTTTGAGCAACACATACCTATTCTTCTTTCGCCATCGCACTACAATTTCAAAAGATAAACTGCAATCCTCTGTGTATTTCAGCTCTGAAATACTGTATATGCAAAAATTAATCTGGCAGAGTCTTCTGAAATCAGAGGCTTCTGAGATGAGCAAATGGGTACAGTTTTCTTTTAACTGTTTTTTGAACCCCATGTGTTGAGAGAAAACAACAGAATGGAAATTGCTCATCAAAATGTTAACTTGTGGCACAGCAGAGGCCCAAAGCAGGTGTGTGGCATGCCGTTCTCTTTGCTGACATGCCTACCACATGGCACCCAATTCTGCCACCTCCATCCCTTCCTTTTGGAATTCCTCTTCCTGCAAACACTGAAATGTGACTTGACACCAAGTCTAGCACAGAAGTGATGTGACCTTTCAAGAAAGCAGGCAATTTGGGGAAACCTTCATTTAGGAATAATGCCTTGGATTATCTGCAGTGACCACAATTCTTGCAGCTCTAACATAACTGTTCCATGAAATATTTCTGCTATTCAGAGCATATCTGGTCATAAAAATGGTATGATCTCACAAATTCAAGCTGACAGGTAGGATGCTGACCTATAGCAAATAACTGAATTTTTCAAATTACCAAACACTTGAACAGATAATACAAAATATAAATAAATAAATAAAGGATAAAATATTACAGGGCACACTTTGTTCATTTATTTTGACAACCCCTTGGGTTTAAATTGTGAAAATACAGTATACAGGTAAATGTATTGTGATGAACTACCTAAAAATAATGAAAGCTTCAACATCTTTGAATCCCTGTAGCTTATAGCTGGAATTGGAAGCTAATGGAGAAGTTACAGTACATAGGTGGCTGAGATTTTTCAGAGAAAATATGGGCAAAGAAATGTCCTTTTTGACTTGTTTTTCATTCTTCACAGTGTTTCATGTACTTAAGACATCACAAACTGCAAGAAGCCAAAAGCTGTTCTATGTCTCCTGGACCGTTTAGTCATCTGCTAAACCTTTGTGAAGGATCACTCTGATTTCCCCAAAATGTCTAATGAAAAACACAATATTGTGTCCTGGTCTCTGGTATCCACATCCACTCGCCTCCTGTAGGGCCTTGCCAGACTCTTGCAGGGGTCTCAATCTGATTTGCTTCAAATACCTGCTCACAACCAGTTTTTGGATAAAGAGATAGATTTGAAATAAAAATTTCCATGGGCCTAGAATAACATTTCACTTGCTCCAAAATTCCACATTTCTAAACATATTACCCAGAATTTTAGAAGTCACTTTTGAAACATAAGCTTACAGGTATAAAATGTTTATCTTCACAACCCTTTTTCCACCCCTGAAAATCCAAAAAACGGTTCAGTTTTTCTAAGGCATAAAGACAAATGTTGCTTCAGAAACTCTTCTTCTGGATGCATCTTTGTCCTTTTCTCCCATAAAATACAATGGAAGCATAGGATACCTTATTAATGGTATTTGAAAAGATGCCCATGCTATGTGAGTAGTTGTCTCAGGGCTTAATCACAGAATCACAGCGCCACACACTTCCAAGGGCCTGTACCATCTCAAACAAGTTACGCACTTCCTCTGAGTCACCACAGCCTATGAAGAGCACGACCCATGATGAAAGCCTGCCTGCACACTCCTTACTTTGGTGATAAATGTTTTGGGTTTGCATCTCCCCCTTTTCACACAAGTGGTCTCTCATGGGTTTACACTTCCCTTTCTCAGCTAGAGAGTATCACCTGAATAGGGAACTTGAGAGGTTTCACAACAGAGGAAATCTCCCTGTAGAAAGGTAACGGCACATAGGAAGTTTAAGAAAATCCTGACAATGCCAAGTGGGTTATCAGGCTGCAGGAAAGTCTGTGGCTGTGGTATATTTGTTGAATTCATGTTTTCTCTTAGAAAAGGCAGTACGAAAAACTCCCGTTTCAAGTGGCAAAGAAGAGTTACCATGCCAAAGCACACATACGTGGCTCTCTTTACAAATCTTCAAGAGGGGGAAAAAAAGATTGAGCAAAAGTCCTCACAGATTCTGTCCCTAAAGAAACGTGAACTCTCAAAAATTTCAGCCGCTGGGTTCCAGCAGCTGCTGTTTATTCCTTTCACCCACAGAGTGAAAGCTGAAGAACAAAAGGCTGAGGACAGAGTATTGAGAGTGAGCTGGCGCGAGTCAAAGAATTGCACTGAACGTAAATAGACTAGAGATTAAGAGGGAAGTTGGTAGCGCATGTTATGCTGATAGCACATTTATTTACCACAGTACAGGGTGACTGAACAGGCATGGGAAGGATACATTCACCAGACTGGGCTGGTGAAGGTTCCTGATCAAAGTTTACTAGGAAATGCATTCCTAGTAAAATCTAATGCAGCAGTAACCATTGGTATTGTATTTATTATAGAGCTAGTGTAGTTTGCTACTCAGGTGTGACAGTATTCAGAGGTGAAAAAAGGGCAGCTCTTGCTACATGGACAGCACTGATGGGCTTTTCAGGTTTGCCATTTTCATATGGCCGGAGAGGTAAATAACTCACAGACGTAGTTTGATTTGAGCTGTGGGATGGCAAAGGGAGAATCAAGTCATAGCTCTGCAGATATTCAGCTGCTCCACTGGTGGCCTCAGCCTTTCCTTTCTTCTCAGGACGGAATTTATTATGACAGTTCTAAGCCCTGACTTCATTCTTAGCGGCTGAATTTGTGTCCAAATGTGTCTTTACTGGCTGCTTAGGCTGTGGAGAGGGGGTATTGCCATAGAGAATCATGCTGTTTGAGGACAATAAACAGCTCTAAAAATTCATTACTTTTCTTTAACCCTCACCTTTTCATTTTGCAGTGGTAAATACAAGTGCAGATAAGCAGTGGAAACACAAGATGTGAAATACGCATGACAAAATATAGATGCATTAAAGTGATGCTTCCTCTGCCTTTAATTAGAGCAGAAGTTAGATGATGCAGCAGAAATCATAAAACCAAACCCCAAAAGTATTTTCAGAAAAAAAAAATTATTTGATCATTTTAAAAGATTATTTGTAGCCTATATTGCACTCGAGAACCTAAGTCCCCAGGATATACTGGGATACATGCTGTGTGGCTTTCAGGATGGGTACCAACCTCATATTATCAGCTGAGCTGCACTGTGAGCCATGTGATGCCCCATGGTCTACCAGCACGGTATGGAATGTGGATCAACCCATCCCTAAAGTTGGTGGGTAGGATCGTCCTGGAGCAAAGCTCACTCACACCTTTAACACTTTCAAGACAAAGCTCAAGAGTCTGTTTCTTCCTGTGACTGTTTTAAGAGAGACATGTGTCCTTAGAGCAAATGTTGGGATGGAAATGTTTAAGTATTATTTGGTATTTTCCCAATATTTTCCAGTGCTGCTCTCATTTGGGATTAAGCTCTACTTCATTGTGTTGTACCAACAAACAAACAGCAAATCCAACCCCAGAGCATTTACTCTAAATCCACTGGATTTTTATTGAACTACTTCTTAAGTGGGAACAACCCTCAATGCTACTTCTCCTTTTCTGAAGGCAGAAGACCGTAGCACTTGAGCTCAGAAGCTTGACCATTAATTGTTTGTATTGCAGAGCCTATGACATACTTAAGTAGCTGAGCACAACAATAAACACAATAGCCAGTTCATTAAATCATTCTTTGTTAAGACTTTCCAAAGCTTTTGGCTTAAGCCTCTTAAAATTGAAATCATTATGCTATTTTTTTAAACAAATGAGCAAACATAACTCACATAAAAAGGGGAAAACCCAACAGAATCTTTGATGTATGCGTCATCACTGTGATGTCTTACTGAAATTAAACTATATGTCTAACACCGCTAAGAGGTTTCAACAGCTCCTTTCAAGGAGAAGCTGAAATCAGGAAGGGCTATAAAGTGCTGTCGTTGCTGTCACCTCTCCTGCAACAGCTTTCCTTGGCCTGTCACATCATGAGAGAGGCTATCAATAAACTTCGTAGAGCGGTGTTTCTGGTCCCTCTTGTGTCTGTAAGATCCTGTCAAAACCTTGACTTGTTGATGCACCCTGACAGGCTCTGAGGATGACTGGAAATGACAAAAGGTAGAAGAAGGAGTGGAGGTTTGCTGCCTTGGGCGAGTTTGTTCTTTTAACAGCATGTACTAATATTCCAGCTCAGAAAAACAGAGCCAAACTATTCACAGCCTTGAGGTATTAGGCAGGCATTTTACACAAGGTTATTTGGATATGGATAAAATACCTTAATAAAATGCTACTGGGATGAGTGCACCAAGTTATGCTCCTTTTAAAATAAAATCATAAACCTCACCCTTTATTTTGCTACTTAGCTCTGGCTGCCTACATCTCATTTCTTTCCTCAGTGTCAACAGTGCAGCCACACTGCAAAAGGCCTCAGCTTCTCTTCCTCTGTAAAACAATCCTGCACCTTTACCCACACCATACACCACGGGCAGAATCTGCCTTTCCCTTCCTGTAAATACCTTTAGTATGTGAAATCACACACTATTTGCATAAGAACATATTCTAAAGAAAGCAGAAGAGATATGCAGAGCTAAGCAGAGACTTTAAAGAAGAAATTACCATCTTTTCTCTGACTATTGCTTTTCCCCTCCTCTCAGCTGTGTTGGTTATGACATTTGTTGTTTACGGCCATGTCTGACTATGAGCTACATTCTGATGGGTGCCGAGTGCTCCCTGTTTTTGATGGGTTAGTGAAAGCTGCCAGGACCCAGTTTCCTCCCTGGAGGTATCCTCTAGACTCTAAGTAGTTTAAGCCTGGGGAGTGTTGCTTACAAGCTTGTGAAGCAACACGTTCCTCTTAGGGAATAACGAAGGCAAACAATAACAGTTATGTTTAACATCCTATTCTACCAGACCACTGAACTGCTTTCTTGCAGTTTGTACCACTTCTTACAATTGTAGCCACTGTAATTTTCAAGACAGAGCTTATACTGATATGAATGTTGCAGAATCATGGCTTAACTGAGGATTCCTTCTCTGTGGCATCCCAGCCTCCACAGCAGCTCTTCCTGAGAAAAGAAGGGTGAGGACAAAAGGTACAAGGGGGAGAAGGAGGCAAAGCTCAACTTCTTTTTCCCTATGTAAGGTACCTCAGCCTGAGCAGAGGACTTGCAAACTATATGCCCAGAACAGTTGTGGCCTCAGATCTAAGACTAGGCTCTCCTTTCTGTGAAGACACAAAGCACTTAACAGCTTTAAAAAACATGTATAAATGAACAGAGAGTTAAAAACTACTAGAGAATGCTCCACGGGATTATCTGTACTATCAAGATAGGAAAACTTTGCAGATGCTACTGTCTCTCTAGAGGAATAAATGCTTGCATTTTAATATTCTCAGCAGCTGGTTCCTGTTGAATGCCATCAGGATGATTCAGCCACCCACCAGGAACACCAGTAGCAAGTGCACACACAGAGAAATCCGAAAAACTTTCTGCTTCTGATGCCAATGTTACTTTGGCAGAGCCTGACCTATATTAGGTATTCTTCATTACTACCAGTAGCAGGTTTCGCTCCAGGATGGTGAAAGAAAAACAACTAGTCCCTGGGTCTGCCCTAATCAATCCAACTGTCTGCCTCCTATCAGTAGTGCTTCCCACAATCCACATCATTAGCAGCTTACTCTGTGGTTACCTCATTCACTTTCAGCCTTGCCACAAGTAACATATCTCCTGTGAGCTCTCTCTTCAAAATGATGGTTCAGGCAGTCTGATGTTCTTCCCCCCTACAGTGGTCAACATCTGATGAAAGGGACATCACCTTATAATATGCTTGGTTTCTGCATGAGACTCAACCATGATAGATTACTTCCTCACTGTAGCTGATGATCAATTTATGTCTAAAAATATGA
>WEKX01006079.1:0-13359 GCA_013390025.1 Pitta sordida
TTCTTTGATTCTGTGATTCTGTGAAATCTCCCAGATTAAATCCTTCTTGTTTTCAGCCTTGGGCTACTGTCAGAATATGTCCCAAAAAGTAGTACACCTGTTAGCTATGTGAAATTCCTGATTCCTAGTAAGAGAGATACATTGCTCATAATCATCACCAAGTGGACAGTAATAGCCAAATTGATGTAAATCTTGTAATGAACTAAATTGTTCCACAATACCTTTTCTAGGTAACATTGTGAAGGAAAGGAATTTTTTCCCATCACAAGTCTGTTGGAATGATATTTTTCTCCTACTCATCTCATCCTGGAGGAAAGCTCCCACTTTTTTAGAATACTGCAGGAGCTGATCAGAATGGCTCAGAGTACATCCTACACAATTACAGCTTCATTACCTATATAAAAGTTTTTTGTTAAAACATGGGCTTTGCAACACACATGAAAGACATTGCCTAGTGTAGACCACTAGTTCATAGCAGTTTTTTGTATGCTGGTGATAAAAAAATCTGAGTAAAGAGTAGTGGCTGTTATAGTTTACGGGATTTTTTGCTGCTCTGGCAGCGAGGGGGTTAACAGCTCAGTTCTTGCCTGGGTTCTCCGTGCTGCTAGGGCCTTCAAGGTTGTAGAGATAGAGGCATCTCTGTGAGTAACATATTTGGGAGAGAAGAAAAAAACAACTCAGTAGCAAGATGTAGAGTGCCGGTTCAGAACCTGTGTCAGGAGGCTGAGAGATTGAAGGCCCATCCAGGCCCAGAAGAGAAGGGGTAGAGATGTTCTTCCGGCCATCCCACTGCTGTTTGTGAATTGGACCGACCATAGTGAAAATCTATGGACCAGAGAGAGAGAGAACCAGTACTGCAGAATCCATCTAAACCACAACTGAAGATGGAGAGATCAAACTGGACAAACTGCTNGGCTTTGATAGGTCTTTGAATCATAGCCCGTAAGTTCTTTTGTTAAACAATGTCTGTTTATCAAACTACCTCCCTTGATAAATTTACATAATGATTAATTGAGGAGAAAGGTCTTCAGAGCCTAAATTACTATTAACACTGAAGAAAGGGAGTAAAAAAAAATTATTTACCTTGTTCTGACTCCATGAAGCTAAGTAAATCAGACTTTGACATTATTAATACCATTTCCAGTGCTTTTTTGTTGCACTGAATCAAATCCAGAATGTCTCTGAAACTTTTCTTGACATAGTAACTACTACTTGTCACAAATTATTATTAAAACCTAATATTCATTTTAAAATATCCGTCAAAATTTTGAAAGTTAAGTTCCTTATATATACTATATTCTGATATTTGAAATAATAAATTCAATTGCTCTTTTTCTTCTAAGGTCATACCTGGCTTTTTGGTTGATACTCAGTTTCAGAATATCTTAAAATTGGGTTGGCCCTTGCTATAAAATTATGCTTGTTCTGCCTTTAAGGCCACTGAAGTGGCTGCTACACCCAACTCCCTAGAAAATTCTGTCTGTCTGAGGCATTTATATAGGCCCTTTTATGTTCTACTTAGCTCAAAATTTGCTGAATTCTTTTAGTTCTGAATTCTATTGACAAAACTCTGCATGCCACCTATGAAATGCTTGTAAGAAAATGTAACTTCCTAAACCAAAAAATAGTTGTTTTATCTGTTTTTATTTCTGAGAGCTACTCAGATGAATTCCTCTTATTCTACAGATTTAAAGAAGCAAGACTTCTTAACTAATTTCTCGACTGCTAAAGTACTTTACTGTAGATTTCAGAATCAGATGCCAGTTGTTGGACTTGTCAGTCTTTGTTCAAACAGTACTTCTCATTATATTCCTGTGAGTGAGAAGTTCTTATATCAGGCTCTTATAAATGGATCTCTTAGTTATTTCCTCACAGTATCTTCTGAAATTTGGGCAAGAGCTTCCCTGACAATACAGAAAATGATGGCCAATGTATTCAGAAAGAAGGAGTGGTACTAAAGATTTTCAGAGTTAATGTAGTCAAAAAAATCTGGCTTGTTACCACGTAGGGAGATTAGTATTGTTTTCCAAAAGCAGAAGTCTCTTTTTTGATTCCTTGACATATATCCAAGATTTCAATCTGTGCATCTCTTATTTAGACATTAGTTTTTATACTGAGCTGAACCTGTCTCCATTAGTAACATAGGAAGACAACACCAGAGAACAGCTAAGAAGCTATACATAAAGGTGTGTTTCTTAGTTTTAGTTCATTGTAATAGTTAGGACAGTTTTAATTAGTACTTGGTTTCCCAGGTAAGACTTACATTGTTCAAACCATACCAAAATGGATAGGAAATTGCAAAGAATGTTTAGCTTTGGGATTGGGGAGTCAGACTGGTGTCAGCATTCTTGAACAACAAAAAGAGTGTAATCCCTCTTATCTATCTATAACTGATAACTTTTGCAACTTACAAGGAACATCCTGCTATATATCAAAGGCAAAAGATGAAGCAGCTCTCAAAATATGTGATTGAAAGTTACTATAGAGAAATTTTATATATGAAGCAGAATTGTCCTCTTATCTAGCTATTACTCTGCCTCCTTCCATCTGTGTTACGAAAGTGATTCTGTATCCAGTATTTCTTGTAATTAGCTCTAGGACCCTCATCTTTTCTTAGTTTTACTTTCCGTGGTTTATCCCTGGTTTCAAATTTTGAGGCTAATGTCCATGTCTTTTATTGCTGCTCTATGACTCAGAACAACAGTGCTCTGAAGCTTTCATATAGCCTTTCTGAAAAAATGGCCACGTCGTGATTTAGACTGTTTGGCATCTTTGGCTATTTAGTTTCTTGCTGATAATTAATTTTCTTGCACTTTGCCAGACTGTAAATAGCAGTTTCTAAATGCATGAACCCTATTTCTTCAATTGCCTTATTCAAGCATAGGAGAACTAAATCTAAATGACAAGGATTTGATCCCATCAGCACTGTTACTTTAGACACTTTTCTAAGGGGACAAGAGAGTTGTCACATACTGGCAATGCATCAACAAAATTTATAAGATACTGCCCCCCACTCTCCATCCTTGTCATCAGTCAATAAACTCTTAGAGAACAAAACCCTTGTCCTGTTTCTCTAATTTTACACCTACAGTTTTGTAGTCCTCAATTTGTGAAAAAGGATGCCTTGGCTTTCAGTTTAAGAAATTAAATACTGTCATATCTGGGTATTTTAGGGGGTTTGAATGCTTTAAAACACTTAATTTGTCTTTTCAAACTTAGGAAGTCTCAGTTGTCAATTACTTACACATAGAAAATCTGCTTTGTAATAGATGCAGGCAAATTCATCCCTGGTGCAACTTTACTGACTTGAAATTAAAACCGGATTCTGTTAAATGATGCATCTGGGAAATACATAGTTTGATTAATCAGAGCAGAGCATCCTTTCTTATGTTGAGTTTTAAACCTGGGGTTTTGTCAATATGCATTACTTGAAGTTACTGCAATTAAATATGCAAAAAAATTACTGAATTTGAAAGGGGTATATAAATGGTAGTGCTGATGTAATGAACTGCATGTGAAGAAGAAGATGTGAAGGCACATATGGAGTGATAGTTATATGATAAGGAATGATAGTTGTAGTGCAGGAGAAACAAAAGGAGGATGCATTTCATACGAAGGGGAAATTTTTAATTAGCTTATATTCTATGCCATTCAGAGTTTCTAAAATGTTTGACCAGCATTAGTATTTAAAAACTAATTGAAAAAAATAAGTAGTAATAATAACTAAAAGAAAAAATTTTATGCATTATCTGTTGACTCAACTTAAAGTCAGAATGTTCTTTATGAAAAATAACTGTCAAATGCTAACAGTGTCTGAAAACTTACAGATTTTTCAAAGCAGTTTCATAAACCAATATTTTTTCTTATGAGACTGTTTGAGCCCCAGCCTTGCCCTTTGCTACCCAGGTTCACAGGTTATTCTGAGTTGGAACGCCCACCCAGGTATCAGGCCCACAGGCATAGAACCACGGACACCATGCTCCATGCATCTAGATCATGGCACTGAGCTCCTCATCGAGTCTTCTATTAAAGACCTCCAGGGATGGTGACTCCACCACCCCCCTGGGCAGACCATTCCAATAAGCGATCACTCTCTCTGTGAAAAAAACTCCTCCTAACATCCAGTCTAAACCTCCCCTGGCATAGTTTAAGGCCATGTCCTCTTGTTCTGGTGTTGTCAGCCTGAGAGAAGAGACTCACGCGTACCTGACTGCAACCTCCCTTCAGGTAGCTGTAAACAGCAATCAGGTCACCTCTGAGTCTCCTCCAGGCTAAACAAGCCTAGTTCCCCTTTGCAGTCAAGTATCAGGATCTGAATGAATAAGGAGGGGGAAAGGATGACAAAGGAATGCTAAATTGATGTTTTTCACCCTTTCAACATCTTTCTGATTAGTTAAAACAGAGTATATTATATATAGAAAGTACAGTGCAGTAGAGTATATATATTTGGAGTATATATATATATGGAGAAGTATAGCTCTGTGTTTTGAATGAAATTTCATCTTTACAAAATGTGCCTGTAATTGAAACTACGTGTGTATACCTCATACTATCTTACTGGTTTGTCTTCAAGTTTCTTCTTCTTAATCACTTCAAGAAGCATGTGCAAATATGTTATCTAACTATGCTTTATTTCTTCATATGTAAATCTGTATATCCTGACCTCACAGAACTGGATCATATATGGTCATTCAGGTTAGACAGGACCTTAGATCTGCTAGTCCACATAAAATAAAATTTGGAGGTAAAAAATAAAAATACAAAAATCTGAATTTTTGACTTTAGGGGTCTAGTTGTTTAAAAATTACTCTGTAAAATTCCTTACAGAATTTAAAGAGAGAGAAAAAAAAGTGTGAATCAATTCAAAATTATCTCAGTTGTTAAGCTTGGCAACAAATGTCAAGTAATCAGCTTAAAGTTCTATAATATTTGCTAAATAATACCAAGGAGGTTTAAGTGCAATTATATCTTGAATTAGAATCATAAAGTCTTAGAATAGTTTGAGTTGGAAAGAACTTTAAAGATAATCTAGTTTCAAATCCCTACCTTGGACAAGAACATCTTTTATTAGATCAGGCGATTCAAATGATACAAGTTTTCTGTTATGTACATATACGTATACAAGTTTTGTGTTAACTTCCATATTTTAGGAATACATTTCACTCTTTTTCATTCTTTTTAAGGTGCTGGTGGCTGGTCTCCACTTGTGTCCAATAAATATCAATGGCTTCAGATTGATCTTGGTGAAAGAACTGAGATTACTGCTGTTGCTACTCAAGGTGGTTATGGGAGCTCCGATTGGGTAACAAGCTACCTTCTGATGTTCAGTGACAGTGGGCGAAACTGGAAGCAGTATCGTCAAGAGGAAAGCATTTGGGTATGTTCTTTCAATAATGAAAATTTAATTTCTGTAGAAGACCTGAAAGAGACTTACTACACAAGCAAAGCAGTGAAAGAACTACACCTGAAATGTTTAGATAGTGTTGGATAGTTAAAATGTTTTAGAATATACAAAGTAATTTACCTTTTGAAAGAAAAAAGACTGTAAAAAGGAAAGAAACAGCAAAATCTATACTCTATTAAGAAGAAGGAGTTATTTTAAGGGCTAAAATTGTAATACGAAATCCCATTGTCTTGATATATATGACAAGATATATCCCCAAGAGTGTTGATCCCATTGTGTGAAACCTGGCCTTTAAACTGGGGGATAAAACCTAACCAAACCAAACCAAACCAAAACACTTGCTTTATTTTTGTTGAAACATTTAATCGAATTATAAGAATAAAATGAAATAACAAAAGAAGTCAAAATTTTAGCCAAGCAAATGTCAGCTTACTAAAAAAAACAAAAAAAAAGGCAAAAAATCTCCTAGTTCTTAGTTTCTGATGCTCCAACATATTTATCTCTGATTAGCTTTGTGGATGGTAATCATCATTAATAAATGTTGCACAGCTCATCATCCTCTATTTGCATGAATTTCAATGAGGCAGAAGGAATGATGTCCAAAATCCACATAAAAAATGGATTATATGGCTGTACATAAGACCTCCATCTTTCCTTCATCTTGAACCATGAGTAGCTTGGACAAAAGAAAGAATATTAAAACTTGTGATATATTATTTTCTTCTGGCAAGTCCATTCTGTTCCTCTCTCTGTACACAGAGCTGATTCGTTTCAAGCCTTAGACTTCATTATTTTTCTTGCTGCAGTTTAATATTATGTTAATATGTATTTAATTTTATGCATTTTAATTTTGTTGACTTTTATTTCAAAATGTTTTTGTCACTCTTACTGTCAAAACCCGTCTATGGTATAATGAGATTATGCAGTGCTTTAGCTGTTACATAATTGTCCTTCTTTTTGAATTTGCTATGTACTTCAGCTTCAAATTATGTTTTCATAACAAAGAGAAATAAATGAGCACTCTTTTGAAATCCCATATTGGTGTTGCAAATCGTGATGTAGATAGTTACTCCTTGAATATTGTCACCAGTATAATATCAAATAAAAGTTTTGAAAAACAGTTAAGTGCTGCTCAAGATATTGGATATTGAGGTTGTTAGATCATAGGAGAGGAAAAGCAGAGCTTCAATTTCATTACCTCAAACTTAATAAAGAATGATTATTTTAATGATTGTGATGCAGATTGAAGGTATGGCTTCCAGGCAGTGATGCGTAACTCAAGGAAGGAAACCATCAAATGCAGGGATTATCTATTGATCTTTTTTATGTATATTTATTTAGGAGTTCTGCTTCTAGGGGAATAGATTTTCTCTTTTCTAAACTCAGACATAGTCTTGGAGTGGAACTCTTAAATCTCTGTTTTATAGATTTTTTTTCTGACTGTTATCTCTTTATGCTGTCTTCTTAAATGAAGTGTTTGAGTTCATTACAGGCAAGAACATCCCATGTTTTATGATACCTACTGTATTATTTGTATCCTATTTTTAACTGTTACAAGACTGCTTACTAAAAGCTTCTTTTTGGTTTTTGTGGCATTTTTTAATACTACTGTTTATTAGAATGAGGGAATATGCCTAGTTTTGAGGGTCCTGTGTTTATATTTTCACTAGGTAAGGACTTTTACTTTGTAATCACTTTTCCTAGACTTCAATAGAGAATATACTTCTTGTGTCTGCAAATTCACAGCTCCCTGATTTTGTTTTTCTTTTCATAAGTTAGTTTTGAACTGTTGTTGTATCCTAATGGCTTATCTTAAGGTTCTGAAGCTCCTGTCATCAGTGCAGATATAATAGTTTTTCATTCACTATAAATTTTTTCAAACAAGTGAGATGAAAGTGGACTGTCTAGACATCTGCAAATGATCTAGCTATAAAATTTCTCTTTTTAGTCTGTTGAAATTACAGGTTTTTTCTAACACTGATTCCTCTGACCTCGGGTGTCTTTGTTAGATTGAAATGAACCATGTACAATTATTTCACATTCCCCCAATTATAAAATATTTCGCTGCTTGTTGGTGCTGAATTTGGATGTAGCTACTCTGAAGTTAGGTGAAACTAACATCTCTTCCCTCTTATAGCTGGTAAAGATGATTTGTTTTCATTTCTCTCTATGTTGGGGAATTGATTTAGAAAGAATCATGGTGACTATATTGTCTACTCATGCAATATACCTGGGTCTCAGTTTTCAGTGTGCTAATGACCTAAATGTATGCCTTACTTGCTATCTTATAACTGTAAGGACTTTATCTTCTATGTGGATTTCTTTTCTTGTCCAAAATTTATTAAAATTTATTGTTTAAAATCCTTTAGTTGCTAAAGATGTTTTTGAAAGACTAACTCCATTGCACTGACTTCCTAGAACTGCTTTCACCATAGAATAAGTATTGTTAAGTAAAGTTAGGTATAGGCTTTAGAATAGAGGGGGTTTTTATTTCAGGATCTAGGATCAATATTTATATCTCCTTTTAGAGTTAATACAGTTCTCATCAAGATATAATTTTCAAGTGGAGTAGATCTTGTTAGTGAGGAAACACACGTTTTGGACATAAATCTTTCCCTTTGATAGCGATCAGTTAAATCCTGGAAAAAAATCAATTCAACTTCATTTTATATTTTCATTAATTTCACCATAGACATAAAGGTGTTTGAACACAGCATGTTGTGTCCTTTTGTTTTTCAATCTATTTCTTTTCACTAAAGTTTTCACGTTGTGTACTGTCTCCTACTACAGTGATCCCCCTATTGGGTCTGACGCTCTTCGTGCAAGTCGTGGAATCCACAAAGATAGCAAACCCACTACGTAGTCAAGTATGCCACACCCATAGCCATGGTCCCTCCCCTAATAATTCTGGAGGATGGTCTTGAGAGCGGGTCTTGTTTCTGATGTCTGGCTGTGCTCTGCTGGGGTGGGGGCAGGCGCATCGCACCGTGCGAGCGGAGATTCCCGCCGCTCCGCATGAGCGGGGAGTCCCGGCGCCACATGCCACATGAGCAGGGAGTCCTGGTGCCATGCACTGTGTGATCGATGGGTGCCGGTGCTGTGCGCTGCGTGAGTGGGGAGTCTTAGTACCGCGCCCCACACGAGCGAGGAGTCCCGGAGCTGCACAAGCAATGGGTGCCAGCACCGCATGCCGCGTGACCAGGGAGTCCTGGCACTGTGCGAGCGGTGGGGCTGGGGGCCGAGCAGACTGGTGTTGCAGTAAGTTATGCGCACGCACCAGGTCCCACAGCTCGCTGGAAAATAGACAGCGAGTATGGGATCACGCAAATTACAGATTGCGACTATGCAAAGGATCACTGTAATTGCTCTCAGGTAACAGAGATTATATTCTGTATCATTTTCAAAAGGAGGAATTCGAGGGGGAAGAAGGAGAGCAATTCACAGCTTGAATAATGGATTTCCCATGGCTAATAATTTAAGTGGAAGCATGAGTAGTCTATATTATGGAGAAATGCATCATAATGTTATTCATTAACAGAAGTTCTGAAGAAGAAAAGAAATACAATTTGTCTTTGATTTAATGTTAACCATTTCTTCTATGATACAGCTAGGGAAATACACATAAATTCAGCCTGCAGCTTTGTGGGTTTTGGGGTTTTTTGCAACAAGAATAATGATGTATCCAGAACTGGATTCAGGTTTTCAGTTTTACTTGTTTTGAATCTTCATTTTAAAATGCAGGAGATTAAAACTAAGGTTTATTGAAACTTAGATAAATTATGATAATTTTGTAACTTCTCTTTTAAAAAGCAAGTTTCTGTCTGTATTTTCATATATACATTGAGTTCTGAAATCTATTTGTGTTTTTAACTTAACTGAATTAAAGGCTGGAAATTTGTTTTATCATAGTTTCGTCAATCTTGTGACTTTGAATAGAGGTAGTTTTACTCTGAATTACTGTTCTAATTATATACAGTATAATTTTGTCAATATTGAAGGATTTGTTGTGCATACATTGCTACACATACAACTCTTTTTTTAAAGGAGTTGGCACGTTAGGGTTTCTTGGAAACATCCCATATTTACAAGTTAAGAAATACTGAATGACAAGTATTCTGTGATAGTCATATTATATGATTCAAAAGTGTGGAGCTGCCTCACTGTTTTTTTGAATCTGTTGACTCTTTCTTGGTCTCAGTGATTTATGTTTGCTGTGATCCTCCTCCTTGGAGGAATATCAGAGTCACAATTATTGATCATAATCTGCTCCACTTTAAAAGCAAAAGTCTATATATACAATGAACCCTCTCCACTTCATGCTTCCCGGATTGTGGCTTAACTGCTTCGCGGCATGGCAAAGTCATGGAAGAGATAGTCTTGTGTGCTATTACACAGCAACTACAAAACGACCATGACATTAGAACTAGTCAGCATGGATTTTGGAAAGGCAGGTCTTGCCTGACCAACCTAATCTTCTTTTATGATCTGGTGACTTACCTGGTTGATGATAAAAAGGTGAGTGGATGTTGTGTACTTGGACCTTCACAAAGCTTTTAACTCGGTTTCCCATAATAAGCTTTGGGAGAAACTCGTAGAGCATGGACTGGATAGAAGCATTTTATGTTGGGTTAGGAACTGGTTGGATGGATGAGCTCAGAGAGTGTTGGTGAATAGTGCCACATCCAGCTGGCAGCCAGTCACTAATGGAGTCCCACAGTGTTAGGCCCGGCACTGTTATGGACGATACGGATGAGGGAATTGAGTCCATCATCAGCAAGTTTGTGAATGATACCAAGCTGGGGGTAAATGTCAAGCTGCCAGAGGGTAGGAGGGCCCTTCAGAGGGACCTTGACAGACTAGAGAAATGGGTAGACTCCAACAGTATGAGATTTAACAAGACTAAGTGCTAGGTTCTTCACTTTGNGCTGACAGGTGGGTGTGGACCTCTTCTTTCAGGCTGATGACACCAGAACGAGAGGACATGGCCTTAAGCTACACCAGGGGAGGTTTAGACTGGGTGTTAGGATGAGTTTTTTCACGGAGAAGGTGATTGCAGAGAAAATGATTGGAATGTTTTCACAGAGAAAGTGATTGGAATGTTCTGCCCAGGTAGGTGGTGGAGTCGCCATCCCTGGAGGCTTTTAAGGGAAGACTTGATGAGCTGCTCAGTGACATGGTCACTGAGTTGTGGGGCGTTGGACTAGATGATCCTGTGGATCCCTTCAAACTTGGAATAACCTGCGAACCTGTGATTTTTCTGTGACTGGGGTGGTCAGTTCTGCGACTGTGCACACATGACCTGACACTCATGAATATGCAGATTTTCCCACACTCCCCAATGCACTGCACAGATCGCAAGCACACAGCTCTGCTGGCCCACGCCAGCCTGGATTTGCTGTTTGGAGCACCCCAGCACAGCTGTGCCTGCCCACGCCAGCTTGGGCTCACTGATGAGAGCACTCGGGCATGGCTGCTCCTGTCTGCACCACACCAGGAGCTGGTGGGACACTGCCCCTCTCCCATCGGGAAAGGGTTCCACCTTGCCACCTGCACATATCGTGACCAGGCAGTGCTACCTGAGAAGGAACAGCGCCGGCAGGACAGTGGCCCTATCTCATTGTGAGGAGGGGGTCCTCCCCACCGCCAGCACCCAGAGTGGAAGTGACTGCATATATCCTGACCAGGCAGTGCTGCCTGAGGAGTGGCACCATCGGCCAGATGGGGGTCCGAGTGCAGCACAGGCTGGGTTTAAAGATGATCTCATGGGGTCCCAGAGGTGCGTGGGACACATCCCACCCCGATGTGTCTGCCGGGCTCGGTAGTGGGGCATTGAGCTGCCATCACATGAGCACATAAACCCAGGTCGTGGCAGTGCCGGCGCTTCTGGGATTCCTCCCCACTCAGAAGCAAAAAGAGGTGATGCTCCAGGAAAAAGAATAATTTTTCTTTATTTTTTAACAAGCAGTCTCAGGTGATGCTCCAGGAAAAAGAATAATTTTTCTTTATTTTTTAACAAGCAGTCTCGGCTGCTGTTAAATGTGGGGATGAGCAAGGAGGATCCCACCCTGTAAGGCAGGGACTGCTGGCCAATATGTACTGTAAATGGGTTTTTTTTGTACCCCCTGCCCTATTTGCATCCAGTAAAAGCCAGACACATTGAAGCTTAATTGCCATTTTATCCTGTGGGCTTTTCTACAAAGCTTTTGCTTTTACTGTGCACATTAGCAGAGGTTTTGTTTCGTCTGTTTGCTTGGCTTTTTTGAAAGCAAGAGTTTGAAGTTCACATGGTTTTTAAGCTCAATTTCTGGAAAAAGTCTGTACATTTTAGACTTGACTCTACCTAAATACATAAGTTTAAGGCTGGAGTCAAACATGGGTTTAAATTCTGCTAGTCTGGCCCCTGCCGGGTGTGTCCTGGAGCCTGCAAAATTCCTGGAGAATGCACAATATCCTCAGCCCCTCTCCCCAGCACCAGGATTCTGCTCTGCTAGTACACCATCCTCCAGCATTACCATGGTGACAAGGCAGCCACCGGAGCCACCACTCTCGCATGTGTAATTCACAACACAGCTATGCATGGCTGACCTCAGCCACTGCTGTGCCATGCCAGGCATGTCCCATTGGAGGAAACATGGCAGGAAAGGCTCAGAACTACATACAGACCTGCAGCTGATGCACAGGGCAGAGGAGACCCTCTTTGCTCCCCAGACTGTGCGAGGATCATCCAGGAGTGCCCCGCAACAGCTTCAGAGCTGAGGGGGCTGGCTGACTGGGGCAAAATTTGCATATTTATGAGCTGCTGATCATCACAGATGGAGGGCTTTGCGAGAGGATGACAATATACGCAGTACTGTGATATACAAGGGCCAACTGTATATGTCACTTTTCTGTACTTCTACTCATTATTTTTTGAACCAAAAATGTTTTCTGTTGATTCCTACTGCAATCCAAGGCATAGAAAATTTCAATAGGTATTTTATTCATACATTTTCCATTGGTACTAATTCCAAATGATGAAACATCAGTATACAAACTGGCCTGATACTGTTTTTGTTGTTACTCATAGAAAATAGAAAACCTCTTTACCTGTAAATTAAAGTAAGACATATAATGATGACTTCAACATAGCTCATTGTGATGTGCCAATATTTATTGTTGTTTATTCATAATTCACTTCTTTAGCCAAAAAACTTTGAATAGAATGGTTTTAACTACTTGATTCAACTCTGTAACTCAGGGATGTATAATTTCCACAGGGTCTCTGCCTTTCTGTAACAGCCTGAAAGTGAAAATTACCACAGAGTTTGTCAGTTTACATAGTTTATGTACAAAAAATCCAAAGTTTACCAGTAAGTTTAAAGTGGTTCAAAATATATATTTGCGGCTTGAAATTTTTAATTCTTTCTTTTAAAGGATAGTAACTTTAATGGGTTGAACTAGGCTGGATGCCCTGTGCTCACCCAGTCACTCTGCTGCCCCATTCCCAGCCATGCAGGGGACAGAGAATAAGAGGGGAAACAACTTATAAGTTGGGATAAGACAGTTTGCTAGAGAAAAAGTGTAGCATGTGTGAAGTAGAGAGTCTATGGGTCAAGGTAAGAGGGATTGCAAATAGAGCTGAAATTCTGCTCGGAGTGTGTTACAGACCACCTGATCAGGAGGAAGAGGTGGACCTATTGCTCTTTAAGAAACTGGAGATAGCCTCAGGAACGTAAGGAAGGGTTAGTCAGTGATATTGTGGTTGGAAGAAATCTGGGTTGCAGAGTTCTCAATCGGCAATGTGACAAGAAGGAGCACAAATCAAACCTCCATGCTCGATTTCCGGAAGGCTGACTTTGGGCTGCTTAGGAACTTGACTGAGAGGGTACCATGGAAAAAAGCCCTTGATGGAAGAGGGGTCCAGGAGGGTTGGGCATAATTTAAGAACCACCTCATGAAGGCACAGGAGCAGGCGA
>WEKX01006083.1:10119-20229 GCA_013390025.1 Pitta sordida
CATTTGCAATTGCAATAGAGAAAAAACCTCAGAACAATTCTATGGGTTTTGAAAGGAGTTAACAATTTTACCATTCTGGAACAAGGCACATTAAAACTAGTTATTCTGTCTATTTACACTTTGAAGATGTGGTTATCAGTCAAGCCTGACAATCTTGCTTTTATTAAAATGAGGACTTGTATCTCCCACTTCTTTTCTATTGGCTCTTTCTGGTCTGGCTGAAAGCTACAGTTTTAGTGTTTCGGGCTTGCTTTGATTTTTTTTGGAGGGGGGGGAGGGGGGGCAGGGGGTGGTTTTGTTTTGCTTATAAATAATTTTTCATTTAAAAGTGAGTTGAGTTCGGTTATGAAGAGCTATACCAAAAACCAGAGACATCACAGAATAACCAATAGAGGCACGTGACCATGATTCATAGAAAAAGCAAAGATATATCAGTGGTCTGTTAAGATTTTCTTGGTGAGGTCAAGAAACTGAATCTTTAGAAAGATTCAGAACTGATTCAGTTAAGGATTTCCTCCGACCAATGCCTTTCTCTAGATTTCTGCAGTCATGAATAATGAGGTTTAACTTTAAACATGTTGGATTCCCCAGCATTATATTGAATGCACCTGTACTTCAATTAGTGTACTAATGAAGCATAAAGAATGAAGACAGCAAAGTCATATACAAACAAAAGAATTTGGAAAGAATTTTAAACGCAGTTCACAGATGTTCCTTTCTAATCAAACAGAGGGTGTCAATGATTCAAACATTTCTATCCATGCTCAATTTTAAACATAATTTTCTTTCCCCTTGAACTCAGTCAGTCTTCAGGGACTTGAAATGAAATTTTTTAAGACTATACTACATTACTGGATTAATTTGACAGATCCATTCAGGTAATACAGGAAGACATAGGTCAAATATAAGAATCTATATATGCAAAACCATTATATAGAGCATTCATTACATATACCATACTGGTTTGGTAGAGATAAAAAATCTTGGAGCAGCTTTTCCTCCAGTCATAATGTTTCAATAAGCTCAAAAATCCTTTCCAGGTGACTACAGAAAAAGTTGTTTGTCTTGTTGGGGATATCAGGGATTTGTCAGCAGCTCAGCTGTGCAGCCTGTTTCCTCACTGATACTCTGGGGAAGATACTTGCTTTTAAAAGCATCTTGCAACCTTTATCATATGCTCAAGATGGATCAATTAACATAGGAATAAGGGGGCATCACATTTTAGTTCAGAAGTAGCACTTACGGGGGAGAGACTGGCCAGCATCACCACTTGAGTAACACTTCAAATTTAGCCTGCCCTAATGCATGAAATTGAAACCAATTATTTTTTTTTTCCCTTTGACAAAGTTAACCTGGTACCCTGCTAGCCCAGAACAATCTGCATGACATAAATGAAACTTATAACTCTGTATGTTAAAGATCTACCAGTAGATCACCAATACAAATGCATAGCTAAGCATGTGTTAACAGTATTTTGAGGGTGAAACAAGAGAAACAAACCAAAACAAAAGAGAGACAAACGTCAAAATAAACACACCACCTCATCCTCCCCAAAACCCCCTGCCCAGAATTGAGGGATGGGAAATTTTGTGAGGGCAGTTTCAAAAGAAGTCTTGTATTAGTTAATATAGTCCAAATGGGACTTAAAAATAATCAAGTTGAATAGATGAGTTCAAAAAAGCAAATAATTAATTGTTTGTATTTCTAACGCATCTATACGGTTAAGGTTGATTTCAGCTTTGCTTTATAAGTACTGTTTCTTCATATATTATCCAGACAAAACAGAGCAGGAAAAAACAAAACAAACCACAACACAAAGATTTTGGGGCTTCTTTAGAGTTCTGTGTCTTTCACTGTCTTCAGGGAAGACAAACTCAGATCTCTAAGTATGAGTTTATTCCTGTTTAGTTTCATAAGCATCTTTGTGCAGCTTGTACACAATCAATTTTTTTTCACCCTACCTGGCCCAGAAAAAAAACTGTTTGGAAGGTGAATTACTGTATCTGGCTGATGTGGTTTGACCCAGGCTGGCTGCCAGAGATCCACACACAACCTCTCCCAGAGAAAAAAACAGGGAAAAAAGATTTATCACGGGAAAAACAAGGCAAGCTACAAGTGAGGAATATAAAGAATTTATTTATTAACTAACAAGATCAGAACTTAATGCGAGTAGCATCATTTTAAAGGCAACCTTTTCCCCCCCACCCCTCCTTCTTCTTACAACAGATCACATGGTCCTTTTTTTCCTCCAGTAGATATAGGGGGAACAGGAGAAAGGGAAAAGACAGTCAAGTTGGTATTTCTGACCAGATTTAGGGTAGGAAACCATGTCTCTGCCTTTTCATAAACTCCTCTCTCTCTCTCACGAGAGGAAGTCTTTCATGACCTTTTCCCAAGTAAGATCTCAAGCCAGAGACAACAACACTTCCATTCTCTGTTGCCCGGGAGTCACAGACAGGATGCAGTCTTTTGAGTGCTGGCTTCACTACTTCTTTTATGAGCCCATCCCAAAGTACATAGATCAGATCCTACCATAATGCAATTCTGTCACAAAGTATCTGTCCAAAGGATCTCTGCTGAACTCTCAACTCCGACTCCATTTTTCTGGGCTCTAAGACATCTACAACTTCACAGCATGATCCTCCATCCTCAGCATGGCCTCAGGTGGATTCTGCACCTCTAGTTTCTTTCTCTCTATTCCATATATTTCTAGGCAGACAGTCTGCCTCACTATGATCCATTCTACAATCAGCAACGAGACAACTGGAACCCTTCCTACCCCTCCTACGGCTGGCCTGGCTGTGCCTTCATGGCTGCTCAACCTCTTACAGGCTCTGCTCCAGCCACCTTCTTTGCTGTTACTACTTTTTTTTTTCCTTTCTTAAATATCTTATTCACAGAGGTGCTTCTATCTGCTTTTTGACCTTGGTATCCTTGGCAGTGATGGAGGCCCAGGCAGCTGCTGTTAGCCCCCCTCACTGCCAGAGGAAAAAACCCAAACCAGGACACTGGCATTCTTTTAACAAAGGTGTTTGCCAGCTTCATTCATGCACATGCAAAATAAGCAAGCTGTCTTTCCAACAGCTTGGACCACTACCATTCATGTCAGCAGCATATGTTTTGTATTTATATCTGACCACACTCTATAGAACGCCATTTTAAGGAAATGTAAAACAAAGAACCCTCAAATATAATACATCTTATTAGAAAGTTAGAACTTGACATTTGGAAATAAGAATGCTTATTCTCTTTTATTTATATAAATCTTTTATAAATGGATTTTATGCAAATAGACATTTTTTCAAGGATCTGCTTTATTGCATTCCGTGTAGTCTTCTGAAATAAACTTGTAAAAGTCCTACTTCTAGCTAAACATTTAAGACTTTAGTCCATGAGCAGTGAAGGAATTTATAACTATTCAAAAACATGAAACTTGTCAAATATTATGATATGAAACTTCCAAAGCATAACATAGAAATATTATGTACAACTTCAGTATTTTTAAGTTATGTTTTCAGTTAGAAAGTTTGTCACAAATACTACAAATTATGATTATGTGTTTGTCCACGTAACTATGTTATCCTGCAAAAAAAAAAATTAATTCAGAACTAAATTGGGTCATAATTTCAACTCAACAGTATTTCTTCTGCAAAGTTCTTGCAGCTCCCCTAGCAATCTGTTAGGAAGCTGTGTGTTGATTTTTGTTTGGTGAATCACACAGGGCAATGTAGGGCTGTATTTTCATTGAAAGTAGTTAATTATTGGAGAGAAAAACCCTGATTGGTTTTTATTAAGAACATTATGGAATTGAAAAAGAAAAGTTCGCCTTACAGTGAAGTATGTGAAGAAATCAGAATACACAGAGTAGGTGAAAACAATGAAACAATTAGTCTCACAAATTAGTGCTGACAATTAGTCAGCATGGTGAGCAATATGATAGCCCCAGAGCAACCCAACTGTCAAGATAGTTCTTGTAGGTACTGTGACAAAGGTGAATTTAAAAAAAAAAAAAAAAGATTTCTAGAAAGGGAATCAACATTCTTTCTCTATGTGTGATCAAAGTAGATACTAGCTTGAGAAAGTAACAAGGATTGTTGTTATCCTTGGTTAATCACAGGCACAAATCAGATTCCCAATTGGAATGAAAGGAGAGAGATACAGGCACTGCTTGTGTATAAAAGGCCTTGAAAGCACCAAAACCCCATTTTATACAATAAGAAAGAGAAAGGTAAAAAGTTCACAATCCATTTCTAAATAAAGTTGCTGTACCTGATGTCAGATAGTTGCCTTGCATAAGGCAATGTATCAAGACACACTAAAACTATATCCAATGTTTAAGAAGTAATGTTTTCTCTTAAGCACTCACAGATAAAAAGAAGAAAATAGGAAAAAGAAGAAAATAGAAATGAAAATATTTCTTAGAGCAGGAAAAATATGTCATCACATGCCTGCATCACAAAGTCCTTATGCACTAGTACTAAAATAAAACTCCCAATTTTGATCACTGTAACCTAAGACTTTAAAATATAACAACAAAATTCTTTGGAATGTTTTTAAAGTTGTCTTCAGAATGTGTATTTTAATTACACTTAGTGCTTAGCATAGCTAAAGACATTGAAATCATACATCTATCTATACAAACACACAAGAACCAATCACACAATCATGTATGTCAAATTCATTGTGGGTACTAAACACCAATACATGTCTGAAGTTCTACCTATGATTATCATGTTGCAAATCAGAAAGGATCTACTGGTCTAAGAGAAAAACATTAAAAGAAAGTATGGAACTTTTAAAAAAGCTAAGAAGAAACCATATATACAGGAGTGTGTGTATGTTCAATTGTGAACGCCACAACTACAGGCTAACAGATTCCTTTTAATGTAACACTTCGCTTCAATCTGTATTTAGAATATTATACTGTGGACCTGTGGTCTTAATCAAGTTCCACGAAGCTCTACTTCCACGTTGAATGGCTACTCATTAATATGCAAATTTGCTCCGCAACCTCAGATGTCTCCCCAATGCTGTTTTGGAACTGTGTTGCTGTGTATCGGTTGCTGACGCAGCTGTGCCAGAGGGGTTGGGAAGAGGTAGAGCTGCCACGGTTGGGACGGGGCGAGCCGCTGTGGTGGGGCCGCTGCCACGGCTGAGGCAGGGTGGAACGGCGAGAGCCACTGTGACCGAGACTGCGCAAGCAGAGCAGCCGAGCCACCGCAGTGGATGTGAGGGTTGATTTGCATATTCATGCCTGTCTAATTAAATATTCATGCGTGCCAGGTCACGCATGTGCAGTTGCAAAAAGGGGCCTCCTTCATTGCTCAAAAATCATGCCGCTAAGATGTGAAGCCGCAATATGGGAGGCACGAAGTGCAAGAGGTTCGACTGCATAATGAGTAACTCATAAAAAACTATGGTTTCCTCCCTTTGGACATCACACAGAATATGCAATTATAAGTTAACATTCCAGTTTTAATTCAGATGTTAAGATAGAAGGTCCAGAAAGTATATTTTCTATATTTTAAAATTATAAAATATTAATCAGAAAAGGTCTAGTCCTCTCATATTTTTTTTTTTTTTGAGAAATACATACTACTCTAAATATTTGAGTTTAGTTTGATGGCAAGTAGCATTTTGAGCTAACCAATGAAAGTATTGCCACCCTTCAACTTCTCAAAATTATGCTTCCAATTCAATCATGATTTTCCAAGCTGCTGCACAGATCCAATGAATTGCATTCCAAACGACTTCATTTCAAAACTACAATTCAAGCATTATACATCATGTGCCTGATGGAAGACACATCTAAGTCTTTCACTCACATCCCTATCTTACAGCCCAAGAAGCTTTCCTTTCTGGCTGCATATACTGTGTAACAATTATTCATGGAAGGACAGGTTGCAAGTGTTTTAGATGAGCAACCTAGAATTGTTTTTGGCATTAGAAAAGTGCTGTTCAAATAGAACACCCAAAGATTGGCAGATAGATACAATTACAATTAAGTCCATTAGATTCTAAACATCAATTTAAAAATGCCCAATCGCCAAGTCCCTTTCCTTTGGCAATAAGCAGTAAAATTAAGAACACCAATAGAAATAAGATGGCTTTTTTTTTAGATTTGTTAACCATGAAATATATTTACTATATCCATGTCTGTCTGAATCCATGTAATTTCTCTATATCTATATTCCATTACCATAAGGATGCAAAGCATTCTTTTTAAAACATTACTTCTATTGATTAAAATTAACTCCATTTTAAAATTAACACTAGAGACACCATACAGAATTTCTGAGATCTGAACGAAAAAAGTGCATGGACTTATTCAGACAATTGTTTATTCAGTATAGGGATTTATTGGGACACGTTTGAGCAACATGTGCCCACTGGATCTAATGGAATGTTGATCACTAACTTTGATGAGAATACTCTCAATCCTGCAATCACCAGTCTTTGCAGTTTCATAAAAATACAGAAAAGTTTGCCAAGCACTTGAAATAACCAGCATTGCCCCACATGTAATGCCATACAGATTTGTTGCAAAACATAATAAAAAAGGTGAGATTCGCATGTAAACCAAGCAATCACTGTTTTTTCTTATCTGCAGCTATTCACAGCATTAGACTGTATGATGATCACGTCCCTTTGAGGACAATTAGTTAGTGAACCACCTCGCAAAAATATACAGACGGCAATTTTGGAGGAGTTTGTAGTATTTTTGATAGTGTTTTTTGTTTGTTTGTTTTGATGTGTTGTTTAGATTTGTTGTTTTGTTTTCTCCTGGTGGCAGTAGTACATGTGTGTGCCTGTTTTGGTAGGTTTTCAAAGAAACTTTGTTTTTTCTTTCTTGTTCATGGTTCAAATATTCCACCTTTGTAGGGGAGATGGATATTGACAGGACAGAGTCCACATACAAAAAATGCATGAACCAAATGTCCCATAGTCCATTGTCCTGGAAAGTAGAACTCTTCCTATCCTATCAGCTCCTCTGTGTAAAAATAAATATTTGCAAGACGTCTTCTCCCTGTTCAACGCCATGTATCCTACCATTTTACATAAAAATCAGCATGAAGGAAATATTCATCAAACTTTCTTCAACATGTTCCGCTGAGAATTTATGTAGCCAATGGAAACTCATGTCAGTTGTCAACTTTAACAAGGCATTTTTACCTTCAAATATTCACACCAGAAGTCATGAATGGCCATAATATTATAACGTTTCCTTATTTTAGGGGGTTATAAACAGCAACTTAAAGATGCTTTGTGGACTTAATCAATGTAAAAATTTTATATTAAAAAGATTTTATCCATCAATACCCAATAAGTGTTTGTCAGCAAAATCCCCACTCCAGCTCTAAAATTTTATTATTATTAGAGAAAGTACCCATGATGAAGTGAGTTTTTCACAGTACACTTCAATGTCTGTCAAAAATTATGTGCTTTAATTTAGTCAGACATGAATTAGCCAGATGACTGGCTAATTGTGGACAACAGTGGACTAGATGATCAGTGTTGCAGGCAGAATAGGATGTTCAGACAAAGTTTACAGGAGAAACCCTCCAGCTGAGTTACAAGACATAGAAAGGACTCTCTTGTTTTTCAAAATCCTTTTCAAATGTGGAGTCCAGTCTTAGCCCCAGACTTGGTCAACCATTTATGTCTAAAGGATTATATGGATGTAATAGAACCTGCATAGAACTTTGTTCTAAAGAATTAAGGATGACAGGTTAGATAAGTTTCTATAAAAATAATTTTTTAAATAATTATTAGACTAAAAGATCTTTATCAGAATTATTTACTAAATAGTATAGGCAAGTGTGAATAGTAGTATAGCATAGTGCACTATTTTTAAAGCAATATTGAAGCAGTTACATTTAAGTAATTAAATTGAAACAAACTAAATCCAGAAAAACTAATTATTAAGTAGAGATTGATGTTACTCACCGATGCCAATGATTGTAGGCAAGTCTCTTTGACTCAGCCTCAAGAAGAAATCTTGAATGGTGCCCTCTTTCAAGGAAGGAATTGCCATGCTACAGGGGTTTTTAATTTGGGGGTTGTTGAATCTGGTTAGTTTCAACATTATTCAACCCATTCTCCATTCATCATTGATAGCTTTGTAAACAGTGCATGATTTGAGTTATTTTCAGTTGTTTTACATGCACTCCAGACAGAGCATTCTCTTTAGTTCCTTCCCGTTGAAGTAGACTGTTCTATTCTAAATTTCTAACAGAGGCAGAAATATCAAAAAATGAAAATTCTGTACAAAGCTGTATGTGTCATCATTGTCATCATCATCAAAACCTCCCCAATTTATTTGACTGTTTCTTTTCCTTTCCTTTTATTTCCCCATTTTTAAAAAAATAGCAGCTAACAACCATGATCCACAGGTCTACATATATGCATGAAATGCAGCTTGCATGAATCTTTTTATAGGAAGAGATTGTCAAATATTTATGATAGAAAACTACACATACAACACAAAATATTAGTGATATCAATCCCTGTCTGCATTAAAATTTCAAGCCACTAGCTACCAACTTCATGTGACTTTCAGAAGAATGCTTGAATATAGTACATTTAAAACATGCCTTGAGGGTAAAAGGATTAGATCACCTCTTTGTATTCAGTGTCAAAGGCAAAGGATTGACTAGTGTGTTCATTTAATTTTTTCCCCTAACATTTCAAAGTGACCTGCCTGTTTATTTCTGAATAAAACACATTTTAATAAAGGTTTAATTATGTTATCCAAATCAAATGACCTTTGACTGTGTTCTTAAAATAGATTGATAAAGTACAAATACGCTGTACCAAGTATTTTCCCAATCCACAAAGAAGAAGTTATAAACCATAAAAATCAAGAGACTGCTCCTTCATATGTGAGGAAGTAATCTTATTACCCTCAGTGAGAACACCTATCTGAATAGTCACTCTTGTTCATAAAGACAGAAGCCTCAGACCCCACTCCAGATTTCAGTAAGGTCTTCTGAGAAAATAGCCCTTAACCAAAGCTTCACACAACATCTGATGACAAAACATAACATTCCTGAATTTGACAATTAGATACCTAGCTGGGACTTAGAACTAAAGCATAAACAGTTCCTATATTCCAGCTGCTAATCTAGCAAATTAGTGTCCAACCCCCTGGGAAAAAAAAAAACAACACACCCCAAACCAAGTAAAAAAAAACGATCAAAAACCCTCAACCAAACAAAACAAAACAAAAATATAAAAAAATAAAAGGAAACAAAACCTTCCTAAAAAAAAAAAAAAAAGTCTTCCAACCCCAAACCCCCAAATCAACCCTCGATTCTCTCTCTCTCGATTTCTTTTATAAAGAACATAACACAGCAAAACCAAACCCAACAATTCTTATATCATGGATGTTATATGAGCAGTTGCTCAGCACTGCTCTGAACATTTTTCTGCTTTATGTAGTATTGGTTTTCTCTTTCCTGGTGATATAATCTGACTGAGGACAGAAAGCCCAGCAGAGCTGAAGTAAGCATTGCATATTATAAATCACAAAACATGAAATACTTGCTTCAGGTCACAACTAAAATGGCTTCAGGCCGGAATCACATAGCCTTACTGAAGAAAAACCTGAAAAAACTCCTGGTTTTATCTTTTGTAAAAATCTAAGGAAAGATTAACATTAATACTAACACCAGAAGTGTTTTGAGTTTGGTGGGGGTTTCTTTTTTGGGGGGCGGAGTGGGTTAGGTCATGAAGGGTTGTTCTTGGGATTTTTGCTTTTTGCTTTTTTTCCAAGGCATGTACACAAATCAGAGAACAATGCCTGTTTGTCATGACACAAAGGAACGAAACTGGCGTTTCAAAATGAAATTTAGGAAATCCAGGTATCTAGGAATACCTATGATGATTTAGTTTTCTGATTTATTTAGAATTGATTCCCAGCAACTTTAGTTGATCACTTTAGATTTCTAATACAGAAAATAGATAAGAGATAGGAAAATTCTGTACTGAGTTAGCAATTTGTTGGATGGACGAGCCCAGAGAGTGCTGGTGAATGGTGCCACATCCAGCTGGCGACCAGTCACTCCTGAAGTCCCACAGGGATCAGGGCTAGGCCCGGCACTGTTCAAT
>WEKX01006085.1:1835-12971 GCA_013390025.1 Pitta sordida
GGTGCATGGGGTTGTTATGGCCGAAGTGAAGAACCTGGCACTTAGTCTTGTTAAACCTCATACTGTTGGAGCCTGACCATCTCTCCAGCGAGTCAATGTCCCTCTGAAGGACCTTCCTACCCTCTGGCAGATCAACATTTGTCCCCAGCTTGGTATCATCTGCAAACTTGCTGATGATGGATTCAATTCCCTCAGCCATATCATCAATAAAGATGTTGAACAGTACTGGGCCTAACACTGACCCCTGTGGGACTCCGCTGGTGACTGTAATGCATTGCATGACTATAAACCTTCAGCTTCTCAGAATTGGATTAGTCGCGGAATTTCTGTCATGTAAGTTCATGCAAGCCTCTTGGAAGAATGAATGAAGTGCTTGCTCTGTCATTTGCTTTTCATTTAATAAAAACCTCCACTACCAAAACCAACAACAAAACCCTGCTAAAAATGTCACTGTAAACTTGTCTGGGCTTCAGCTGGACATAAAATACTCTATTTGCAACTCCAGTAATTTGAGAATTAAGAGTACACCAGTGCTAATCCTTTAGTCTTTCTGCTCTGGCAAGTGTAACAGAAGTTCTATTTATATTTGATAATAGAGAGTTGTGACCTTTACAATACCTGAGTTCAAGAAGGATAAAAAGAGGTACTAAAAGTCATGGCTTGCTGCAAATACAGCAAGAAAGGCATACTCTTTGGAAGTTGATGTTTACATAGAAAACCAAAATGTTATACTAGTGTTTCTATGATAATTAATTAATATCATGCTGGAGGTAATCATAATTCAAATGGTTTGTATGTTTCCTTTCTAACTGCTGTATTCTTTTCTTTATAATACTTTATTTTCATCTAGCCAACAGCCCTTCTGAAGATATTTTTGGTGCACTAGTTGATGAAAATAGATCAGTCATTTTTTGGGAGAATCTCCTTTAGATTTGTGTGGCTCATTTCCTTTTCCACACCTCTACAAAGGCTTTCTATAAATTATCTCAAGACCAAGTCAATTGTTTTTTGTTTTATTCTGTTGGGTTTTTATAAGCTTGTTGAGACATACTCATGTGATCTGAAGTGCATATAAGTAAAGCTGATTTGAGAAATCAATGACATAGAGTCAGGTATTTCTTGACATTTGCCCGATGTTGTATTGCAAAACGGAATGCAGTGCAGAGATTTCTAAAGTAGTGCAAAACCCAGTTATTTATAAATCTAATTTGAATACCACAGAAGAAACCTTCAGACTGGGCAAATCTTTTCACATAATCATAAAATGCATCTGAGGTGTTTTTTTAATTTAAAACTGAAATCCCACTATTTTGTAAACAGGAATGATGTTTCAGTGACGCAGTGGTAAGTTTTATTGCATGGGTAAACAAAAAAGTTATGTTATTTTCTACAGTCTAAATCCATTATTTATAAGAGAAGTAATTGGCATGGTTGTTCCTCCTACTGCTCAAGGCATGAGATGTTAAAGAAGCTTCTTGCTGGCACTAAAATAGAATCACAAATACAGGACAGCTCCAATGGGGAAGGAGGTTGGAAGGTGTCTGCTGCAAGGAGCAGAGTTAGCAGAGGGTCAGACCAGAGTGCTTAGGGCTTCATTATGTCGGGGCCTGAGACTCCTCTAAGGATCCACAGCCCTGGGCAGCCAACGCTTATGTGTCCTTCTGGGGACAAGTTATCTTACAGTGTGTCCTAGCTTGTCATGTCCCACTTCTTCACGGTTGTCTGTGTGGCCTATATTGGTAATGAAAATGTAGTTTGGTGACAATAATGAAAATCCAGAACTTATATCACCAAACCCCAGTTATTATTAAATGGACCTAGTGAATTTAATGTATTCAAGAGTGTTTCTGCATTGACATCCGCTTAATGCATGCATCATTCGCTGTGATGATAGTCATTAAATAATTGCAATACTTAGAAGGTTTTCCTTCAATGAAAACAACACAGATTGATCTAAGCATTAACTACATCTAGCAACAGGAGTTGACAGGGCAAGTAGGATTCTTAGATGTGTTAAGAGTTTGTTTGAAACTAACAAATGTGAAGTGATGTGTTAGAAAATTATTAATTTGGAACAGAATATCCAATTTTAGGCTGGTTTTCTAAGGGGAAAAATCAAGAGGCTTAAGAAAATCATCTAAGATAGAGTCATTAGAATGACTAGTGTCTGGTGAAATGTGCTACATGTGAAAATGGAGATTACAAATAAATCATCTATCAGGATTTGGGTGAACCATTCAAGTTGTAAATGCGTATGAGCGGCTTCTTTTTCTTCTGTTATATAAAGAAGTGAAACTACTATGAAATAGGATTACTTACCTGTATTTCTGGTCTGTAATGGCCTGTGCCCCAGTGGATCACTGAGAAATATTTTAGGGATAGGTATTTTATTTTCAGTATTGTGTTTTATGTATGTATTTATTTATTTATTTATTTATTTATTTTCTCTCTCCATGTGACTAGTTGCTAAATTTTAAAACAACTAGGTTTATGGGTTGCTATAATCCATGTCATAAAGACTCTGGTATTCTGAAAAGTAGAGGAGATCTAAAGCGGGGTTTTCCTCTTCCATTTAACATTCTTAAAAACCTGTGTCTGAGCAGGGAGTTAGGTAAAGTAGTACAATCAAGTGTGGCATATACAGTGCACTGCAGAAGGTTACTGTTATAAGCATAAAATATTTTTTGTTCATTTTAACAACACTGAGAGCACAACTATAGATTTTAACTCTTATGCCAATGTTGATCATGCATCTTACATCAGCTGCTAGCTAGACGTCTCAAGGAACTCACTTCTGGGCTGTTGGATGTTTTTAAAACTTGGGAAATCTTTGAAGCATCTGTGGGTGCTGCCTCTTCCTGCTGTAGCCTCTGTCTGTGTCCAAGTGCCTCTGTCTCTCAGCAGCAGAACCATCTGGCTGCCTCTGGCTGCAGGGTCACAGGCGGGAGCAGGGCGCGCAGAGAGCTCCGAAGGGGCTGACTGCAAGGTGCTCTCCTTGCAGCCAGGACCGGCCCAGGTTGCTCAGGGAGGGAGGGAGTGCACATAGCCCTCAAGCAGCCTCAGCCGTCACTCATTTACTCTCCAGGGGAAAGATTTCNGCTGTGTGATCGCTCATTGGAATGGACTGCCCAGGGAGGTGGTGGAGTCGCCGTCCCTGGAGGTGTTTAAGAGAAAAGTGGATGAGGAGATGGAGACATGGTCTAGCTGGAGGTGTTGGGCTGGATGGTCCTGTGGGTCCCTCCTGGCTCGGAGTGGTCTGTGAACCTGTGAGGGAACTAGGTTTATGTTCACCACTCTGGGGTGTGCATTCACAGAATCACAGAATCACAGAATCAGTAAGGTTGGAAAAGACCTTAGAGATCATCAAGTCCAACCTATCACCTATTACCTAACCTAGCCAAACCTGTTACCTAACCTATTGCCATCCTGCTACCAACACACCATCCTGCCTATAACACACTAAATCTGGTTCGATCTCTGTATGGGCGTTAGATGGTAAGTTGGACTGGATGATCCTTGTGGGTCCCTTCCAACTCATAGTATTCTGTGATTCTGTGATTCTGTGACCTGCTGAGAAGAGCTTGGCTCCCTGACAGACCCTTGTAGGCCCTGGAAACAGCTGTTTGGTGCCCCTGGAGCTAACCCCACTTCAGCCTGAACCCTCCCTGGTCCTCCAGACTCTTCACAGGGAAATGTTTCAGATGTTGGTGTCCCTCCACTGAGCTAACAGTGGTTTATTAATGTTCCCTGTGGCAGGGGGCCCCAAACTGGAGATTCTAATGGATGCTGAGTTGAGGCAGGGAGATCCCATTCTTTGATTTACTGCCCATCCTTCTATATATCACAAGATGTGGTTGCCTTCACTGTCCACTGTTTCAAACTCCATAACCAAGCCATTGCTCAGGTATAGTCACTACTAGTCACAATGTACTAGAGGTACATTGAAGATTTATGTTTCAACTGCTCAAAGCATTGAATTTAAACAATAGATGTTGTACATCTTGTAACACCACAGCATTGTCTGTAGCTGCTGAGAAAAGTTATCACAGCAAATATCATATCCTAAATACAACCCCTTTAGTCAAAATCACTGTTTCCTTAGAGGTCTCTGAAGATTATTGGAGTTTTGGGAGTATATTACTGGGAATCTTCCCCACAGCTTGAGTTACTGAAAGTGACAACAGGAAATAAAATGCCCAGGTTTGATAGTCTTACGGTTTTCTAGCTGGTTATCTTGATGGAAGAACCACAAGACCTGAGGTAACCTTTTTGTGTAGATGTTCTGACTTACGACAAATCAGTGATTCTCTACGAGGAACTAAATTGTCATCTAGAGTAAACTGACACTATGAGAGTGTGATTGGAGTAGTTATTGAATTTGATTTCTTACAGAATGTTTACCTAGTTAAACAGCTAGGCTTTAACAAACAAACAAATAAAAGAACTGAAAAAACCCTCCAAATCTGAGAAATCTGTGGTTGTTACTGGCTGGGGGCATTTTTAGGCTGATGTCAAAAAATCTTAATTTTATTTCTCATTCTAGAAAATGTCAGCTAAATAGCATGGAAATCAATAATTTGTGCAACTTCTATTCAGGTCTTCCCCTTTGTGAGTACACAAACTCTGCGTTCTGTTGCTGGGGTTTGGTTTTTGGTGGGGTTTTGTGTGTGTGTGTGTGTTTTATTTTGGTTTTTGTTTGTTTGTTGTTTTGTTTGTTTTTTGAGTGGTCTGGTTTACATCTGGTCAATCAGAAAGACACCAAACCAACTTTTTAAAAAACTCTCTTTAGTGCCAAAAGTTGGTGAAAAAAATATCTCAGTCAACTATGAAACCCATAATAGCATGTTAAGAAGTTGCTATTTCATAGAATCATGGATCATTGAGATGGGGAAATACCTGCAGATCATCCAGTCCAACCATCCAGATCATTCCGTTGACGGAATACCACCTTGCCAACTAAACCATAGCACCAAGTGCCACATGCAGTCATTTCCCGAGCACTTCTAGGATGGTGTCTCTCCCAACTACCTGGGAGAAGCCAGAAATGCTTGAAATACCATTTCTCTCCTTCAAAATCTATCAATAAAGATGCTAAGGTAGCCTATGCTCTCTTTGTTGTTCATTTGAATCTTTAACACGTCTTCCTTGTTATAGTATTTCTTCTGAATATTAAGATCTTTCCTCTGAATATTGAATACTAACACATATATTTAAATTGTTGGGATATTTATTCTGGTGAAAGCTGACTACCTCTTCTCTATTTCTAGGAGGATAATAATAGTAAACACTTATATTCGATTTTCCATGTTTGAAGTATTATAGAGCCATTACATAAACAGATAACAAAGCACTTGATGGAGTTGGTTTATCAGGATAACTTAAACAGAAGAGGTAAAAAATTGGAATATAACATTGTCAAAAATTTAGCATTCAAGTGATCTTTCTAAATTTTGACTGCCACAGCCACCATCTCATATGAGTGTTGTTATTTCTTTTAATGAGGTCAAAGGGGTGCATTATTCAGAATTTTTCTGTAATTCACTTTAAAGTCACACACGTGTGTATTTCAATGTGATTTTGTATCTAACACAGTCACTTAGCTCATCTTATGTTTGCATTGCCAGATATTATGGAAAATGCAGTATTTAAATGTGCAATGTCTGCCTGGTCTACTTGTCATTTGTTCAAAGGCAATGCACAACTGAGTGAGGTGTTAATAAACTAGTTACAGTATTTCCATTTTCCATTGTTATATTCAATTCCATTTCAGTATTTCTGTATTTTTAAACTTAGTTACAAAATTTAAACCCAGAAGTGATGTATTCTTAATTTTTTATGATACCTAAATTATAAAGCTATTACTAAGATACCTAAATTATTCTCTGTAAAATGCAAAAGGTTGGTCTTAAGTAATTTTCAGGTAATTTTCGTATTTGTGACACTGTAAGTAAAAACAAAATAGCATATTGTATGTTTAAAATTTTTAACATGCATATTTATAAGAGTGGTGTTCACATTGATCATTTATACTCACCTTGGAGTGGAACAGTGATGCATAAAATGGGTTCATATTGGAGTATTAGCATTTATGAAAATGTTTCATTCACAGAATACAAAATAATAGGCATTTTGAAGGTCTGATGCTTTTCCTGTGTTAGTAATCCTGATTAAATAAATGTAAGTAGGAACTGACACAAGCTGGTATAGTCCATTATTCCAGTAATCTGTGGAATTAAGTGTTCCTAAAATCTTGTGCACATTGGCATGAAGTTGAACTATCATGCTAGTGGTCTACAGATAGATTTAAGTTTGATAGCTTCTGTTAATTGTATCTTTTGTGTCCGAAGTTGTACAAGGTGATTAAAAAAATATTGTTTATAAGTAAAGACCCTGTAGGTAACTGAAAAAAAACATAGATAAATAATCTCTGGGATGTTTTGCTACCATGAAATAGATGTATATGGCCTATTAAGAGATGCATTTTATTTTTCCAGAAATAAAGCTTTCTTATTGATTCATAGGCTAACAAAAATAATTGGCAAACACCTATTAAGATTACAGTCAGTCCGGGCAGTGAAATGGGAGGTGGTGGGAGCTCAGGATGCAGCGGGGGCAGCACGGGCGGCGGCGGGGGCATGGGTGACAGCGGCGGGGTGGTGGCGGTGGGGGGGGCATGCGCAGCAGCGACAGTGCGGCCACCATTCAACGCAGAAGTCAAGCTGCCGGGACTGAATTAAGACCACAGGTGCGCGATGTAGGAGACCTGACTGTATTCCAAACTGTCACAATATCTAAACACAATGAACTGAAGGAAGTAGGGAGGTTTAGACTGGATGTTAGGAAGAGCTTTTTCACATAGAGAGTGATCTCTCATTGGAATGGTCTGCCCAGAAAGGTGGTGGAGTCACCATCCCTGAAAGTGTTTAAGAAAAGACTGGATGAGGAACTCAGTGATATGGTCTAGGCGATGCGAGGCTCGGATGGATGGAGCGTGGTGCCCATGGCTCCGGCGTTGGGGGCCCTGGAATTCCTGGGAGGACATTTGCTTGGGAGTTGGACTAGATGATCCTTTTGGGTCCCTTCCAACTCAGAATAACCTGTGAACCTGTGAGTACTGTGTGAAAGTTAATTGAATTTTTGTTAACATTTGTAATCCCTGTAACTTGAGAGAAGCTAGGTGTTGAAAGTACATGGTTTAAAAGTAAGCCATATCATTTACTCCTACAACTAGCAGATTGATATCAACATCTGTGAAACGGATTACAAGTGCTGTTTGGGGAAAAATAAAATCCAAGTGCTGCCATTTGAGCTCATCAATTTGTGCTCATAATCTCTTACCAGTTCAAAACATGTTTCAAATACCAATTGCACTAAGTGGGTTATTTGAAAATGTCACGTTTGGAGTAGCATACCTGTTTTTTTTAAAGGCAATGTTGTGACAATTTAAATCTTAACACTTGCGTTTATTGGCCAGTTTAAAGGGAAATAAAACACACAAAAATAAAATCCAATTGATTGATTAAATCTCTGTTTATAGGCTTATCTTTATCATATACTTCAAGCAAAGTTTAGTGGTCATTGTAAAACAAGAAACTTCTTGATTGAAACCTGAAAACATCTGTCGCAGACAACAAAGCCTGAGAACTATTTTGTTATAATAGACACAAAGATTTAGAGAAGTTCTAGTAGGAGGATTTGACTAAACTTCTGTAATATATGTATTCTCTGGTTATGGGAAAGTAGGAAGCTGTTTGATATAAACAATGAGTTGCAGGTAGGCATTTTACTCTGGGAACTTGCTGATAATGACAGTCAGTTCAGCTTCTCTAGCACACATGGACAGATGCAGTGTGCCCAGGTGGCTAAGAAGGCCAATGGCGTCCCGGCCTGTATTAGGAACAGTGTGGTCAGTCGGACTAGGGAAGTTCTCCTTCCCCTGTACTCAGCACTGGTCAGACCACATCTGGAGNGGGTAAACAGATATTTCCAGCTTCAGTGAGGGCTGCTTGGAAGTCAATATAAGTGATATATAAACCATAATTCCTAAAAGGAACAAATCCTTTTAAGAGGCACTTAGAGGGAACATAGATAATGAATGTTATTTTGTATTTATTGAGGATAAATATACCAGTGGAGTGATTTGCTGAAGAAAGGGCCATTTTCTTTTGAGAGATGACTAACTTTGCTGATTGGATTTACGACTAAGGATGTAGGTGTTCTAAAGAAACCAACCAACCAATTAAAACCTCTGGATTTGTTTTTGCAAACTTGAATTCCTCATAAAATGTGTAAAATTCTTATTCTAGAATGGCTAGAGCATGAAATGCTGTTTTAAGAAATGATCATAAGTGAGAGAGAATAATTTTTTGTGCTTGTCAGTGAACAAATATAAGGAACATTTCAAGAAATGTCACCATATTGTGCCTTTGCACCTTTAACTGATTTCCATGAGTTTAATATAGATTTTTTAATTGCTTTCTCAAGGCAATTCTGCCTAGTACAGAAGGCACTAATGTAAAACAAATCCATGTATTTAATTCTACCAATTAGGTAGAATTGGTAGAATTGCTCCTAGGAGCCTGCAAATCAAAGGATTTGGTTTTTAAAAGAAATACTGTGAAAATGTAGAGTAACTTTAAACATTTTCTGTTTGAAAATAATCTAAAATTTAAAAAATTGTACACTGATATCACAACCAGGCTATGTGGTTACTGTATTTAAAGAACAGTGTTTAATTTGGGAGACAACTGGTACTCATTCAGCTGCTGTAACAAGGCATTAATTGCAAATAACTGAGGTCATTCATTCTGAGCTATAGATATAGTATCTGTGTAGAAGATCATGTATTTTTTTGAAAAGAAATCAGTGCATTGTGTTTTACTAAGGAATTATGAATGTTGAACTGACATTAGCAGTCAAAATCAACAATTTAATTTGTCTGATTCTTCATCTAGTTAGAAACTTAAACATAGATACGTTTTCTAATCTTGACTGAAATATACAATGATTTGATCTGTTTCATACAGTTCCAGAGCTATTTCAGATCACTCCTATTAAAAAATCATGTTGAAATTAGAGACATTACAAGGCATTTGTAGAATGGTGATCAGATGCTCCTAACTGAATTGAGTGAGGATTTAGTATCTCGTAAAAACTTTAATATGAAATTGGAAAAGAGTATGTGGGAGAAATCTGGCAATGTTTGGTAAGTTCTTATTTTTCCTGCAGTTTTCTGTTAAAGTGGAGAACTGCCTTTTGTACAGCTGAACAAGGTGTTCTATACAGCAGCATTGAAAAGATCTTCCAAGGTTACAGGAGTGCTCAATTGCTTTAGGCCTCTTGCCCCGTACGGGAGTGAGATATGGATAAATCCAACATGAGAGTTGCTGGCCAAACCCCAGCTGATCCTGCATCCCCAGAAGAGAATCAGCTGAGCTGCAGCTCCATCAGGTGGTCAGAAGTTGTCGGCATGGGATTAAGAACCAGGGCAAAATATAGTTCTATGAGCTGACACCAATATAGGACAGCAACAAAGAGCAGTCAGAAATAGTCATGACATGGAGGAGGTGATACTAGTGTAAATCAGAAGTTGGATCAGCAAGTTAGGAATATATTTTGTAGTTTTGTTTTGTTTTAGGTTTTTTGTTGCCTATTTTGTTATGGTTTTCTAGGATTTTTTGTTTGTTTGTTTATGTTTTTACATTTTGGCTATAGTATTCTATTCAGTTTTGATTTTGCCCTTAGAGATGTCACTTGCATAAAAAACAGTGTGACCAACAGGTCAGGGAACATATTTCTGCCCCTCTACTCCACTTTGGTGTGACTCTATATGAAGTACTGGACCCAGTTCTGGGGTCCCCAGTGGGGGAAGGCCATTGACCTGCTGAAGCAAGTCCAGACGTGGGGGACCAAGATGATTAGAGGGGTGAATGCTTCTACTAGGAAAAAAAGCTGAGAGAATTGTAATTGTTCTGCCTGAAAAACTGACTACTTCAGAGTTGCAGCTTTCTAGTACTTGAAGGGACTCTACAAGAAAGATGGAGAGGGACTTGTTCCAAGGGCATGTAGTGACAGGACAAGGAGGAATAGATATAAAATGAAAGAGAGTAGGTTTAGATTAGATATGAAAGAAATTATTCTACTGTGAATGTGATGAGGTACTGGAACAGGTCACCCAGAGAAGCTGTGGGCGCCCTCTCCCTGGAAGTGCTCAAGGACTGTTTGGACGGGACTCTAAGTGACCTGCTCTAGTGAAAGATATCCCTGCCCATGGCCAGTGAATTGAAACTAGATGATCTCTGAGATTCCTTTCAACCCAAACCATTGTGTGGTTATGTCAGTGAATGGCCAATATATATTGGTAAATCAAGTCTGTGCTGGAAATCCAGCTTCATATTTGAAATTGTTCCTTTGCAACAAGTGAAACAGAAGTGCTTCCGTCATTTGTTTAATACTATTTCCAAAAGCCTCTCATGCTTTCCTACGTATTTTCTCTGAGACACTCACTTTCTTGGGGAAATCTTAATTTTCCTTTTGATGCAAGGTGATTAAAATAGATATACAATACTTGAGAATATAATTAGCGAAGAATAAATATTAAAGAAAAAGGAGTATGTCAGTGTGAAGGTATTTACTGACCCTTCCTAGTTCTGAATATTGAACAGCTAGGGAAAAAAATGCATATGATGTATTCATGCATCTATAGATATCTGAGGTACATATCTATACCAGAGACATATTTACTCTTCCTGCTATACCTGCCAATGAATATTAAAACAGCTAAAGGAAGCTTGGCTGGAAAGGGAAGTAAGCCAAGGAGAAAAGCTTATTGCTCAAGCTGAAAGATGTTTGTCTCTTTATTTTTAGCTCAGGAGGGAAAATTGCTACCTGTCACTCTCTCTCTTCAACCCTATTGAGTAAAGTGTCCTTTATCAGTAAATTCCAAAAAAAATATGGGCATTCCAGTAGTCTGAATTGAATAAAATTTAAAGATGATCAATAAAAATGTTCCATATGTCCCTTAAATTAACACCAGTAATCAAGATAAGTCAAATTCTATTATACTGAAACTTACAGGGAAAAATTATTTGTAATTTAGGTTTCTAGTGTTTGTAGCTAGAAAATGGTTAATATTTC
>WEKX01006085.1:12993-26058 GCA_013390025.1 Pitta sordida
TTCAAAGAGGTGAGATGCTTAATATTTGTTTTCTACTTTTAAAAAGAAGGTGAGAATATCCATTTCATGTAAGAGAAAGAAGGGAGAGATTTATGTGCACCAATTGGTATTTCTCTCTATATGTATGATGTAATGATTTGTTTTTATTGTTCTTTAGTGCTTTTTTTTGACATTTTTATTAACCTGGTTCTTTTCAAAGAGCATTAGTATTATCTCTCATTTGACTGATGATGGAAAAGAAAATGTGGCATCATAGACTATGGTTTGAAAAGGCAGCTTAGTTAATTTTGACAATTAATGTGATGCTGGCCATACATAAACAACTTAGTTTTTCTTGAGGAAATTGACTGATCTATTTTGTATTTGATGGTATGTCCATCTAAACACTTTCCACTGTTTGTGACTTTTTAAGGTGAAAATTTAAAGTTGATGTTTCATTGTCTCTCAAGATGTTCTGCCTGTATCTACAAGCATTGTGAGCACATCTTTGCAGACGTGGTGTAGATGAAACTTCACATGTAGAGGCCCTCATGTACCATGGATGCCATTTGAGGTCTTGAAAAAATTATAGTTGTGTTCATCTGACAGTCCTTGAAGTGTAACCCTTGATCTTGGCTTTTGTCGTGTCTGCTCTTTGGACTTTACACAGTGTAGATAGGAAGCTGCCACAACACAGAAGAAACATAGATGTGTAAGCTCCTTATGTGACAATTCAGGAAATACAGGTACATTTACCTAGGGATTGCCGCAACCAGCGGATGGGACAGGGTTGAATATGCTTTTGGTGCTGTGTGCGTTTTAATCTCGTTTTCTGATCATAGGTCGGATGTCCAGCTCCTTCCTAGTGCGAGTGCTTTCTTTCATAAATGACAGAGGCATGACTTTGTTATAGAAAATATCAGGAAGTGTATGGGAGGTGGTATCTAAAAATAACAGTGATAATTGCTTTCTGCTGGTGGGAGGATTTATTTTGGAGCACAGTGAAAAGAGGAAATAGTGGAAAGGCTTCAGCCAAAGAAAATCGCCGCAGGCTTTACCCTCCATTTTGCTGTTGTTTTCTCTCAGTTATTCCAGATATTTTCAAAGCTGATTGCTTATGTTCATACTTGATGTAAAATTTCTCAGCACGGATACCTGATCTGTCTTTATTTGATTACCACTCTCCCTCAGCCAGAGAGCAAATACTGACTAGTGGGGAAGCAGTTTGCTGTTGGGTGCTGAGCAGCATTCAACACAAAATCCCCAAATCATCAGAAAACATGTTGGGAGGGGGGAAAGTCTAAGTGGAAAATTGTAGATCAGAAGATACCTGCCCTGTTGTAGTGAGCAAGATTACAGGACAAATGGTTGAGATTAATCTACAGTGCCACAGAGCTGCAAATAGACAAGATTACAGCCATCTACCTAACCTATTGCATCTTTCATGCATTAGTACCTGAAGGAATAAAACTGTAGGAAGCTTGAGAATTTTGTCTTAGGTGGAGATATGTGATAGTAAAATATAGTTTTATATTGAGTTACATGTCTGTGGATATTTAAGGATTACTAAAATGGCAAAACATTTCTTTTTGTACTGTTATAGAAGAAGTATCTGTTGGGATCCTTCTTAGTCCTTCTTAGTCCTTAGTTTTAGTACCTTTAAGTTAATGCAGTTCTGCATATTTATCAATATCAAGCTTTGTTGGCCAAAACGAGATGCATTGGAGTTCGAGATACACTTATTGCAGCATTTTGCATAGCTCAAGTAGTAAGATGCAGAATTTTAGACCTTTTAATTTAAAAGAAATATTTGCCACTCTAAACTCTTTTCAGATCTATTCTCCTGAAATAATTAAATAATTTAACTTTCAAAATCTGAAATCAAAGGGGAAATACAGAGATTATCCTTTCTCTTTTCTAAATTCTAAGGTTGGATCAAATCATATCTTCTAATAATTTCTGAAATTATGTAGACTAAACAAAATTGCCAGTTGATCTAGTTCAATGTTCTGTGATCCTTACTCTTAACGAAGATTTTCTTAATGGAGTCCTTTTTCTGCACTTAAATAAATGACTACTTCTTTTCTTCTTATTTGGTGTATACGGAACTTATTCACTCCAGTTTTTCTGGCAGGAACACTTTCAAGCATCTTTGGAAAACTATTCTCAAATGTTATGATGCATTTTTCTATTTCTCAGTGTACTATGCTGGGCATATGCAAGTCTGGTAGGAAAGAGAGTTGTAGAAAAGAAAAGTATGCGGCAGAAAGGCGTAAAGAAGATGGTGAAATACAGATTGCAATTTTACTGGATTTAGTGACTGATCATTCAGCATAAAGCCTTGGTAGTTTGCATGACATCTAGATTTACATGGATTGAAAATTGTTACGTGGTCGTTCGGGGAAGCAGCCTAATGATTTTTTCGTTTGATTTTTTGTGGATGGGTGGCCATATCTGATAATTTCCTCATTTTTGGAACAAATTTGCCCCTCTTTTGACACTTTTAATGAAGATAACAAATAATTAAAGGTTAAAGACTGAATAAGCCTCTTTGTGAGTAAGTTTAGTACAGTGGTGAGTGTCCCCGCCTGCCATGCAGGAGACCAGGGTTCGATTCCCGCTGGGTAGGCAGTGGTGTGGTTTAAGAGTTGGACTCGATGATCCTTGTGGGTCCCTTCCAGCTTACAATAACCTGTGAACCTGTGAACCTGTAAGGAGTGAAGTACATACGCAGTGAAATTTCTGAGGCAGGTCTTCTATCCATGTCAAGCTTGTATAGCACAGAAATCTCTGGATCTGTCAGTCATGCACCTTTCAGAGCTAATGCAATGCAAGAGACTTTCTTTTGGATGAAGTCTATTCTGACAGTCATTATAATTTTGAATTTTTTCTTCTGGGACGCAAGTGCCACATTTCTTTTCTTAGGTGGAATACAAGATTTTTCTTCTTTGTTGCCATGTTAGACTGGTGTTAGCTGTAGATATTCCTAAATCTTTTAACATAATATGTAGTATGCAGGCAGCCACACCAGAAAGATGTATCTCCAACATATTCTTCATTTTGAACTCTCCCAACCTTTACTTGTCTTATTTTTTTCGTGATTAAAAAAAAAATCTTTAGTACATTTAAGTAGCAAAATGATGGCAGCTGACTGCAGCCTATGAAAATTCAAGTCCCTTTTTATCACTGCGTTTCTGTGTGTGTTTCCAATTTTCTTGGTTAAGAAAGGTCACAAATCAAGAAAGTACAGAAGTGAAGAATAATACTCCAGATTAAACACAACTATTTGTGACAGTGTGTACTTTATTGATTGCGTGAGAGTTAAAAAAGAGCATTAATTTTTTTTTTAATAAACATGATTTTAGTTTTGAAATTTGGTAGCTGTACTTCTGGAAATAATTCTTGTTCTCTCTAACACTTTCAGAAATTATAGGAATTTATTTCTTAAGGATACCAGTATTTCTCTCTTTGAGAATGTAGTATTCTGCTGTTGTAATTATGAAGGCTGTATATGCCATTCTAGGAAAGTTTTCTGTTTGTGAGCTGCTGACATGATGATGTGCTTTTCTATCCATTCACTCGTTTTATTAATACAAAATTATGGTTGATGCAAATAGCTTATCTACAAAAGCTCAGATTATCTCTTTTCCTGTTTTGGATTTGAGACTGGGATGGAAATAGCAGCAACTAAAGCATCCTGCTCTGCTACCCAAACGATTAATAAGCACAATGCTAGCATAAAGAACAGAAAATTGAGTTTCAGGTATGGACTCTAATTTCTAGAAGGAGCAAACCTCGATACAGGCTTACTGCTGGTATATTTAATTCTGGCATCAAACACTTTCCTCATCCATGTGACAAGGGATGCTTGTTGTGCTCTGCGAGAGTCTATCTGGTGGCTAAAATTATTTGCTATGTCTGCTAAACTGTTGTCTGAACCAGACATAGTATGACCCGGGAAGTGTTTTTTGACACTGTGGAGGTATCCGGGCTATGCAGCAGCTCTTGGCACTTCCATGCTGAAAGGGAGCTTCCTGACCCTTTCTGTTTCAAATTAAAACAAAGGCAGCCAAATGAAGAGCTTTTGTTTTACAGTTTCAGTCAATGCAGCACGCTCATGTCTTCTAGTTTTGAAGGCTTACACCTGTGCTGCTGCGATCCTATACATCCTGTGACACTCTAAGAAACCCATCAGCCCTGCTTCACATCTGGTGCTCCCTCTCTCACGTTCTCTGAATATAACAAAGAGTTTCCTGAATAATTTATAGTTTTTTTCAGTGAATCTTCTAAATCTGTCTACATATCGACAACACAAATCTGAACTTATTAATATTTCTATTGTCTTGAAATTTGTCACAGGATTCAAATGTCTGTGTCTTCAGGAACCAGAAGTTGCCAAGGATTTATACAGAAATGATCTTAACTCTTTAATCTGTCTGCCTAGGTAGGGTAATCTCAGCAAAAGACAGACTATCACAGAATCCTAGGGAACTATTTTAGGTAATATGACTTATATACCTATCAGAAATAGTAAATATAGAGTGGAGAAAAATCTTTCTCTGATACAGCATAGCTGTATCTGAAACTTTATTTTTATTATTTAATACTGTAGTATTTTAAAGTATTGATGGAAGCATGTTGCACCTAAAAGTTAGCTAGGCCCAGGTGGCTAAGAGGGCCAATGGCATCCTGGCCTGTACTAGGAACAGTGTGGTCAGTCAAACCAGGTAAATTATCCTTCCCCTGTACTCAGCGCTGGTCAGACCACATCTTGAGTACTGTGTGCAGTTCTGGTCTCCCCAGTTTAAGAAGGGTGTTGAGCTGCTTGAGAGGGTCCAGAGAAGGGCGACAAGGATGGTGAAAGAACTGGAGAACAAACCCTCTGGGGAGTGACTATGGGAACGAGGGTTGTTCAGCCTGGAGAAGAGGAGACTCAGAGGTGACCTGATTGCCGTTTACAACTACCTGAAAGGAGGTTGCAGTCAGGTGGGTGTGAATCTCTTCTCTCAAGCTGGCAACATCAGAACAAGAGTACATGTCCTTAAACGACACCAGGGGAGGTTTAGGCTGGATATTAGGAAGAGCTGTTTCACAGAGAGAGTGATCCCTCAGTGGAATGGTCTACCCAGGGAGGTGGTGGAGTCTACATCCCTGGAGGTGTTTAAGAAAAAACTGGATGAGGAACTCAGGGACATGGTCTATATGGTGGGTGGCTTGGATGGATGGAGTGTGGTGCCCATGGTTCCACGCTTGTGGGCCTGATCCCTGTGTGGGTGTTCGCTTGGGAGTTGGACTAGATGATCCTGTATGTCCCTTCCAACTCAGAATAACCTGTGAACCTGTAACTGAGGTTGCTGTTCCTGTGAGTATTTGCAGATTGCCAAATGCATCTTCTCTATCATGTTATGGATATAGAAATTTTTTTTTAAATGTACTCACCACAGATAAGGAGACATATTACTACATAACTTTTCTAGTGGCTCTTGCACTACATTTAGCTCTGGTTTTTTGTCTGACAACACTTCTGTGAAATATAAGTATTTATCCTTTTTTGAAATCTCTTGTCCTCTTCAAGGTATAACTTCTGAAGTAAAATTCTTTTCAGAGGAGAGTGCTTGTGAGCGATGTACTAGGAAGGTGGACCATTATTTCAGGGACTGGTGACAAGTAGCTTTATAGGCATTGTTGAATCCATGGAGTTGCTGTAGCTTTGATGTTTTTTAGTAATGACAGCTGAGACACCTTTTTTTTAGAGGGATGGATTTTCTTGGTTGTGGGTTATTTGGTTTGGTTTGTTTTGGGTTTTTTTGGTGAAAATCTTCTTGAATGACTATTACATGATTAACTGAGGATCTAAGGTCATTTCTTCACCTTTCTTCAGATTCAGCTGCTTCTCCTTAGCTAGTGTTTGTCTAGCTCATTATATTCTTATCTAGAGGCAACACATTGTTGGCTGGAATCTTATCTATTTCAGATCACAACTCATCTCAGTCTTTTGCTTTGGATTCTATTCCTCTTCTACAAAATTAATCAGATAATCAGTGCCTGTGGATCTATAAAGGATAGTCTTCCTTTCTCTACCTTGTTAGTAAAAATATGGAATTGCAACAGACCTGAGCCATGTATCTGAACTGTCTCATTTCTTCAGTTTTTCCTGCATGACCGTGACCCATTTGCAGGGGATATTTTGGTCTATGTTCCTGTGAGTTTTACTGGTGATGGAGTAGGATCCCTATACAAGGTCGGTTGGAGTCTGCAAATACCTGCAGGCTAGTTTTCCTTTGGCATCATTCTTTGGAAGTGCAAGGATCATTTTCTCAGGTTTGCCCGGTATTCAGGGTTATCCTGCACTGCAGCTTGTGGGGCAAAAAGGGTGACTGAAGTAAGATTTTGTAAGGCGCTAATTGTGGCAGTATTTCTGATGTGGAGAAGCCTTCACATTTTCTACCTCTTATGTTGGGCTTCAGTCTCTGAAATTGGAGGCCTGCATTGAAGATCTCCTAGAAAAATGGGGAGAAGTGTGTAGGCATAACACAGGGCTTTACAGGATTGATGTCAAGTGGGTATTTTTAACTGTGATACATTGTGCAGGAAAAGGTCATGCCCAAATTCTGTACCATAAGGTATTTGCAAGACATGTGGCCATGTCATGTAATAGATGTTATCTGGATTTTTATTTTTTTCTGTCTCCCTCATCATAAGTTAATGGAAAATCTATTGCTTTTTTTCCCTTTGTTAGTCCAGTCTCAAGCAGACACAAAGGGAGGGAAAAAGTAATAGAACTTAGGTCTATGTATTGCAGACTATGTTTTTGTAACAAACTTAGAGGATGACACATGAGGAATATGCCAGAAGTTATTGCATCTTTGTGTCTTCCCCATCTGTTACACCTAGTACCCTGTTGCAGAAGCAAATGAGATTGTTTTGACATGATTTATTCGTGAAAAAACAGTGTTTGCTATTAGTCACCTCCCTGTTGCTTTGTCTGTTGATCTGACTGTTTCTTCCAGTAGTTTTTAAGGAATTTAAGCATTTTCAGTAGTTCCTTATATTGCTGCTCTGTAAATTGTGAAAGACAGGTATTCATTATGTCCTTTTCTAGTTATCTTGCATCTTAGGTTTTCAAAATGGCTATTGAAGTATTATACCTTAGTGCATTTAGCTTCAGTGATCTGGGATTCACATACCTCTGCTAGGAAATACAGTTCTCCATTCTTTCGTGTTCCGTGGCTTCCTGTTTACTAGTACTGGTTTGTTTCTACCAGCACATTTACAGATGCAGTATTACAGATGAGTAACAAAAAAAGATACAGGAAAGTGCAGTAGACAACTGTGTGCTGCTATATTATTTATTTCTAGTCAAGAAAGAGTAAGTTAAAATTAATGAGAAGCAGGACACTGGAGTAAGTTCTATGCAGGAATAAATTGTTCATTATACAGTCGGCCCTCTTGCACTTCGCGCCCCCCATATTGTGGCTTCAGATCTTAGCGGCATGATTTTTTAGCGATGACAGAGGCCTCTATTCGCAACTGCGCATGCGCGACCTGTCAGGCATGAATATTCAAACTAGGCAGTCATGAATATGCAAATTTCCCCTACTGCGCCTTGGGGCCGCAGCTCGACTCAGCTCAGCTCAGCTTGACTTGGCACGGCTGTCCCGCACCGCGGCTCGGATCAGCTCGGCTTGGGGCCAGCCCACGCTGTGGCTTGGGGCCGTGGTTCAGTTCGGCTTGGCTTGGCTCAGTTCAGCTGGCCCATGCTGCGGCTGTGATCCGCTCGGCTTGGTGCGGCCGGCCCGTGCCGCAGTGGCAGGGCAGAGCTGAGCCGGGTGTGCACTGCTCCCACAGCAGCTTGGTTGAACACGGCATGCCCCCCTCCCCTCAGCTCAGCTCTGAGCAAGGAGGCTGCATGCAATTATGAAAGATTTACACACTCTCAAGTTAGACTTGCTGTCAGAGACTTTCTGGAATAACTCTCCGAGACATACTTGTCTACTCTGAGTATGGAGAGACCACGTCTACCCACACAGAGAGACACCGGGACAGTGACGTGTGTGGCTGCCCCATGCCTGTGTACTTGGCCAAGTGGAAAAGGGTTTTTCCCAGTGTGGGGTGGCCGTGGGCACTGGGAAATACGGACACAAACACCAAGACACAGCAGGGCAGTGCCAAAACAGTTCCAGAGTGCCCGGAGGATGTGTAAGGGTGCGGAGCAAATTTGCATGTTAATAAGCTGTCAATCAATGTGGAAAGCAGGCTACACAGCACCCGAATAAGCCCTCACAGCTGTGAAATAGGAGCCCCGACTGATATATTGTTGTCCACCATTTTTATCAGTAACTGCCCATGGTCCTACGCTTGTGGACCTGATCCCTGGGTGTTCATTTGGGAGTCAGACTAGATGATCCTGCGGGTCCCTTCCAACTCAGAATAACCTCTGAACCTGTGAACTGCTACTTAACCAAAACAGCTGTTGTTTTCTTTATTTTGTCACTTCAGTTCATGATAAGATTTTTTTTTAAGTGCAATTCCCGGTGTTTGTATCAAGGACGTAAAAAACCCCAACAAACTACCAAAACTCAAACCAGAATAAGAAATTACAAGCCAGGCATCAAACACCTCAGAGTCTTTGCATCCTAGAGAAATCCAGAATGCAATGGCAAGATTACATGTATAGTCAGCTGCACAAGTCTGATGCTTCATGACTAATCAAGAGAACATAAGCATAGAAGTAGACCAGAGGTTTTCCAGATGGACATTAGTTTTCTGTGCCACTGGTATCCTTGTGTCCAAATTTATATGTAATCCTTTAGAAGTTATTTTAGCACAGAGTGGAAACTGGCACCAGCATGTTTAATGACTTGCTGTCAATGGTAAGAGTGATGAGTAAGAGCTCTCGGATAACTTATACTGTTTGCGTTGTTAACATGTGAGCTGTTAGGGTCAGACCAAAACACCTTCTATTAAACCAAGCAGTTTTTAGCCAGGTATTTAAGAAGTCTGGCTCCAGTTTCACAGTTTCATGCCTTTACTCTGTCTTATGTTTGAACTGTTGTAGTAAAATTGCATGATAGATTTACAAAAATGCATAAATGAGTTTCCAAGGAACTAGAAGAAACAGAAGTTTTTCTAACAGGATTGTAGAACTTCCGCAATTTTAATTTCAGGAAAATGGAAAATTCTGAATTTCATTCAGCTCTGAAATAAAAGACTATTATTGACAAAACTCCTTGCTGATTAGTTAATAAGTACTATTTTTACTGTAAAAGAATAAGTAAACCTACTTGTTGAAAAAATAAAGGAAGAAGATGAGTACATTTCATTAGGCAGAAGTTAAGAGATTCATTTGGTACTTAATTTGTAGTTACATGCAGTGCAGTCAACTTGTCGTATATTAAACAACTAATATCTTTTTTCTCCCTAAAAATCATGGTTGTCCATGTAAAGGTATAATGTGAATGTTAAAATAATTTCAGATTTTATAGAGATCATCTAACTGACAGTCTGTGGATGTACTGATTCAAATTTCTGTCCTGTCACTGTATATTTCCTGGTATTGGCTTAAAAAAAGAAAAAAAAAAAAGTAGTCATGACTGAAAGAAGGCATGAGGGGTAATAATTCTTAATGTAGATTTCCTCAAGTTATGGAAGACTGAATTAATCTCATGGGTGTTTGAAGCAAATTGTACTGCTTTTGCTAAACAAGAAATATAGCTCTTCTGTATTAAAAAAAAAGATATCGCACAAGTAGATTCTCCTTATGAGGTTATATGTTGTCCTGGGTCAATTAAGAAGAAGCATGAATTAAATTTAGAAATACTTGAATTATATATATATAGAGAGAGAGAGAGAGAAATAAGAACTTTACTGGGAGAAAGGGAAAAATTAATATAACAAATATATATATATATGTTTGAACAATAACACTATATTAAAAGAAAAAAACAAACCCACACGGGAACAATGACAACTGTAAACAAGTGGCAAAATAAACAAGCACAACAGGGTGCCCAGTTCAAGGGAAAACTAGGGCACCTCCAGGACTCCCAGGGCACAGGAATAGGGTTCAGGGTAGGCAAACCAGTGGAGTAAACAGCCAGTGGTCCTTTCCTGAAATGTCCGAGGGACTGCAGGGAGATCCAACGACCAGCAGGAGAGAAACTGAGCTGCTATGAGAAGTCAGAGGTCCACGTGGTCCTGGGTGAAATGGCGGAGGTGAAAAAACAAGGCGTCCTCAATTCTGAAGGTCCAAACAAAACCTGCCCTGCTGAGGCCCAGGNAACAAAAGGCCTCTCCCCATGACATATGTGCTCTCTGTGACCCTCATTCAAGTATGTACCGTTTTTAAAGTGGTGGATGTTTCTGAGATTCTACAACACATGCTCTATTCTGAGGGTAGCCAAACAAGTATTTTTCAAGTATCATTTCTATTATAGCTCTTACAAATCTTTTTTGTAAACTACTGTGTCCTGAAGTGATTTTGGAATGATAATTAACTGCTTGTTGCATGCAAATAAAATAGTTTGTTTTGGTTTGTTTTGGTTTGTTACAAGGGGGTCTGTGACTGTATAAAACATCATGAAACATTACTACGTATTTATTAGTAATGGATTTAGGTGGTAATCCAAGGTACAGTATTCCCCCTTTTCCCTTTGGAGACAGGAGACTGATATGTTTGTTAACATGAAAAGCACATATGCTTAAGCAAACTACATTATGAGAGAATTGCAGTTACAACGTGTCTGTATCTGGAAAAATGCATCTTTTGTCCTTAGTGCAGCAAAGTTTCCAGGGCAATGAAGCATTTTATTTTCCTGTTTTTCCTGTGACCTTATTCTTCACAGGAAGCTGAAGTTCACTACTGGAGCACGGCAATAGTTTCTGATGTGTGAGGTCTCAGAGTAAAAGAGGTAGGTTAGGAGAGCTCACAAATGCCCAAGATGTGGGAAGTGAAGTAGGAACCTGAATACAGTCTTACCTCGACTATCTGTGCATAATTATTCACTGTTTCAACTATTTGAGAAAAATTAATTAATTATTTATAAATATGTCCGATCAACGCATGCGCAGTTGTTCTGCTTTGGGGAGGGGCAGCGCCTCTTCTCCCCACAGGGCAGCTGGGCAGCACCTCTTGCTTGCTGGGAACAGGCAGAGACAGCTCCATTATGAGTGTTCTCCATTATGAGTTCTAAATTGCCATATTTCTGGCAATAATTTGCCATATTAATGTCCGGCCAGTATTAACAGATTTAATATTCCCTGGGACCGCCACAAGACTCAAAACCCACTAATATGGAGATATTTTAGTAGCATATGAGGCTGCCATATATATAGGCAGCATCTAGTTACTGTTTATGGTACAGAGGAAAAAAGTTTTAGCTGTAAATAACAATTTGAAGTACTTGGTGACATAAACCAATCTTGAATTGATTTCTGATAAAATCTGGAAGCAGTGGGAAAACACACAGTGGAGCAAGACATCAACACTCTCCCAAAGCTCCTATCTGCAATGTCACCAGTTTTACAGGACAGCATATCTGCGTGGCATCACCAAAAAAGCCCACAACATAGTTATGCAAAAATACATTAAGTTGTTTCCTTGAGGTTTTAAATATGACCATCATCTATATTCTCTCAGGTTTTTTCTAATAAGTGTCTGAAATGCTTCTTGGCTTGCACTAGTTTCTGCAAGCAACATCACTGTACCAATGCAGAAAGCCTACCAGGTGCAAAACCCACCCAAGTTTTATATAACTAATTTATTATCCCCGGAGATGATTTGCAAAGGCTGAGCTGTATGTTACTAGACCTTATTAGCAATTTTAAGCTGGATTTGGTATATCCATGTGAGCTGTAGTTGCAGCAGTAACTGCAAGGAAGAATACCCTGAGGGAGAGATGATAGAATTTTTTATTTTCCTTACTCTTAAGTGCAGTTTTGCCAAGCGTCTTGATGAATGGTTCATTTCAATTCTCTCTTATGCTAAGGAGGAGTGTATTTTGTAACAGTATTTCTGTCCCCTTGAATTTTGAAATTTCATATCAACTTGTTCTGCTCTTGGTGACAACCTGCTGCTGTTACCTCACCTCTGCATCTCTCTAGTGTAACATGAATTCCTGCACCTACCTGTTCCACAGCTGTGCTGATGAAGAACAGTGAATATTGCGCTGTCTTTTAGGCTCTGCCAAGTTTCATGTGGCTTATTTCAAGAGTGGCAGCGGTTATACTGACTCATATTTACAAATACTATTCCTAGTTGCAGGAACATGCCCAAGAACCCCTTTGAATTACAGTCTAAGATGTATACAGGATACAACCTTTTCACTGGGACTATTCTTCACTTTTTAAAGGGGAAGTTACTTTAGATTGCTTGTAGTAGTATACCGAAGGTAAGTTTACTTGCTGTGCACAAAGGTGGTGTTGTGGGGAGAGTCTTATTCTAGAACTTTTTTCCTTTTTACCAGAAAAATAGACAGAAAAATAGAGGATTCCTTCATCTCCCCTTTCCTTCTCTTCCCCCCCACCTCCTGGTTTTTTTTCACTTTGTCTTGACGGCTGTTTTATTTTCTTGGGCATGTGCTGAGTCACCCTGGTGCCACTGCCTTCCTGAGCAGCTTGACAGCCCCGTGCCCATGGCCCTGCAGGGATGGCATGGTGAGCACTGTAGCGGGTTGAGCTAGTGCTGGTGCCGCGCTGCCCGCGCCTCCCACCTCTGCCACTGTGGGTGCTCTTGTCCTGTGGGGTGTGGGCCAGACCTGCAGCTGCTGCCGACAAATTCATGGACAAGCATGAATGGATCTCTGTGGAGCATTGGAACAGTGGGAGTCAGTGATTTTGCACAGGAAGTATTGGAAGACGTTGTTTGCTGTGGTCTTCTAGAGGCTGGGAAGAGAATACCATGTTTGACCGTATGGCTGGGGAAGAAAATAAAGCCCGCACTCCTGGGTGGAAACGGGGAGGGCCTAGAAGCTGGGACAGACAGAGTAATGGCTGATAGGAAGGCATGGCAACACGAAAAGATGCCCATCAGTCATGGAACTTGGGGATGGGTCCGAAGCTCTATAAATACAGCTGATGAGGCTCATA
>WEKX01006089.1:0-32570 GCA_013390025.1 Pitta sordida
ATATGCAAATTCCCCCCCTGCCGCCTGCGCTGGTGCCACCTGTGCTGGTGCCTGCCACGGGGCAGAGGAGACCGGTTTTGCGCCCCCAACCATGCAAGGAACTTCCGGGAACGTCCCAGAGCCGCTCTGGAGCTGGCGGGGCAGGGTGACCGGGGCCAAATTTGTATATTAATGAGCTGCCACTCAACGCTGACAGAGGGCTGCATGGGGATGGGTCAAGACCTGCAGTACTGTGGTATAGGAGGCCCAACTGTATATCAAAGGAAGCAGGGTGAGGTAGTAGTTTGATTGGGTATTGTGGTACTTGAGCATGACATAAATGCTCAAGGATAAGGGATGAAGAATGGGCTGGTTTGGGTGGGATAGAGTTAATTTTCTTCATGGTAGATGCTGTGGGGCTGTGTTTGGGATTTGTGCTGAAAACAGGGGTGATAAGACAGGAATGTTTCAGTAACTGCCAAGCAGTGCCTGCACAGAGTCCAGGCTCTTTCTGTTTCTCACCCCACCTGACCAGCAAGTAGGCTGGGCGTGCACAAGTTGTTGGGAACAGACACAGCTAGGATAGCTGACCACAGTTGACCCAAGGGATAGCCCAGCCCATACGGCATCTTGCTCAGTAGATAAAAGGCTGAGGGAAGAAAAAAGAAGGGAGTGACGTTCAAAATGAGAACATTTGTCTTCCCAGGTCACCCATTACATGTGATTAAGCCCTACTCCCTTGGAGACAACTGCCTACCGATGGAAAGTGGTGAATAAATTCCGTGTTTTGCTTTGCTTGCATGTGTAGCTTTTACCTATTAAATGGTCTTCTCTCAATCCATGATTTTTCTCAGTTTTACTCTTCTGATTCTCTCTTGAAGGGCTTGAAGGGCTCAAAATAATGACAGGCTTGATTGTAATGTGGTACCTGCAGTACAGCTGCTATTGCTGTTTGGTTAATTGGCAGGCTCCTGCACCTGCATGGGGCTCACTTGCCTCACTGTAAATTGGAACCTAGAACTCTTTAGTAGTTGCTTTTTGCTTTCACTGCGGGCTGATCATCTCACTCTGGGAACATTTTGATAATAGCAATGGAGATGCTCCTGGAGTAGCAGATGGCCAGGACGTTGCTGCTGTTCCTGTGCTGCTGTACTGGACAAGCTATGAACTCCATGCATGAGTCCATAGTGGAGCAGGTACATTTTGAAGTGTCTGTGGCCATGAAAAGGTCCCCACCAGAACACGCATATCTCAAAGTATCTGTGGCCATGTCTATGTCTGTGCCATAGCAGGCACACCTCTGAAGAGACTGTGGCCCAAGGATACGTCCATGCTGCAGTAGATACACCTTGAAGCACCAGTGGCTATGAATGAGCATATTCTGGAGCACCTCAAAGCATTTGGCCTTGGACAAGCCCATGATAGTGCAGGAATACCCCTGGAGGAACTCCAGCCAGAGGGGGTGGGTTTACTTGTAAATGAACAGTGTCTTTGGGTAAGGCCACCACCACATGGTCACCACCTCATTCAATTGTCAAGTTTCTAAGCACAGGTTTTTTGAGAAACTGCACCCTCTGTTTGGAGTTTACCGTATTCACGGTATAGATAAGGATGGAAAGGATCTCAGAGATCATCTAGTCCAACCTATAGTCCACGTTTAGACAGCATGTTTAAAAAAAAAAAAAAGAAAAATATTTAAAACTTTTGCCAGAGGACTTTACCTGATAAATATCACCATAATTTTCAATTTCTCCACTTCCACTATGACATTTGCCATCATTGAAATCCCAGCCAGAGTATGGCACAGCTGGAAAATCTCTGTTTCCAGCATTAAAATAGCTTCCACAGGTAGAATGTGTGCCTGAGCCACCTGCAGCCCCACACATGTGGTTGACGACAGCATCCACATAAATACGAACCTGGAAAAGGAATATGTGCATTTCACTATTTTTTCGAGTGATTGTGAAGTGATAGCAACAACTTGACCACATTATTATGAACTTTTTCTTCCCCTTCAATTTCTTCTTAGAATACGTCTCCTTCGAGGACAGCAGCAGTACCTTCCCTCAGCTGATACAGCACTTCTTGTATATCAGATAGAGACTTTCAAGGCACTTACTCCAACATTGTTGCACCTGGTCACCATGTCTCTGAACTCATCTTCATTTCCTGATCGAGTGCAGAGCTTGTAGCTAATGGGCTGGTATCTTTCCCACCAGGGTCTGTTTGGGTTAGTAATGACAATATTCTCACTTGGAGGTGAAACCTGCAGAGGAAATTATATGCTTTGACAAGAAATCAATTGATTTTATTTCAACATTTTAAGGGCAAACCCCACACTCAGCATCTCGTACCTCAGAGGCAGGTTAGTGCCCAACCCAGCCTCTCTCGCATAGCATAATCTCAGGTCTGTGAGATGTCTGTTCTGTAGACTAGCAAGAAAGACATTCTAATTTTTTCTGTGGGCTACCCAGGTCCAGCATGAGCCTGCTTTCAAGGACATGTGCATGGGAGGCCTGAAGCCACAGGAATTGCTTTTACCTGGAATAGTGATATCCTTACAAAAGCCAAACCTCAACGCTTATGCACTTCCTTCAGAACAAGGTTAAGAGTCCTGCCTCTTACTCAGGTTTCTGGGGAAGCCTATTAGAATAAAGTGTGCCATGTTATAACTGATATGCCAGAGATACATCATTCATTGGTCCTGCAGGCCTGTTAAGGTTGCCTCTAACAGCAGTTACTACTGTCATCCCTCCCTCTCCAACAGCAAAGTTACTTGGAGATGGCTGCCCATCTCCCAGTTGTTTTGATTTATTAATTAAATACTACAATGCCATTTTCCTACCTACTCACAGGAAGCAACTTACCTGAACACCTCCAAATCCATTAGGAGCTAAATAGCGTTCACATTCCAGAGCAATATCCACCCAGCGCCATTCGAAGAGATGTACAATAGACGTTCTCCCAGAGAGAGTGTTAGGGCTGTACTGTGCCCAGCAAAATCCTACAGCAGCAAGGAGGAGGAGGACTTGCATGATGCCTTCAGTATAAGGTTGTGGTCTCTCCACTGGCTATTTATGTTCCTACAAGATGGCAAAGTTCCTATTGCAGCTGTCGAAATTCACACGGATCAATGCTCTCCGTTATTATTTAGCTAGCTAACTCAATATCATTCCTTTGGTTTGTTTTTTCTTCTGGATTGCCCAACAGCTGAAGATAAAATACCTTTTCACAATGATTATACACTATCATAAAACAAGTGGTCTGTGAGCAGTGCACCCAAATCCAGAATTTACATGCCTTCTAAGCATGTAAACAAAGATACTTCATAAAAAATGTTTCAAAATGTAACACACAGACCCTCAAAGGGGTCTCTGGAAGGAATAAGGAGCAGGAGGTGATTGAAAGATGAAACTAACAGCACTAGAAGAATGATTTAGCTTGTCTAATCCTGACAGCCAGATGCCTCTGAATGCTGGCAGAGTTCGAACCATGATACCAGATCAGCCACTCTCAGTAAGAGATGTCACACAACAGGCTGTGGGTCTTCACTAGGTGAATCACATTGGTAAGTAGAAACTGACACCTTTACATACCTGAAGTTTCTCTAGCATCAACTGCCCAGTGCCTGCTAGGAACTGTTATTGGGTTTCTTCACAGGGCCAGCTGTGTAGAACAACAGTCACTCTACCTGACAGAGTGTGATCAGAGCTGCAAGTGTTGTCAACTGCAGCAGAAACTTTGCATAAGGTTTCGTCTCATTTGAAATTACAGGATTCATCTGAGTCTAGGAACTAAACCCAAAATCAAGTGTAAATGATACTGCAGATGAGTTTCAGCTGCCTGACATAAAACTGAATTTGAAAGCCAGAGCTGTTGCCCAAGTCCCTTCTGGCTTTTCCTATGATTTTCTCCTTTGAAGGAAAAACTTCTGACTTCTGCTCATGAGATGATTTCAGGTCTTCATTTAGAACTGACTTATAAGAGCAATGTCCCAGAAAGAATTTTCCATGAATAAGCTGGAACCCTCACTCACCTATTGCGGGGGTATGGCTCCAAAAACCAAGAACTTGCTGCAAGAAGTGAAATCTGCAAAGTAGGGACTTGTGTCAATCAGCACTCCAGACACAGGATCAGGCATTAGCATGTCCTCCCCACTCCACCAGCCATGGCTGGCCCCAGAGACACCCTGCAGTGTGTCGTCCCCGCACCGCCAGCCATGCCTGGCCCTAGGGACACTCTGCCAGTGGCAGGGGAGCTGGGGGGTGCATCCCCCCCCATCATCCTGGGGCCACTGCTGCATTCCCCATGTGCTAGGGCCGTGGGGCTGCAGGGCTGCTGCTGGTCCCCCCAGCCCACGGCGGGAGAGGCAGGCTGTACGCATGCACGACTGTTCGCTGAGCCAGTGAGCAGCCCTGGTTCTCCTGTTGGTCACATGACCTGGAAAAAATCCACAAAGTGGAGAATAAGCAGGGAAAACGCTTTGCTGAAAAAAAATTCGCAATTTACTGGATCTGCAAATGCTGAAGCAGGAAGTAGCGAGGGATTACTATATCAACAATATAACAACACCTTGGGAGAACACAAATATCAGAAAATCCCTGACATTGGATGAATATTTGGGGGGGGGCAGTGTGTATTTAAAAAAAAAGTCACATCTACTCCAGGAGAAAAGAAACATTGGTGCACTTTGTACCTGAACTGCCTCTAGTGTGGTTTTTCTCAAAATAGCCATGTCAATATGTCACATGCATCCTTCTCTTTCCCAGATTTTGTCTTCAAGGACAAAACACAGAAGCAGGTCTCTTTCATCCACCTGTTCATTTTCATATCACAGACCTTATTAAAGGTCTCTCTTTTCCACTACTACAGGAAATAGTAAATTACTGCAAATGATCTTGCTTACTCACTAACAGCAAGGAACCAGTGAGTGATTGCACCTAGTGATTACCAACTCAACTCCCTCATCCCTCAGTATTACTGATAGCAACCAAACGTGCCTGAGGCTAATTTTCACATCACCATTCTCTGTGGGGTTCCATTGATGTGATGGCATATCACTGCATGACTTTCAGTTTCCAATAGAGTGTGTTTTCCACTGAAAATTACTCTGCTGTCAGCCAAGAGCATGGATCCATCCTTGCTAACCTGATGCAATGGATGGCAAACCCCTGGAAAAGGGGACTGGGAGCTCTTTCCTGTGACTAGGAATGCTCACCATCTTAATGGTGATGGTATTCGAGGCACCAGCAATGAAGAGCAAGTCATTTTTCGGGTAACGATGGAAGATCTGTGGTTGTGATTTCTATAAGCGCAAGCTGACTGTGAACCAGGTAACACATGGTCTTCAATGACCCCATAGGGCTGGAATAACTGCCTAGCAGGGACCAGCTGCCTCTGACCCAGACCCCATATGTGGTTTGTCATAAAGAAAGGATAAACTTGATTTGAATGCAATTTTTTTATTGACTAGATACAGAGAATGTACAGATCAACAGAAGAAACTCATTTTCAACTGAGTTATAACTTGGCATCAACTTGAAGTGTGCCCTGATCCAGCACAAAGGTGTCTTCTCTTGATTTTTGGACATCTTGTCAATTCCAAGTCCCACTTGTACCTAGAGAAAACTGTATTTCTACTTATGGCCAGAGCAGCACCATTTTAAATTAATTAGTTTAATTTAATTTTTCTCCTTTCATTTTTTATTAGTACTTTAACTGAATAAAGCACACTAGCAAATGCAAACAGGTGTATAGCATCTGTGCAGATCTGCACTGGCACCACCAGCTCCTTCCTCTGTAGAGCAGCTGCTCCTTGTTTCACTAGTATTAGCTAATATACTTGACACTACCTTGGTTCACTCCACGCTGGAGAGCCAGGACATTCAGCCCACCAGCACATTCTTAGCAAAAAGACAGAAAAGAAACAACAGGTACACAACAGACCTGGTTACAGTTTAGCATCAACATGAATGGCAATGAACGGGCCTTCGACCTTATTACCAATCAGGAAATTAGCCGTGCCATCAGCAGCAACATAAACTTCAACTGCTGTACAGTAGTCACCTTTCTTTTCCCCAGAAATGACATCGCAGTAAGTGCCAGCAGGCAGACCGGTCTGCAGAGTTACATTCAAAGACCTTTGGAAAAGATTGGAATGCAGTAAGGATTATGAGAACTCTAAAATGCCCTGCAACTCACATTGGAGACCATCTCAGATGTTAGGCAACTCTGGAGTTATCTTGTAGCACTTCTCTGGACACTCCAGAATCTACTCAAACACTAAATCCTTCAAATTGCTCATCAGTCAACCTGCTTCTAATTTTTACAGATCTGACACACTTTCATTCTCTTATAATCTCATTCTTGCATAGAAGATTGCAATAGAGTTTTTAAAATTGTCACTTTTGGACCATATCCCTGAGTTGATAAATTCCCTCACTTCCACAAATGCAGATTTTGCTGGCTGACCCTGCTCAATGACACAGCCAACTTCAGAACAGGCAAATAACATGATCACAGTACAAGGCCCAAACACCAAGAGTGATGTGCTCCTGGTACAGTGGAGAACGATAAGTCTAAATTGTCAACAATTGACACAGATGACACATCTGTTACAAAAAAGATGAAGCAGGCAACACTTTAAAAGCTTTCACTTCTAACTAGAAAAAATAAATACATATATAAATAATAATTTATTATTATAAAAAATTCTTTCTTTCTTACTCACCAGTCATCATTATTGAAAATGATGAAGCCTTTATTACCACGGCCAAAGGCCACTTGATTGCTGCCATTGTCCCACCAGTTGGAGAAAGGCTCACCATCCACCACNCAATCCCTTACCTGGCATCCCAGAAGGTTAGAATAGAAGCTCCACCAGCCCCGTGCCCCCGCTGGTTGTCATGATTATCCACAAAGACCAGGGCTTTGTCGGAAGGCATAAAGCCCCAGCCTTCTCCCCAGTTCCTAGCCAGAAACACAAAGACTTGAAAGCTACCCTGTCGACTGGTGTAGCCAGTGCATCCCAGACAATCCCAGCACCTTCATCCTTACTTTAGGTAAGCCATCTTTTCTCCATTCCACTTGCGGATCACTGTGCCCAGTTTTGCACCATATTTGAATTCTGTCACTCGGCCATTTCCAAAGTAGTCGCTGCCTTTGATCGGCTCTCCGCCCAAGTCAATTACCTGGTACAGGAAAGACAGAGCACTGCTTTCTACTTAAAATCAACCAAGTAAAAAGACATTGCCTTAGATCTTCATTTAAGCAAGAGGCAGTACTTGAGGTAATTATATATTATTTGTCCTTTTTGCAACATTTTATTTAAAGCTTTTTTTTTTTTACCTCAGCCTAGCAGTGAACTTGTTTTCTGTCTCCATCCTGTATCTCCTCCCCCCTTACTGATCTCTAACACATTTAAGGCTTGGGCCATACCAACCTCATATTTAGTCTAGCCATCAATGCCTCTTCTTCCAGCAGCCGGGTCTCATTTCACTGTGTAACTAAACAATGTTTCATTAGTTGTCCGACATCTTGTAGGCAAGTTACTGATTTAATGTGTCTAGCAAGTTTAGCTTCCTCTGAGTGAATCAAAAATTACATGCTTCTTAGGTCTTGTTAAGATTTTTTATTCAAACGTAAAGTACAAATTCAGAATATCAAGCAACATGTCATTAGAAAACAAAGGTTCAGAACATAGACACTATTTATGTCTTCTGTTGCACTTTATTATCCAGAATTTAAAATTCAGGAAGTGAAATCTCTTTTTTAGACCAGTAGAATTTTTACATTAACTTCAATGTAGTAAATTTAGTCCCAAGTGAAATTGCCAGGTCGCCTAATTCCAGAAGATTAAAAAAATTGGGGTATTTTCCCTGTCAATTACCTTTTATGGGCAGACTACTTGTAAATTATGGTCATTCCATCTTGATGATAAATTCTATAGATCTTGAATCTCAAAGCTGCCTTGGCTCAACTCAAGCAAAGCATTGCTTCCCATGTGCGACCAAGTCTCCTGCACCTACAAGTTTGTGAAGTAAAATTAAAAAAACCCAAAACATTACCTCCTGGTAAATGAACGGTTTTGTTCCTTCAGGAAACCATTGAGTATTCAGATCTTTCAACTTGTCTAAAATTGCCTTCACATCCCCAGGCCACATATGCTTGGCAGCATCAATTCGGAAGCCTGCTACACCAATGTCAATGAGATGGTTCATGTACTCAGCAACCTTTGAGCGCACATAGTCCTTCTCCAGGGCCAGATCAAGAAGGCTGACCAAGCGGCAGTCCCGGACCTGTGCAAAAATTCCAAAATGAAACATGTTTCACCTAATACACTAAGCGTAGTCTTCTACATAGATTTTGAATTTTCTTGTCTATGTTACAACGCCAAATACATTCACTAGTCTTTGTTCACTAAGAGCATTTTTGCCTTGGACAGGTGTCTTGGACAGTCATCTACACAGAAGGAACACTGAGAAATCTGTATTTACCCAACTTACACATTTGTAGGCACTGAAGGATATAACAGTCAAGCCACTAAGTATAAGTTTTTTAAATGCAAGTTTAAGGCAAAAATAGGATAAATTGTTTTTACTCTGTGCAATAAATTGTTTTACTCTGATATAGGAAAGATTTCTAGATATTATATTCCTATATATATTCAAAATTTTGAGTTATTATAGCCTTCTGAAATATTAAACTCCTGTTTTTTCATGAAGCTTTCTGTTTCATTTTAAAAAATGTCTGACTATAAATGAAAGCAAAGAAACCAGAGCACAGGAACAGATGTACATGGAAACTATACTTCTAGGTTTACCTGAGATATATCATGATAATTCTCAATTTCTCCACTTCTGGTTTTACATTTACCATCATTAAAGTCCCAGCCAGAATATGGCACAGCTGGAAAATCTTCAGTCTTTGCACTGAAATAGCTTCCACAAGTGGAATGGCTGCCAGCACCAGCATTAGCTCCACACATATGGTTGATTACTGCATCCACATAAATATGTACCTAGAGAATAATATTCATGTAACAATTTGAGAAAGCTACTTCCCACGGCACCACTAATTAATGTTCTCTCTTCCACACCTCCTGCCCTATCCCCCTATTTCTGCTTGCTTGCTTCACCCAAGATTTTATGCAAATTAATTTCCTTGTATTAGCATACAGCAATGGTGATACAACATGCAGTTCTACAAACAAGAAGATAACATTGCATACATTTTGTAAAATGGTAGAAAGGAGGATCCTGGGAACTACTGACCTGTCAGTGTCACCTCTGTCTGGGAAGATCATGGAACAGATCACAGAATTATAGAATGGTTTGGGTTGGAAGGGACCCTAAAGACCACCTAGTCCCGATCCCCCTTCCATCTACAGAGATACCTTCCACTCTGTCAGGCTGCTCAGAGCCCCATCCAGCCTGGATCCTCCCAGAAACTGTGCTAAAGCACATGGACAGAGAGGTGATTTAAGACAGGTGCATGGCTTCACCAAGTTCTGTCTGACCAACCTAGTGGCATTCTATGATGGAGTGACTACATCAGTGGACAAGGGAAGGGCTACAGATGTCATTTATCTGGACTACTGTAAAGCCACTGACACTGTTACCCACAACATCCTCCTCTCTCAATTGGGAGAAACCGGATTTGATGTGTGGAGTGTTCAGTGGATGGGGGTGGCAGGAATTTTTAAACCCAGCACACAGCGGGTTTGGCCTCTTCTTCCTTCCCAGACAGTTGGAACCTGAGACACAGACTCCCTGCAGCACCTCCCTGCAAGGAGACAAAGCAGCCATGCAGCAGCTTCCAGCACCACTTCAGCACCCATCTATCTCTTCCACATCACATGAAGATGATCAGAGGGCAGGAGCACCTCTCCTATGAGACAGGCTGAGAGAGCTAAGGCTGTTCAGCCTGGAGAAGAGAAGGCTCAGGAAGACATTATTGTGACCTTTAGGCGCTTAAAGGGAACTTATAAGAAAGAATGGGAACAAACTTTTTAGCAGGGCCTGTTGCAAAAGGACAGGGTAATGATTTTAAAGGAAAGGAGAGTAGATTTAGGCTACATATAATAAGTCTTTTTACAATGAGGGCGGTGAAACACTGGCATAGGTTACCCAAATAGGTAGTTAGATGGCCTATCACCAGAAGCACCCAAGCAACCTGATCTGGTTGATGTCCCAGCTTATTTGCAGGGGGGTTAGACTACATGACCTTTTAAGGTGCCTTCCAAACCAAACTATAGTAATACGTACCTCACCATTTTGCACTTCAAATTTCATGTCCTCACTCCTTCACAGGTTTTCTCCTAGGATATGTCCACGGTGAAACTCCTGCTTGTCCCAGCACGGCAGTGTGGGGAATGTGTCCCAGGAGGGCCACATTTATATATGTATAAATCCTATTTCACGGTTTTCACATGGCACAGGGGGTGTCTCGGAACTGAACCCCCACGATATTCAAGGTACAGCCATACCTCTGAATTCGTGGGTTTTGAGTCTTATGAGGCTCCCAGGGGACGTTAAATCCACGACATTAATATTGCAAATTTTTGCCATAAATATGGCAACTTTGCAACCCTGCAAAATCCCAAGGCGCCTTTAAGGTTAGGTGTTGGGGTGTTTTCCGTTTAACTGCAGCTGGCTAGCACAGGCTGGAATGCTTTGTCTAAGGCTATGCATGTCTGCATATGCACATATGCAGGTATGCACTGGCAAGTCCAGCCTGACTGCCTTCCCTGTGTGTGAGCCCATCTGTGAGCAGCTGTGGAAACAGGCTTTTATACAGACTTTCTCAATGGTTTAATATTATAAAACCACTGTGGCCACGCTGCCAGCGGCGAGGGCGGGGCACTGTAGGGCTGTGGTGCTGGGATGGACACTGGAGCAGACAGAGCAGGGCTCCCCAGCTAGGCTTAGACTGACAAGGGGTGGGCGTGACTTCTGCGGAGCCGCACTGGGTCTCAGTGCTCACCCAGGGCAGCCAGGACAGCCATCACTGAAGGATCCCCACGCCAGGCCCCCTGTGCCTGGAGGCATGCCAAGGCACCGTATGTACAAGCTTTTCATATTAGAGACCAGTCATGGAGACACACAGGAGTGGGGAAGGGACTGTGGCACGTCTAAAGGCACTGCAGGACTTATAAATGCCACATAACCTCTGCAGCACTCATAAGGGAGTTATCTGTGGCTGTCCCCAGTGAACAAGAGGTGCCACCCGCCCTGCAGGGCCGTGCCAGTCCCGCCCCATGGGGAGCAGCAGTGCTGCCCCTCCATGAAGCAAAACAACCACGCATGCATTGACCAGACATAATCACGAATAACTGATTAGGATTTGTGGAGAAACTTTTCGCAAATAGTTGAAGCAGTGAATAACTAGGCATGAAAAGTCAAGGTATGACTGTATTAATGCATTCTACAAAAAAACCCCATGATATTCACTCCAGTGCTACCAGGTCTTCTCTTCTAAATTACTGCTTGTCTATAACCTTGCATTGTTAACACCAGAAGGCTTTCAAAGCACTTACTCCAACATTGTTGCACCTGGCCACCATGTCTCCAAACTCAGTTTCATTCCCAGATCTTGTGCACAGCTTGTAGCTGACAGGCTGGTATCTTTCCCACCATGGTTGCTGAGGGTCAGTAATGATAACATTTTCATTTGGAGGTGAAATCTGTGAATAAAAAAATGGCACTTGGTAACAGGATACTGACAATGGTTAATTTGTTTGCCTAGTATCGTCAGAGAAAGAACATAACCCACATAGATTCTCAGTATTCTCTGCTTACACTGTAGTGGGCTGAAAATAAAAGACTTAAGCCTGGCTTTCAGGGGGAAGAGACATACTATAAAAATTAGGTCCATGGACATAGTGTCCTAATTATCTTTGCGACTGTAGGCCTCAAAGATAAAAAGAAGTGTCTGAAAACAAAGAACTAGGTCAGCAGAGATACGATCAGGAAGGAACTAACTGCTTAACAACTGAGCAACGTCCCGCCCTTAAATTTGATCCAACTTCCCATTTTTATAATATTTTGGAAAAAATGAATTCTTGACTTAATGCTTGTAAGTTTCCAGGTGAACTGTATTTCTTCCAAAATTTTACAGACTCTTTTCAGGATACTTTTTAGGCAACAATCTTTTGCTGCTACCTCCAAGTTTATGGGTATAACCATCAGGTAGACTTCTCACCAATTTTTCCTGAGCAATCTAACAAGCAAACTGGAATAGTTTAATAGGTGGCTGCTCTCCACCCATCTGACAGTACTGGTTCCACAGGAACATGCCTCTGTGGTTCAGACAGAACAGACCTACACAGGCACATCCCCACCAGAAGGTGTGTTCAGTTCATTTCTGCCTGGTCTCCTCATGGCTTACTGTGCCACTCTGCCTTACACAGAGAAACTTGCCAGTTTGGCTGAACAAAATTAGCAGCCTTTTATACTTAATTATTTAAATGTTCAGTACTTTGTTATTCTGAAAGCTGTTTGTTTCAGTCATAGTTTTATGGCTCTTTAGAGTTTCCCTTGATTTAAATAATACAAAGTAGATAAACATAAGTTACTCTTCACAGTAGTAAAAAAAAGATTTAGCCAATGATATGAAATTCTAATTCATCTAGATGTAATAGCACAGAGTGCAAAACGTGCACTTTGGAGCAATGAAATAAATTCATGCTTACTTGATGATAGCTGAAGAATAAATTAGCCAGCATTTACTACTTCCACTGTCAATTTCTATTTTTCTTTCTCAGTACCTGTCCTTTGGAGAATTGAAATTTTTTTCTGAAAAAGTAAATTATCATCTACGTAACAATTTTACTACCTACTGATAGGAACAGACATACCTGAACACCTCCAAATCCATTAGGAGCTAAATAGCGTTCACATTCCAGAGCAATATCCACCCAGCGCCATTCAAAGAGATGTACAATAGACGTCCTCCCAGGAGGAGTGTTAGGGTTATACTGTGCCCAGCAAACCCCTACAACTAACAGAAGAAAATAGATACCCATCCTGTGCTCTGTGATCAGCTGCACTCTTCCTGCTACCTATTTATGGTCCTGCAAGAGGGTAAAGTACAAATTAGAAAACACACATTTAAAAGTAAACACCCATCTCTGGCATCACATCTATTTAACTTGACTGTCATTTAGTGTGAGAACTGGATTCTAAGCTATATCAACCTCTCATACTTAGAGTAACTTTTTTCCTTTAGTTAAAATTCAGGTGTTGTCTAGAATGTGCAAAGGTTGTATTTTTATCAGTATAAAGCAAAAAACAACCACAAAAGGCAAAGGATTACTTATATACTTATATAAACTGAAACGGACATTTTGTTTCTCAAATGAATGTCCAGTATTTTACAGGTTCACAAGTTATTCTGAGTTGGAAGGGACTCACAGGATCATCCTAGTCCAACTCCCAAGCGAACGCCCACCCAGGGATCAGGCCCACAAGCGTGGAACCACGGGCACCACGCTCCATCCATCCAAGCCTCCCACCATCTAGAACATGTCACTGAGCTCCTCATCGAGTCTTCTCTTAAAGATCTCCAGGGATGGTGACTCCAACACCTCCCTGGGCAGACTATTCCAAAGAGAGATCACTCTCTCTGTGAAAAAGCTCTTCCTAACATCCAGTTTAAACCTTCCCTGGCATAGTTTAAGGCCATGTCCTCTTGTTCTGGTGTTGTCAGCCTGAGAGAAGAGATTCACGCCCACCTGACTGCAACCTCCCTTCAGGTAGTTGTAAACAGCAATCAGGTCACCTCTGAGTCTCCTCTTCTCCAGGCTGAACAACCCCAGTTCCTGCAGTCGCTCCCTATAGGGCATACATAGGCATACATCCCTATTTATCCTTCGGAGGTATCCTTTTTTCCAAAAGGATGTTAATATGACTTGTACATATTTAGACAAGACTTTGAAGAAGCGGCATATTTCTTATTGTGAGTTGTCACAAAACCTCAGATATTTTGTAGGTGTAAGAGGGGAGTCTGCCCTTCATGATTTACATGATACCTATCACACAAACAACAGCCCCAACTTTGGAAGATCCCTCAGATATAGGAACTGTAGTGACTCCAAACCAGAAATGCTAATGTCTAATCTCTGTACACTTACACAATTTGTGTGGAGGTATTCTCCTCTCAAAGAGCACAAGGGCAATGACATGCAGAGGTTAGAAGTGCTGTTAAGCTTCATAACCAAGAAATCTCCTTCTCAGGCCAATGTACAGAGTTCTGCAAATGAAAGAGCTTTCCAGAGGATGAAAACTAGCTGCTTTACCTTCTGATCAGCTTGGCTAGGAACTTTATTTCCCAATTCATATTCTATTTATATTTATATATGGACAAACACAGACAACAAGCCTTGTAGTATTAAAATTCACACAGATTCACAGAATATTATGAGTTGGAAGGGACCCACAAGGATCATCTAGTTTTCTCACCTAAAGAGATACAACGTATAACAAACCAGAAGTTAAACAACTATCAAAATTTACATTACTCTATTTAGGATGTTAATTTGCACTCTTCATGTTAGAAGTTGATTTAGAGAGTCTGAAGTAGAAAAAATACTACAAGGAGAACTTCTGCAAACAAAAGGCTACTACTTCTTCCCTTAAATAACAAAAAAGAGACACTTTTACTTTCCTCTATGTAGCTATTCTAATAAAAAATCTATTATAACACAGAAAAAACGCAGGGCAAGGAGGGAATAGAACAACTCCTAGGTGCTGTTACAGGGGACACCAAACACTTCAGTGAAGGTTTAAAGATGAACACAAGGGCCTTCAGGTTTGCTGCATTAAGGAAACCAGTGCCTTTCCTGATTTAATATACATTTGGGAATGCACTGCTGAAAACTCCAACCTGCCATGATACAGACACCCAGACAAAAGTTTGTATCAAATCTCACATAACTTCCACATAACGGCCCTTGTTTTTGCTTCCAGGAAATGATAATTCATACCTCTCAGGCAGTGGAGCTGCATTCTTTGAAGCAGATTCAAGCACCAAATAGACCAGTTTATAAAGTACAGAACCTGCTTGCTAGATCTCGTTGCTGTCAGCTGTCACTACTCTTCACAGTCACTCATTTAAAATAAATTATTTGTATATTTAACTTTATATATTTTAATATATATATTTGTATATTTAACTTAACTGTATTAATATTTGTATATTTTTTCTGCTCGTGAAAAAATATTTTTTAGGAAATTATTTACTCATAGATCTTCGGTAAAGTATACAGATAAATTTCAGCCACAAGCAGTTGTTCTGTGTGCTTCCATTTTCATTGAAGAATGCCTCTTTGTCCTGATAGGAAGAACATACATTAACAAAAAAACATGCAAAGACAGTTTGGTATTCTCTGATGAGAGAATCCATTTATCAGATTGACAAGTTTTACTTACAGCAGCAGGTACGCACAGCAGTAAATTACACAAAGCAATAAGAATAATCTACTTTGGCCTAACCAGCTCCAAGCCCTAATGCTTGAAGAGAAGACTGAATGTAGTCTGAAATAGGTGTATGGCTGCTCTGACTGCAGCACAATGACAAGGGAATGTCGATGTTGAAATCCCCACCACACTCGAAAGGCTCTAGCTTCAAAATGCTTTGGAAATTTGGAAAAAAAAAATAAGAGGTCCGTATTCCCCTATGGAAGAGAGCACAAGCACTTGCAATTCAGAGAAGGGCTCTGAGGAGCTCTATTGCTGCCTGGGACAACTGGAGGGCTCAGGTCCCCCTGTCTCCTGTGCAGGGCAGCTCAGCAGCAGTCCCGGCACACCAACAGCGCTGTATTTAAATCTGCGAGCTCTGACGCAGGCTCGCTGCTACTGCAGACGGTAAAGGCTGTCACAGGAAAGCAGGGCAAAACAAAGCAGTGTCTTGTCACTTCCAGTGGCTTCCCACAGAGCTCCCAACACCTCCATGTCTCGCACAGGCGAAGCAACCGCGCTTGGGCCGCCCCTTCGGGCGCGGCAGGGGCAGCGCTGCCGGCCGGGCCCCCGGGCTCGTCACAGCCCGACAGCGACACGCAGAGCCCCGTACGTACGTGTTGGGGCCGGCCCGCAGGGTCTGTGTGCCCGCAGGGTCCGTGTGCCCGCCGGGTCTGTGTGCCCGCAGGGTCCCTGTGCCCGCCGGGTCCGTGTGCCCGCAGGGTCCGTGTGCCCGCAGGTTGTCTGTGCCCGCAGGGTCCCTGTGCCCGCAGGGTCTGTGTGCCCGCACGGAGCCAGCGCCGCCCCTTCCGCCGAGCCCGCACGGCTGTGCCGCGCCGCGGCCCCGCACAAGACACGGGTTCGCGTAACCATTTCTCCCCGGGAGGTTGTTTGAAATGTCGTTTGTTTNTGCCCGCAGGGTCCCTGTGCCCGCAGGGTCCGTGTGCCCGCAGGGTCCCTGTGCCCGCACGGAGCCAGCGCCGCCCCTTCCGCCGAGCCCGCACGGCTGTGCCGCGCCCCGGCCCCGCACAAGAGACGGGTTCGTGTAACCATTTCTCCCCGGGAGGTTGTTTGAAATGTCGTTTGTTTGATTTTTTTTTTTCAAATGTTGGTTCTACTTGTCATTGATTTCCTTAAGTAGCTCAGGTTGCTGCTGCTCCTGTTGTAGGCCAAACACTGGGCTCTGCAGCTCCTGCGAAATACAGACAACTACACACAGCTATTTACTTTAGTTGTGGGTCTGTCCATTCCCAGGGAAAAGAAACATTTTTCTGATAATGACAACTCCATTTGATACTTGTTTAAGTCCCTGTAGCCACATCACCGTAGAAATATCTAAAAGTTTTACATTACACATGATGATGTTGATTCAATATAAAATTGCCTTCTGGAATATACAAATTCTTGAGATTTGGGAAAGGAAAACTCTCTGGACATACTTGTCACACTCTCAAAAAAGTATTTTTCTCCTTGAGCACAGCACCACCTTGCTGTTTTCCTATTTTGGTGCTTTGAACATTTACTTGCTGGCCTTTTATGCACTATTTTAATAACTTGGGCCTGTACTTGTAGCCCAACAGGTGTCAGGACATACTGTCATAGAACCATACAATCATTAAGGCTGGAAAAGACGCCTGACATCATTGAGTCACAATTTTTTGGAGTGCTCCAGACCCTTCAGCAACTTCATTGACATGCTTTGGACACAAAGTGCCTGTTTTATCAATTACATTGCTTTTCATGTGCAATAGAGTCGTAAAGCTTTGTAAAGTGACACAGACCAGAACTGTGGTAGAACAAGGAAGCGTTTCACCCCGTTGAAGGCTCCAGTGGATTAATTAGTGTGTTCTACTTTAATGTTGCTACAGTTCCTTTGATATACAAAGTAACAAATGGATTTTGTCATTATCAGAAAAATGCTTTTCTCTGGAGATGGGCAAAACCACAATTACAGTAAATAGTTGTATGCAGTCTGTAAGATAAAAGGACCTCTTGCTGAGCGCGAGTAGGAGCTGCAGAGCCCAAGTGTTTGACCTACAATAGGCACAGTAGCAGAATAAGCTTCTTAGGGAAACCAAAGTATTTACAATAGTAGCTAGAACAAATATTCCAGGGGAAAGAAAAGCAAAGAAACAAACCCCCAGTTACAAACCACGAGGAGAAATGGGTATATACAAATCCATTTAAAGCAATGAATGCTTTGTATCCTGACTTGAGAAAAAATTTTCTCTCAACTGGACTGCAGAAGCTTCCTTGATACGTTATCAGTGTAAGATAGTGGAAAGCATGTTTTATTTGTCCTTTACTTTAATAAATAAAACCCCACCAAGAATACAGCTTAACTTTATTCATAATGGAATGGCCACAGAACACAAACAGAAAATGTAAGCCCCTTTTTTTCTCTTCTAAGCATCTCAAACCATTCAGCCATTTTCATAAAGCCTCTCTCCGTGTATTTTTCCTGTCCTACAACTCAAAAAACAAACTACCAAAAAACTACTCAGTCCACATGGGAATGCAGCAAATAAGATAAAAAGAATTCCAGTAAAAGCATTTTAAAACAATGCGATATGTTCATATGGAAAAACCAGCAGAGACACACTGACTTTGCTCAGCCATCAATACTAGTGATTTAGACTGTTTGCAGCTGGGATGATGACAATATAAATCCTTTACACCAGCCAGTTACCAGCCCATCAACTATGACTCAGTATTTTATGGAGTAACTTCTTCTTCAAGACCACTGGACTGGATTCTCTCACCAAGTAAAGATCATTGTAGTGTTTCCCACATGATTTTAGACAGTTACTCTCACCTGCCCAATCCGTAAGAAATCCTATGTGACCTGCATAGCACTGACTGTTACTCACTGTTCAACAGGACGAGACCACATCTACACAGATTTGGTTTAACTGCCTCTCTTATTTTAATGACTTCAGCATCACTCCTGACAATTTTCAAGATGCAGATGAACAAGAGAAGTTAATTACTGAGTACAAACAGTGCCTAATTTCACAGTGCAAATTCATGCCAGTGCATGAGACCTCCTGTTTGGTTCCAAGACAAGAAAAAGATCCATCCCGCTCAAAACCCCACAATAAAAGAGAAGGCGGCAAAATGAAGCGAAAGGAAATAATTTATTAGATTTCACAAGCAAACCAACATACATTTATCATAAGTCTTGTGACAGGTTAAAGATATGTGGAATCTTTAAGACAGAAAAATTTATACTCTGCCTTAGATACTTTAGAAAAGCTACTACGCACAGTTCAAGAGTCCTGATGATTACACTGCTTCTTCCCTCAGCTTGGTAACACTTGAAAGAGATGGAACACAAAAGGGACCTGGAACATCACAAAGGCATGTTAAAAGTAAGAACAACCAGAAAATAGCAGTGTTATACTTTCTATGGACAACTAAATTGAAAGATGCTTAGTATTTTAAAAAGTGCTTAATGTCTGGAAAAAAACCCATGACTTAATAGATTCAGGCTATACTAATTTTATATAACACAAAGTGAAATAGTAATGTAGTACGAAACCCAGAAGAAAAATATAAATGTCACTAGCAACAACACTACCTCAGTGCAGAGAACAATCTAAAAAAACCAACAAAAAGGTAGCAGTGATAAATAGTTGAGTATTAGTTCAAGTCCAAATACTTCATTGCAAGATACTGTTAATTTTTTTCTTTACTTAAAAAAGACAAAATAAGGAACATATAAACTGAATCAACTACAGATTGTTGCTCATATACCAGGACAACAGTAATCATCAAATTACCTAAAATACTGGTAAACCCCTTAATATTAAGAATTGCTCTGCAATATATTTTAGCCAATGTATTAATAAATTAATATTTGTTTAAAGAAAAACAAAGTAACAGCTTATATGAGCTGTTCCAATAAGGAATGGGACCACAGACTAGTAAGGGACATGACCTTTGAGGAAAAAGGCAGAGGCCACATTTCACAACTAGGAACCTTCATTGTGCCTATTCACACAACACAGAAAACTCATTGATTTTTTTCCCCCCTGAAGAAGTTCCCTTTGCTTTTCAAAATTACCAGATAAGCTCAAGCTTAAAATGTGTAAACTCCTCCCCACACCTACTCTATAGGAAAACTTGGATGTAGTGCTAGGGGAACCATTGCACAAAAAAGGATACAACAAGAAAGGATACACTCTGCATGACAGTATTACTGCAGTATTTACGCAGGAATGTTTCTAAAGAAGAACAGCAGAATGCGGTTTAATTTTACTCCATTCTCAGAATTGCACACACAGAACTTCATGCTATCTATCAAAAGCAAATATGCCTCTTGGATAAAATACAGTTCTAACCCCTTATGAGATTTAATGAGGGCTGATGGGTCCGCATCACTGAACTCCATATTCAAAAGTAAATACATTTTTTGCTAATTTGAAGTATGAGGACAACACCAGATTTTTCCCATTTAATTCTTAATTCTTTCTCAAGTCTTTACCATTTTAAAGGCTTTTTTTTTCCCATGAAGAAGCTGAAGAACACTCAACATTAGCTTCTTCTACATCACATTTCTCCCAAAAAGTTGTATTTTAGCTACAGGAAAAATAGTCACTCCAAATATTAACTGAACTGGCAATCAAGAAAGACATTTCAGCCAGGAAGGAGTTACGCAGTACATAAACCAGATGTATTATTTTTTCTGCAAAGGATAAAACCTGTGCAGAGAAAATAGTAAAAAGAAATAACACATACCCTCAACAAAACAAAAATAAGACCGAGTACAAAACCAGACTCCTATTTCTGTGATGGAGTTTTGCATAAAACCCAGCATCGACCAGAATATCCAAGTGGGTAAAAGAAAACATGGTCATGCAGTTTCATCATGAGTTGGGAAATGAAATAAATATTTTTAATTGAACCTCATGGATCCTAAGAAATCTGTATTACTCTATGGCACATTCTATGATTGCTGCATACAAATGGGCAAGCTACGAGATAAGTTCTGCCCATCGTACTTTAAACCAGTGACACCTGTAGGATGGAATTCAGGTCAGACTTTCAGGGGCACAAATAAGTCTTGCATGAGTATGTTTTTGCTCACTTGGGAGAAAGTTTCCAAGTTGACCATCAATATAATTAATAACCAAATAAGCACCTTGTTATTTTCTTCATGTAATTCAAGTATTATCATGTTGAGTGAATTCAGAATTAATAATACACAAAACTAGTTGAAAAGACATGGAGTTGCTAAAAGGGCTCAAGCTTCATCTACCAGGCTTTCCAATAGCTAAAATGCTTCAACTTTCTTTTTCTTAATATAAAGAAGCCTAATAATCTTATTAGAAACTAGAGAAAATAATATAAATACAAGGTTTTTTCTAACAGAGAAGGGGTAAGAAACAAGACTGAACCATTCTCATAAACACTTGCTCCTAATAGGATACTTTAGCCAAAGCTCATTTCTCTCTTTCCAATGACCAATACAGAGGAATGCCTGTAAAAAAAGTGATCTTTAATTTGATCAAATACAGATTTTGCAAACCACAATCAGTAACACAAAATAGGGGCTTCTACGGCAAGAAGCATCTCAGATATGAGGGAAACAAGCTCAAATATATTCTGATTAAAATATCCTTAGCCAATGAATACAACAAAGAATCTACAATTAAAGTAACCTGTAATAGAAATACTACTCTCATAATCATCATGTTGTGGGCTCTCAACAATTTGTAAAAATCAAAAACAACTGTTCACATCCTTTATATCAAACCTCAGCTTTTCTTCAAAGTAACAAGGATCAAACCTCCAGATTGAAAACACATCACAGATTAAGTGCAACGATTCATAAACACTCAGCTTTAAGATTTGACTTAATTTTTCTTAAGTGGAGGCATAACCAGAGCAATTTCCAAATGTGAACAGTTTAATGCCCTTTAAATCACAGCTGATCTATCAGAGGGTGCAGATCGGGAGGCAGGTGCTTCTTATTCTTGCACCAGTTACTACACGATAATTTGAGAGGTCACTACGGAAATGGTTTCAGGCCATGAAACCCCTCACAGTTAAATCAGAGCTGATTTTGCTTGAGTTACTCTCACATAAGGGAAATGCTCAGAGTAGGTAGCAGTGAAATAAAGCTACATGATAAGAAATAAAGTTAAATAGCAGTAACTTTCTGCTAGAAGTTACTTTCCCATCATGATCGGATAATAATGACAAAAATCAGGACCTATGCATTCCACAATGGAAGCCTTGATCATTTAAGGAAGCCTTGAACTTTCTGACAGAATATCCTTCACTAATTCAGACAAGTTTAAAAGATGCTGCAACAGCACTAAGTTCTCATCTTCCAGAGTTAACAAAGCCCCAGATCTTTCACAGCTAGCATTTACTGCTGGAACCACATCTTCAGGATCATTTTACAAATGCAGAGATGGAAAAAATGAAGGAAACTCTCGAAAACCAAAACCCTGGAAGATGGTTACTGAAAGGTAAGTGGTCCAATTCCACAAGTTCTTCTCCTTAGCTTCCCAGATTAAGTATTAGAGAAACTGACATTTTCCTATGATATGAGGAAGAAAGTCCATACCTTGTGCAGTGTTCTATTTTTTCCTTTTCCCTTCATTGGCATCTTGTTTTGGTCTGGCTGAACGAGCAAATTGCTGAGATTCTGTTAAGGACTACAAGTGTCTCTGATAAGTAGAAGCCAATCAAGAAGGAAAAAAAAATTACTTCTGCAAATTACAATCCAGAAAGTGACCTTTATGTGTAAACTTTCTACTGCAGTAGAATTGAATTATAAAAATGGTGTCTGTTAGTCAAAGATTAGGACCTCCCTGTTACACAATACAAAAGTTACTACGAGAGACTGTCCAACAACTTGCAGGACTAGGTAAGGAAGGAGAACTAACTGGAAACAGGTTAGGGGCAAACAGTAACTACAGGGGAATAAATGCTTGATATTTACAATCTTTCACACCAGTGTGTTAATTCTGTAGCTTTGATGCCTCAGAATTTGGGAGGAAAAATGGTAAAAGGAACAGAGGTTGGCATGAATGTGAGTACAAAGAAAATGAAACATTTAACTGAAACATAAGAAAGGATTCACAGACAAAAACCAGCACCATGCAACCAAAAGGTGACAGTTTCAGCTGGAGAACCAATATAAATAGAGACCACTGACCCCAACAGGAACATTTCTTATATTCTTAATTCTGTAAACACAGGCCTAGCCAAATCAAAAAGCTTGTATTTAATTGGGTTACAGTGGTCATACAAGCTGTATTATGTCTTGTATTGTCTTTGCAGGATCAGAGGCAAGACCAGAACATTTTATAATCTTAAATAAAGCACGCTTACTTCCCTATATTAGAAGAGGTGCCTCTATTTTTTCAGCTGCCATAAACTAACAATAGTACACTGGGTTATGCTGACTGGTTTTCTTAAGGTAGTGTTTCCTTTTTTCACAGCAAAAGAAGAGACTGACAGATTCCTAAGGAGACAACATAAATACTTGAAGAAAAAGATACAACCACCATGGGTTTTTCAAATAAGACATAACCATTTGCTTCTTTTAGTGCTTTAGCTGCTGCTTTTTCATTAGGAAGTCCAATGAAAGCCTGTCCCTTCATACGGCCTTCTTTCATCAAACGGATATCAAACCTAGAGGCAAAATGGACAATGGGCAATTACTCAGGCTTAACAAAACTTTCATATTTCACAGTAAAAATGCAATTCTCATGCTTCAAGTTTGAGAACTAGCAGAAACAGGAGTAAAGCCCACAAGCAGGAATGATATGGAGACTGTTTTGCCTGCAGGAACCATTGACTAAAAAGTAACATCAGAGTGCAGGATGGCTGAACAGGACACGTGCAAATGAGCAGATCCAATCAGCTGCACTGTTCTTCCTGTGTCCCTCGGGCAATAAACAGGACATTTGGGAATGAAAACAGAAGGGCAAAATAATCTGGTTTTCAGTCATTGTTCATAAAATAATTCTATTTCTGTACTTGTGATAAATGAAGATTTTCAGATGAAACACATTTTTTCTTTATGTAGAAACATAAAAAAGATGACTAGTTTTAAAATCACAATTTTCACCAGTATGATAAAAGTTAACATAAAAGGCTTAAATTTAACCAATTACCAAATTAACTTACATATTTCGCTCCACTTCTGACTGGAAGTCAACATATCTTCCAAAAATGAACTTGAGGTCCTGAAATTAAAGCATAGGTATGAGAGAAAAGCTAAGAAAAAGTCCTTTTGAATAAATATTTGCTTGTTTACCTACCTTTTCCTGAACTTGTTTAGCTAAATTCTTCACATATATCCTGCAGTTTGGATCACCTGGCTCATAATTCTTGAAAACAGAAAATTTTTCCATCTCTTAAAGAAGACAAAAAAATAGAGAATGTTTTAGCTCATTTACTTACTTTGCATATTTGCTCCATATAAAATAATTTAATATATGATCAATAAGAAAGGAAATTTTTAAACTATTTGTTGCGACAAATCAAAAAGCTACTGCTATATTCTCAGGTATACCTTCTCTAGAAAGTCTATTTTTTTCTAGATCCTTTCTAGAAATAAATTCTGATGGTATTTCATCCTCCTCCTCTTCAGTTTCCATTTTATCATTTGAGCTGGGAGCTGGGAAAATCCTTCCAAAGCCTGTATTGTTGATTTCATCTGTGACTGTAGACAGATCTGAAATTTCAACAGATTATTTACTTAGTTTGTGCATTTATCCACAAGAGGATCAAACAGAAGCCATGGCACACGCTAGTGAGCATAGAACTAGCTTTGCTGTTCAATCCTGTATCCATTTCAATGGTTTACCTGATTTTCATTTAAAGAAACTGGATAATACTGTAAAGTACTAAGAAACACAGGCTGACCACAACCCTACAAAACCCCATCACATCTCACTGCTATTATTGCCCAGCACTTTTATAGCAGATAATCAGTGCATCACACAGGAGCTGGCCAACACTTGGACACTGCTCTCTCAGAGCTGGAAATGGAAAATCTGAAATTAGCCTGATCCATTTACGCTATAAAATACCGAGAATGCATTTGTAACATTCACTAAAAACATCTTAACATTTAATGTGCAATTCACCATAAACCTACAGAGCACATGGAAGAGAAGCAGACCTTTAAAATTCTCTGGATCCTTTACAAAGCTTGTAACATGGGAAAAATATGATGAAACTTGGTAGTGATATGTCCAATACAAAAAAAAAGAACTTCCTGGCCCGAACTTCAGCACGTTCTACACACTGAAACTACATTATTTTAATCTAAATACATTTGAAGTACAAACTCTTACCATTTTTTTCTTCTTTTTCTGAGTTTATCTGAAGAACAGCTGGGATGTCAGTATTAATATGAAACTCTATTTTTTTATGACCTACATGCTGCGGCTGCTCAAAGACATCTGAAGGTGACAGTGTAGGGTGCAAGTTACTGTTTAAAACAACAACATGTTAATTAAAGATTCAGACACTGATGAATGCATTGTCAAATACAAGATTTCTTCCAGACAGATTTTATGTTGCTGTTTACCACAAACACATGGGTTGTCCATTTCATAAATCTCACCCAATACAGTTTAAGTTGATTAGAATATTGCAAATGCAGTTGGTACGGCTGGCAGGAGGAGCACACCCAAGAATCACATACCACAGGTGCTTATTAAAAACTTTACCAGTAACTTAAACATAAACAATAACTAGCCTTGCTACTGCTCTCACAAGGTGCACAAAATATACCAAATTTTTAAAAAAATACAGCAAATCACTTAGAGGAGGCAGGTGATGATCAGGAAAAATGCATTCACAATCTGTCATCACTGCACAGAAATACTGGTGTCTGCTGGGCCACAGAACTGCAGCGCCAAAATTCAAACTTATTATAAACCAAGTCAGATTTTATTCTTCCAGTATCAGAACTTTTATTTTAACTTTTTATTTTAAGAAGTAGCACAAATGAATCCAGATGGTTTCTGTCACAACTGTGACAGATAAAATTAGTTATCTTTTTTATGAAAAGGAATTTTTATTAGTTTAATAGCATTAAGAAACAGAACTTGAACCAGGCACACTTTACAGATTAAGGTTGTTGAACAGATTTGTGTTCAAATTACAGGAAAATTTGGACGTTTAGAGCAATAAAACCAAGCATAAGGCTATAAGGGAAGACCATCTTCACTACCAAATTAACCTGTCAGTGAAGAGTACTTGTTTTAAAACAGCAACACTAAAGCAAACAGGACATAAAGGACACAGCGCAAAAACTACAGAAAAAATACAAACCTGTGGGGAGTACACACAGGAACATTCAGTAAATCTTTAATTCTTTGTTTTTTCCTAACACCACGTCTTTTTGTGTTTATTGGTCTTTTAGGCTGAAGGGTTGCTAATTCCATCAACTTGGTCATTCTATTTTAAACAAAAATAAAGAAAACCAAAGTAGTTTACAGTTTATTTGAAAACATTACTTTTGAAAACCTCTCCCCATTTCTTAAAGCCCTTGAAAGACAATTTTTAGAATGACTATAAAACTAGTTACCTTAAAATTGAAACTGCCATAACAACTTATAACACACTGATATACACAGAACACTTAAAGCCTGATCAAAATTGTAATGAGGTCAATGATGCCCTTCCTCCCCCAGGCATGCTCCTAACTAGGACACTGAAGCTGTAGGAAAAGCTGTGATGCCCCCAGCTGAACCTGATTTTACAACACTATTTCCACTCCACAGGAGTGTCTTTTTCCAAATGCATGTATTTTTCTGAATAAAGTATAGTTTCTGATTTACAGCTATGACGGAATTCTGTCCCCAGACTGCAAGAGAATCTTCAGCACACACTCCCATTTATTATTACTCCTAGCAACGCACACGGATGTATAGACAACATTTTGGAAGTGAACATGCACATATGACTCAGGCTGAGTAGTTAATTCAGTAAAGATGGGAAACAATAAAGAATTCAGAAAACTAATTACTGCTTCCCTGTATCTGCATTCTTCAGTCTCAGTTTTTGTTTCGTTGGGAATTTTTGGTCATGGGAACAAATGATAATAGTTTCTCTAAGCGCTGGAAAGATTTCTAGATACTATCTACGAGATATGACATTTATATACAGTTGGGTCTTCTATACCATGACTCCAAGCGGGGGGTGGCTTATGCTCGAGCGGAGGGGTGGGGGTGGCTTGCACGTGAGTGGAGCAGGGTAGCGGTGCGCACTTGAGCGGAGCAGGGGGGGACGGCTCACGCTTGAGCAGCTGCGGCTGCCTCAGGGCAGGCACGGCTTGCCACAGGCAGAGCAGTGTATGAATGATCCATGTGGCATGGCATGGGGGTTGATTTGAATATTCATGACTGCCCAATTTTCATGCGTGTCAGGTCACACATGCGCAGTTGCAAAATGGGCCTCCTTGATCACTGAAAAATCACGCCGCTAAGAGGTGAGGCCACAATATGGGGGCACAAAGTGGAAAAGGGTTGACTGCATTGCATATGCTAAGAGAGATTCCACCATTTGCCGAACTAGAAACTAGAAAAGCACAGCCAACCACTGCTTTAAGTGAGCCCAAAAGCTTCCAAGTGACTGAAAAATCCATACCTTTCCTTTTCCTCATCATTATCAGTTTCATATTCTGATTCATCCTCACTAGAGGGTTGCTCATCTTCGTCTTCAGGCAAAGGAGGCTCCTCAGGAGGCAGAGGTGGGACTGGGGGAGGCGGCACAGGCACTGGTAAATACTCTTCATACTAATTATGGGGAAAAAGTTTTAAAAAGTAACTAAACTTTTCAGGGAAAAACGTGTATCCTGTTTTCCTTTACTCAATAAAAACAATCAAAGCAATAAATTATAAGATTACAAGAAGTATTTTCTCAAACTGTACCTAGGTATATAGATGCNCGGTGCGCACTTGAGCGGAGCAGGGGGGGACGGCTCACGCTTGAGCAGCTGTGGCTGCCTCAGGGCAGGCACGGCTTGCCACAGGCAGAGCAGTGTATGAATGATCCATGTGGCATGGCATGGGGGTTGATTTGAATATTCATGACTGCCCAATTTTCATGCGTGTCAGGTCACACATGCGCAGTTGCAAAATGGGCCTCCTTGATCACTGAAAAATCACGCCGCTAAGAGGTGAGGCCACAATATGGGGGCACAAAGTGGAAGAGGGTTGACTGCATTGCATATGCTAAGAGAGATTCCACCATTTGCCGAACTAGAAACTAGAAAAGCACAGCCAACCACTGCTTTAAGTGAGCCCAAAAGCTTCCAAGTGACTGAAAAATCCATACCTTTCCTTTTCCTCATCATTATCAGTTTCATATTCTGATTCATCCTCACTAGAGGGTTGCTCATCTTCGTCTTCAGGCAAAGGAGGCTCCTCAGGAGGCAGAGGTGGGACTGGGGGAGGCGGCACAGGCACTGGTAAATACTCTTCATACTAATTATGGGGAAAAAGTTTTAAAAAGTAACTAAACTTTTCAGGGAAAAACGTGTATCCTGTTTTCCTTTACTCAATAAAAACAATCAAAGCAATAAATTATAAGATTACAAGAAGTATTTTCTCAAACTGTACCTAGGTATATAGATGCTATTTTGGTAAATTACATTACTAATGAAAAACTTTCCACAAGCAAAAAAAAACCCAGAAATTTTGCTGCTTTCTGAACCTAATGTTGTCCTGGGTTTTCACTTTGCACTCAGCTTCAAGGACTTTCCTGAGAATAATATGGTGAGTAAACCAACAGTTGGACACATTCCAGTGCTACTCTCATACACAGGTATTCCTTTATTTTAAGTACAGTCAGAAAGATTTCTTTAGGAGATCCCTGTGCACATCCCCAGTGATATGCCCCAGGATCTGCTCTCCTCTGGAGATTTCCAGCTTTTAGAACTCACATCTCCTACCATGCTACTGACATTTCAAATTGTGAATCAGTTCTACAGTACTTAAAACATATATCTAAAAAATTACCATGGGAGGACGAGCAGTAATTGGTCCAAAAGGCGGAGGAAGATTCATTTTATTCATTAGATGAAGTACCTGAAATGATTTAAAACAAGTAAGTTTTCTTCAAATGAGTAAGTGGTAACAGCTCCTTGCCATGTATCATAGCCAATAACTTGTGGCAGGTGCAAATCAGCACAGTTTTAATGCTAATGAACAACGTGAAAGCCTCCATTTGAGATCCAATATTAATGATAATAAAAGCAACACACTAAAAAGGCTAATCAAAAAAGTAAAGCATTTTCTCACAACAAAATTCCAAGTATTCAAGTCACATCTAATTAGAAAGAGCATATGCAGTTAAGCTCTCAGTGTTAAGTAATCTACCTCCGGTCAATAACATCCTCTTATCTCAACACAGTAAAAGATAAGATTGGTTAGCAGTATCACAGCAACACTAATTTATTATTTACTATATAATTTATTATTTTCTATGCATAATTGAAAGAGGAAAAAAGAGATTTTACCTTTATACTTTGTTTTTCACTTACCTGGACATAAAATTTGGGCACGCTTGCCAAGGCATTTGCTATATTTGCTAGAATTGTACTTGAAGGTGGTGGATACAAATACTTGAGGCAAGAATTGATGGGAAAGGTGAGGCTGAAGACAAAAGATTAAAAACAAGACATTTAACACCACTGCCATATAATTACGTACTGGTAATGATCAACGATTACTAGAGGCTTAACTATTCATTACATCTGAAGTAACACTGAAATACGTATTATTACTTCCCCATAAACAGTCCTGGGCCTCTTACATTGTCTTTAACAATAGGGAATAGTCCCCAGTGCATGACAGACTGACTGGGCTTGGGCACTATCAAAGTATCAACCTGTGCAGAAAGCCTAAAATACACAGAAACTATCAATGTGTCCAAACCCCAAAGCACAGCACAGCAGACTGCACAAACATCAACTCAATGCTGAATTTATTAAGACTATGAAAAGTTTATTCTTCCTGTCTGAAAAAATGCAAAAGATCGGAAACAATGAAGCAGCAGCATCTGGAAAAACAAAACTGAGTGGTATTCTGCTGCTAGCAATGGAACAACGCACCTGGCTCTCTAACTCTTCCTGAGAAAGCAATGCATAGTGCTGGAAGGCCACCAGGCAATACACAACTTCATGGCTCAAAGCACCAATCTCTGCTCACCTGTGAGCATTCTGAACGTGAAGAACTGAAACTCACCCTTTATGACAATTCCTACAGCTATGCCTGTGCAACAGCAGCACACTAGGAAACAAAACTCTCATTCAACAGTACATAATACACTCCAAAATAACTTGTAACAGAGTAAAATAATTAAGACAAAAAAACAACACTAACCCATGGTTGGGTGCAATTCCATTCTCTATTTTAACACAGCTTGGTTCTATCTTCTCTTCCTCCTTCACTGGTTCTTCTGAACTGAAAATTAATTTAATCTTAATTAAAACAGGACAAAATTTAAGTGCTTTACGTAATTTCAAAAAACCCAAACATTATCTATTAATAAATATAAGAAATATCCAGCATATGTATTTTTGACAATTTTTATCAATGGTACTACTATACCTGTTATCGATTCTTCAGAATTAATACATGTGGATAATTATGATAGCCACAGCCTTCTAAAATAAATAATTATGCAGATTGAAGTAAGTTTCCCTATATTAAAACACTCTTGACTTAAATCTACTCATGGGAAAAGAACTGAAATTGTTTCACATTGAGCTCTGTTCAGACTCTATAAATTCAAAGATATTAAATTATTGATTTGCTCATATTCAGAGAGTAGAATAAATAACTTGAAACCTCTACTACAGTTCTATTAATTGACCACTATCACACAGCTTTTATCACTTAGTTATATATTCCAGAGGTAATGACACAATTCCAAGTGGAGGGCTGCACCCACTTATCTGCAGATCTGAACCTGCTTGTTAACACTTCTATGCGGTTACAATTTATCCTCTGAGTTAAAACTACTACCAAAGTATCACAAATTAAGAATTCCTTTCCTTGAACACAAACATAACAACTAAATTATTATGCACATACCTTTTACACTTCTCTGAGACAGAGGGCTGGCTAAGTACCTGCACGCTGTCTTGCTCCTTCGCAAATTCAACAACTAAGGTGTGACCTAAGAGTTTCAGCTGATGCAGTCTTGATAAAGCCTTCAAGTCATTATAATGGAGAAAAGAAGGAAAGGGAAGAGGAAAACCATGAGAATTCTTTTAAAGCGTAACTGTCCCTCCTTTGGTAAACCAGCCATAGGCTGCAGTCCCAACTGCTTTAAGCTAAGTCTGTGCTACTACAGACACAGTCCTGCACCTTTCCTGCCTTCACAGCACTCCTTTTAGCAGCTTCTGTCCTGAGGGCAGGAAGGGAAGAGACGGATGCACAGCCAGAATCAGGGCAGAGTTCAGTCACATGAACACAGCAGCAAGACTGCAGCCTTACCACTGCTACTGACTGCACAGCCTGGGCAGCCTCTGATCTGCACTGACCAGCCTCTCACTCTTCAACTACAAATGTACTGAACTCCCACTAGTAACAGCTGGGAATTTTAACATCAAGATTCTTAACAGTGACATCAGGAAGATCCAAACTGACACAAGCAACCTAATTCACCACTGTTCACCTCACACAGTCTTTGTAACTTTTTGAGCAGTCCTTCAAAGTGTGGCCTAAACCAAAACAGAACCAATGCAAAAAACAAACACACACTAAGGAAAAAGGGGGAAATTCTAGACACAGGCTTTTTACCAGACTAGCACTTAACAGCATTTTTACTATCACCTTTTTGGCATCCACCCCCCCCCATTAATGTAGTAGCTTTCTTAGAAAGTTGGGCATTCAAGGCAATCTTGAATTTGTACATCACTAGGGATGAATTTTATGGTAAATACGCAATTATGCAGGAAACAAGAAAATTATGTTTCGACTAGTTTGTACATAAATGCACGCACATCCTTGGCAGGGCCCCGATCAGACTCGGCTCCCTTAAGTTTGCCATGTGAAGGGCAGGATCAGATGACTTCCACCAGACCCTTTCGACCCACCTCTCTCACGACTCTACAGAATGGTTCTTGCAAGCAAATCCTGAAACAAAACTCTAATACTACACTGTGCTGCTTCATTTTTTCCTGAGTCCTAGGTAATGTGTAGAACATTCTAGAACACAACTGGCAATCCAGAAAAGTGCTTTGCCAAACCAATAACAAACTCAATACAAACCTTTGCAGCTGCATTTTCACTGGGAAAGGTGGCAAAAGCAGTATGTTTCTAGAAAACAAGCAAACAAAAACGTTATACTGCATTCAAGTCAGAGAGTTAAGAGATTGCATGTAAAACATGTACCCACAAGAAACTTGTAAGTTCAAGTTTATAGATTTGAAAGCTTCCATCTAACTCCCACATGGAGCAAACAGGAAGGACTAGAAAACATTTTTCCTAAGAATTTAGGACACACCTCCCACAGTCAAAAATTAAGACAGGAACTCACCAGTTTGAGGAATACAGGAAAAGTGGAGGGTTTTTTCTAGTGAGCAAAAGCCACCCTAAACTACAATAATGTATGTGCAAACAGAGGTCTAATCCACTTTTCAAACAGGACATGCATTTCAGGCCCTCTGAGTAGCACATTTTCATCAAAGTCAACTCCTAAATGTAATACTATTCTGCTACAAAAGTTGAAACTATTGTGCTCTAAAAGTTTGAATGGTTTCTACCTAACATTTCCCTTTTCAAATTAAATTAAATCCGCATAAATACACAGTTCATCTCAAAAGTCATATTACTTCATCTTCTGCTACACGATTTGATGCCCAACATCACTGTAACAAAGACAGTATTTTGATATCCTATAAAGAAATCATGACGCTGGCAGCAGATGCAGACATCACTCATCTGCAGCACCGCAGGAACACAAGGCTCTTCCGAAGCAGCATTTATCACCAGGCAGATATGCCCATGTTCTTACCATTTGCAAGGAAAAAACCAGACATTTCAAGACACACTTGTGAACCCTCATTCCTACTCGTGCCAAGAGCACAACTCTTGCACAGCCCCTCCCCGGCCGCTCTCCCGCCCTTCCCGCGGGGCTGCCCGGGCA
>WEKX01006094.1:16605-53521 GCA_013390025.1 Pitta sordida
GCCCCGCCGCCCGCCTCGCCCCGCGCCGCCTTCAACTTCATCGCGGATGTGGTGGAGAAAACGGCGCCCGCGCTTGTCTACGTGGAGATCGTGGGCAGGTGCCGGCACCGGGCGGCCCCCGGGGGGATGCCCCCCTTCCCCGCGCGGTGCAGTGCAGCCGCACGCCGCTGTCACCTCCCTGCTCTCCGGGCAGAGCTGCCTTCGAGCTGCCCCGTCACCCACCTGAGGAGTTCCTTTCCCTTCGCGCTCCGTAACCTTCTCACCGCCCGGAGCATCTCTGGGGCGCAGCTCTGCCCTCCCTGCAGCCTGCTGTCCTACCCTCTGCCTCACCGTGGGATGGGCTGCTGCCCGGCCATCCTCGCTGTCCCTGCTTCTTCACAGCCCTGCCCTGCCCTGCCCTGCCCTGCCCCGGGGTCCCTGCCAGCCCCTCGGGGTCCCTGCCGCCCCTCCCGACCCGTGCATCCCTCACAGGCACCCTTTCCTGGGCCGGGACGTGCCCGTCTCCAACGGGTCGGGGTTCCTGGTGTCCCCGGACGGGCTCATCGTCACCAACGCGCACGTGGTGGCCAACCGTCGGCGCGTGCGGGTGCGGCTGGCGAGCGGGGAGCAGTACGACGCCGTGGTGCAGGACGTGGACCAGGTCGCCGACATCGCCACCATCAAGATCACGCCCAAGGTGGGTGTCAGGGTGACGGGGACGCGGGGGGCACGGGGACCCTGCCGCTGACGGTGCCGCTCCCCGCAGCGCCCGCTGCCCACGCTGCCGCTGGGCCGCTCGGCTGAGGTGCGTCAGGGCGAGTTCGTGGTGGCCATGGGCAGCCCCTTCGCGCTGCAGAACACCATCACCTCGGGCATCGTGAGCTCGGCGCAGCGCGGCAGCCGGGAGCTGGGCCTGGCCGCCTCCGACATGGAGTACATCCAGACCGACGCCGCCATCGACGTAAGGCGCGGGCAGCTGGGGGAAGGAGGCGGCTCACGGGGACACTGGGGTGCTGGAGGGGCTCTGGGCAGTCTGGGCTCGGCCTGACCCTGCTCCTGGGGTGGCTCTCCTGCTGTGGGTGCTGCCGTGCGGGATGGGACTCTCACGGTCTTCTCACTCTGCTCTGCCACAGTTTGGGAACTCCGGGGGCCCCCTCGTCAACCTGGTGAGTCCTGCTGCTTGTCCTCGTGCTGTGCTGTGTGCCCCTCCGTGGAGGGAGAGACTGTGTGTGCCCTGGGCTCCCTGGGTGGAGAAGGAGGGACCAGCCTGGCATGGACACCCTGTGCAGAGCCAGTGGGACTGTGGCAGAGCCAAGTCCTGCCTGGTGAGGTCTGACTGGTGCTGTTGGAGCAGCGCAGGGGTGGATGCACAGGCAGGCCCCCAGGCTGGTGCAGTGGTTCCCCTGCTCTCCACAGTGATCCAGGCTGGGTAGCCCAGTGCCCTTTCCCTGCAGGATGGTGAGGTGATTGGGGTCAACACCATGAAGGTGACAGCAGGCATCTCCTTTGCCATCCCCTCCGACCGGCTCAGGAAGTTCCTGCAAAAGAAGGAGCAGCAAAAGAGTGAGTGGAAACCTCTCTGCTCAGGGATTGGGGCAGGGGGATGAGAGAGGGAAGCTCTGGCACAGCTGGGCTCCAAGCCCTTGGGGGCCCATATGACAAGAAACTCTCCTGTACCGTGGGAAAGCTGTGCTGCTGCTGCCCCATCCAGTGGAGCTGTATCTCCTGGGATATGTGAGAATTTTGGGTTTGGTCTATTGCTACTTTTAACTAGATAATGGGAATTCAGGGGAGCTTTTTGTGGTGTTGCAGCAGGGAGAGGGTGACCTGGCACCTGAGTTTGCTGAGCTGGTGTGCACTGGTGGAAATGCAGGTGCAGAACTCAGGAGTAGAGCAGAGGACAAGCTCTTTATTTGGCCTGTTCTCCTGTGGCAGCAGGGAGAGACATTCTCAGTCAAAAGACTGACAAACCAGGGAAGCCACGTCAGTGCAACACCTGGGACACTCTCACTGATATTGGGAACTGGCCCAAGCTGTTCTAGGCACTGGGAATGGCTCTGCACACGCTGCCTGTCCCGGGGGCTGTGGGGCCCAGCCCAGCACTGCTCTGGGTGAGTCTCTGTGTCCCATTCCATGTCCTTTCGTTGGCAGGCTCCTGGTTTGGCAGTGCAGAGGTGAAGCGCCGCTACATCGGGGTGCTGATGCTGACCCTCACTCCCAGGTGTGTGCCCTGAGCTCGGGGGACAGCCAGTGAGGCTGTTGGGGCCGGGATGTCACAAGGACTTCCTAACTAACTGAGGGTGCCTGGTTTGGGGGAGAATTGTCTCCACAGCTTAAGCTTTCAGTCCCGAATGTCTTTGTGCTCATGTGGTTAGACTGCAATCTGGTCCAACCAGGCCTCGGGTGGTCCTTCTTGCCCTCTACAGCTCCCTGACAGGAGGGTGGACCCAGGTAGGGGTCGCGCTCTGTTTCCAGGGAACGAGCAACAGGATGACAGGAAGCAGCCTCAAGTTGTGGCAGGGCAGGTTTAGGCTGGATTTTGGGAAAATTCCGTCCTGGAAAGGACTGTCCAGCCTTAGCACAACTGCCCAGAGCAGGGGGGTAGTTCCCATTCCTGAGGGGGATATAACATCCCAGTGGAGGTGGCACTTGGGGACATGGTCGGTGGTGGCCTTGGCAGTTCTTGAGCAGTTGGATTTGACCTTAAAGGTCTTTTCCAACCCAAACAATTCCGTGATTCCATGAAGTGCCCTTGTCAGGAGAGAGCAGGGTCTGCACGCTCCCCTCTGGGGGCCGCTGGCTGAGGGGCAGTGGGGTCGGTGCCCAGCAGATGGTGCTGGTCCCCAGCAGAACCCCATGGATGTGGGAGCCCAGCCTCCTCCTGGGACACGGGTCAGTCACAGAGCAGCGTGAAATGCCTCGGACGCGGCTCCCGGGACGCGGGTCCAGCTTCCGCAGGGCCAGCGAGCTCCAGGGAAACCACCTGGCTGCAGCGCCTGTGCCCGCTGGGAAGGCTTCCCAAGGAGGGATTGCTCGTCTTGGAGCAGGAGAGCTGCTCTGAACACGCTCAGTGGAAAGGCCAGAACCTTTCTCTGGCCCGGCAAAGGGAAGCTCCACGTTGGGCTCCAGCCCTCAGCCCCATCGTTCTCACAGCTGGCACAGCCACAAACGAGGCTCCATCTGAGCACAAGAATTACTTTTGTGCTGTGAGGAGGGTGGTCAGAGCCTGGCATAAATTGCCTGGAGAGTCCTTGGAGATCCTCGAAACCCAACTGGACACAGTCCTGGGCAGCCTTCCCCAGCTGAGCCTGCTGGAGCACAGGGGTCAGGCAAAGTAATCTGGAGAGGCCCCTTCCTACCTCCACCATGTGAAATCAGGAAGGGATGGCAGCTTGCACTGGGCTGTGGGGCAGTGCTGGAGAGCCCAGCATGAGCCACTGCCACTGATGGGAACAGGGCTGGGCAAAAAGTGAGAGTGTCTGGAGCTGCAGGGATTGGAGCTCTGCAGAGATCCAGCTGGAGTGCTGCATCCAGTGCTGGATGCGTTCAGGAGAGGTGAGAAGCTGCTGGGGAGAGTCCACAGTCAGAACTGTGAGAGGTGCAGAATTTTTTTTGGCTTAGAAAACCAAAAATCTGCGGGAAAGCTGGAGGACCTGGCATTGCTTAGTCTCCAGACCCCAAAGGAGAGACATGGGCAGAGCTCTGGTGGCACATCTGGCAGGAAGAGGGGCACAGCTTGTGTTGTGTGCCCTGCCTGCCCAGGGAAGAGAAGGGAAAGGGTGGGTCTGACCCTGGGAAGGGGGATGTGACGTGAGGATGTGCATCACCACAACTTGGATCCAGCTGGCAGCTGTTCCATTATTTTCCAGCTCTCCCCGACTCCACTGGGACTCTTGCTCTCTCATTTTGACAGGAGCATGGTGGTGGTTGGGGCTGGCAGCTGTGCCTGTTCTCTGAGCCTGTGCAGCTGGGGAGGGGTGGGGTGGGAGCCCTGCTGTGCCTCCAGCTCTGTCCCCAGCCAATTCCCCCTCTGCAGTATCTTGGCAGAACTGAAGCTGCGTGACCCCAGCTTCCCTGACGTGTCCCATGGTGTGCTGATCCACAAGGTGATCATTGGCTCCCCGGCCCACCAGTAAGTGCTGCCCTGTGCCTCGGGGGTGTGTGAGGGAGCAACTGCACTGCAGGGAATGTGTTTGGCTCTGAGTGCTTTGCTCCAGAGCAGCAGGGCTTGGGCCCTGCAGCACAAACCACCTGGGAGTTCTTGCCCAGGCTGTGTCCCAGCCAAGGTACCAGCTCAGCTGTCACAGCCCCCAGCTCCTGCCCTTCCATCCTTCGGGGCTGATGAGCTGAGCATCTGCTTCCCCCACTCTGTGCTTGCCCCGTGTTTCCCCCGCAGGGCTGGGCTGAAGGCGGGTGACGTGGTGCTGGAGATCAACGGGTCGGCGTCGCGGCGCTCCGAGGACGTGTACGAGGCGGTGCGGACGCAGCAGAGCCTGGCCCTGCTGGTGCGGCGCGGCCACGACACGCTGCTGGTGAACGTCGTGCCCGAGGGGACCGAGTAGCTGTGACCGCCTGGGACCGGCCAGTGGGGCTCGCCCGGAGCCCAGGGCAGGACTGAGCTGTGTCTCTGCTGGTCAGACTGGGACTGAGAGCTCCTGCGGGGCTGGAAGGGGCCAGGACAGGGGTCTGGCCCAGTGCTTGTGTGATTTGTGGTGCAGCCATTCCCTTCTGTACTCAAATAAAGCACTTTTCTAGGGGCCCCCGTGCCTTGTCACCTTCCCACAGCAGCAGCAGTTGGAGGCCAGGCTGTGTGAGACCTGCCCCTCCTGTCAGTCCCCACATGGGACCCTCTAGCTTGGGAGGAGCTGGCTGTGCCTCCAGGGGCCTCCTGAATGTTATTGGTGTCCACCCACTGGCTGGGATTTGACTCCTCAGTCTGCACCAGGCTGGCAGCTGTCGAGCTTGTGCAGCCCCTACTCTGCAGATGAGAGCAGCCCTGGAGCAGCTCTGGGGCCAGCAGTGCCTCCCTGGAGAGCAGCCGAGCTGCTCCACGCTGCTGTGGCTGTGCCATGTCCCTCGGGTCACATTGCTTCCGCTGGGAGCTCTTGAGCCCTCCGAGGTCTGTGCCCAGCAGCTTCCCAGGCCATGGTGAAAGGCGTGTCCACGTCGATGCTGGACTCCTGGTGGCCGGGGCAGCATCTTTTGGCCCTGATTTCTGGGAGCTGGGGCCAGCCGGGTGTCTGTGCTGGAGCTCTGCTCCCACACACCCCCCCAGCCCCCTGGGGACAGCAGGGGCCATCCCTGTGCTCTGCAGCTGCCTGGCCGGCCCTTCCCCTTCTGGGAAGGAGCAGCTCCAGCTGTTCCTGCCTTCCTGGAAGAGCCTCCACTCTGCTCCAGCAGCGATGGAAGGCGAGGGCAGCCTGGAGCAGCCGTGTCCGGCCCAGGGCAGCAGCAGGAATGTGGCTGTGGGGCCAGGCCCTGCCCATGACGGGATTCCTGAGCCCTGCCTGTTTTGGGAGATGAAAGCGGCTCAGTTCCTCAGGGGTGCTGTGGTGAGGGGCAGCTCTGCCCCTCCCCGTTCCCCCGCCCTGAGAACAGGCCTCCTTTGAGCAGCCCCGGCCTCTCCGAGGAATTCGCTGCCCGGTCCAGCGCTGCCGGCTCGGGGGATGTCGGCGTGTCTGGCATAGCTGCTCGGGCTGCGCCGACCGCAGCGTGTTCCAGGGCCCCAGCCAAGGCCTGCCCCTCTGCTCCCGGCTCCGGGGGCAGAGCCCAGTGTCCCCACACCTCGTGTGTGCTGCAGGCGTGACCAGAACACCCGCCTGAGGTGGGAGAGCTGGGCTGTGCCTCCTGGGCCCTTGTGTCACACGTGTCCCTGCCCGTGTTTTGACCCTGACCGAGCCAAGCTGCGCTCCCTCACGAGTCAAGGCAGCCCCTCTGCCATGACCCCCCAGTCCTCGGTCACAGCCCTCGGGTGGGATTTCTGCCCAGTAACATTTGCCTTGGATTGGGTGCAGGGGAACCAGCACTTCACCGTGTCCTGGCTGTGCCAGGGTGGCCCCCGAGTTCCCCCTGATGCGGTGCCACAGGGCTGCTGCTGGCCCCTTCCTCCAGCCTGCCTCACCTTTCCCAGAGGGGAGGAAGCTGAGAGGGGGCAGCCACGGGGCTGGTGTGGGGACAGGGCTGCCTGGGTGAGGGGACCACCATCAGAGGGGAGTGCAGGGGCTGGCTGAGGGTGCTCTGCTGACCAGCCCTGCAGAAAAAGCTGTGCCGCCCAGGCCTGCCACGCTCCTTGTCCCCAGCCCAGAGAAGCACCAGCAACCGCTGGGAAACAGAACTGACAACTTTATTGAGAAAATAAAATTACAACTGAGAGATGGCATAGGAGCCGCCCCTGGGCAGCGCTGTGGGCAGGGGCAGTGTCACCATCCCTGGGGACCGGGGGCTCCCGGGACCAGGCAGGGGAATGTGTCCCTGCCTAGGGGTGGGTCCTGGGGCAGCTGAGGGAGTGTGCCGTGGGGAGGGATGTGGGGTGAGGGGAGGAGTGGAGGTGGGTGCAGCTGGAATGGCAGGGACCGGAGTAGCGGGGGGGTGCAGGACCTCCTGGCAGCCCGGAGCCGTGTGCCGCAGCCCAGGGCACCTGGGCAGGGTCTTGTGGCCAGTGGTTGAGGCGGCAGCCCCAGGCTGGGAGGTGCAGGTGTCAGTGCCTCCAGCACCAGCCCCCCGAGGTGAGGAAGGGCAGCCGGTGGCAGGTCCTGGGCAGTCCCCGGCAGGACATGGTGGCAGCGATGTGGCATGAGGCCTCTCTGCCGGCCCCCAGCGGCTTCCTCCCACCCGTACGAGGTGAGGGAGGGAGTTGCCTGTCTCCCCGGGGTACAGGGCCCTAGGAAATCTGGTTGTTGAGCTGACCTGGATACTGCTCAAACCGCTTGTTGGCCTCCTCACTGAGAGCATCTCCTGTGGGCAGAGGGCAAGAGCCATCAGCTCTGGTGCCTCAGGTCACCTGCCCTGCCAGCACCTCCATTCCCATTGCAGCTGTCCCCAGCACCCCTGCCCATCCCCATCCCCACTGCCACCCTCCTGCCCTGGCCCCGTGGCCATGTCCTGGGCGTTACCGATGTGGCAGCTGTGCACCCAGATGCGGTGCCCGTCGTACTTGCAGTTGCATTTCATGGCGTTGTTGGTGAAGTCGCTTTCTGCCACCTCAAAGTTGGGGTTGATCACGACCTGCGGGGCACTGACAGTGAGGGCACAGCCCCCTGTCCCACACCTTCCCAGCCTTGGGAGAGCAATATGGCCCCCCAGTTCCACAGAACACCTCCCAGTTTCGCCTGGGCATGCTGGACGGCTCTGAGGAGCCAGTCTGCTGTGCTGGAGTGGCCCTGTCCCCGTGCACTGTGCACCCACAAGCAGCACTGCTCAGCGCTGGAAAACCCAGGCCCAAGACTGTCTGAGTGGCACAAGGACAGGCACTGTCCCACAGCAGCACACCTGCCAGCCCCACCTTGGGCTGTGTGGTCAGGGCGTATGGAAAGCTGGGGTGCAGGGACAGCGGGTGGGGGTGCACGTGGGAGGGTGGCAGGAGAGGCCAGGGTGGCTTTGGTGCAGCACCTGCAGGATGTAGTTGCCTGGCTTGACATCAGTGATGTCGATCCACTGGCAGTCGATGTCGTGCCGGTACAGGTCCCAGCAGCCCACAGTGATGCCCTGCTCCCCAAAGTTGGCACACTCATACCGCTTGGCCACATCTGCAGACAGTAGGAGACGCGTCTTGTCCCTGCTGCGGCCACCCCGTGCAGCCCCTGAGTTGCCCACCCAGCCTGGCCCCAGGAACACAGGCAGGGATGGTGCTGCAGGGCCCTGCATCCCTCACCCTCCTCGCACTCGGTGTCCTCCAGGCAGAAGCTGGCCTTGTGTCCCTCGGCCACCTTGGTGCCATTGGGGGTCAGGATGTCGTAGTGGGTGAAGATGTCCATGCTGTGGTAGTGCCTGTGGGAGGGAGCCAGCACTTGCTGACCAGAGCCCAGGACCCCCAGGGCAGACAGGAGACTCACCCTGCCCTGTGTCAGCCCACACCACCCGCCTGGCCCCTCCCTGCAGGGAAGGTCCCCACAATCCTTGCTCTGAGGCTGCAGCCCTGAGATGTTGGGCAGAGCTCTGTCCTGCCCCCTGCTCTGTCCTGTCCTGTCCCCAGCTGGATGGCCTGGCCAAGCAGAGGGCTCAGCTGCTGGGCACAGCCTGCAGCCCTGTCCTGGCCCTGCTTCCAAGGCTCCCAGCCTCCACACTGCTCATCCAGGGACAACCCTAAGCCAAACCAGGCAAAACTGGACCCTGGGCAGCAATGGTGCCTCACCTGACATCACCTTCACCCAATGTCACCCTCACTCAGTGTCACCCTCTCTTAGTGTCACCTCCCCCCTGTCCCCCACCAGCATCACCCTCACCCAGTGTCACCTCCGCTCATCCCATCACAGCAGCAGCATCACCCTCTCCCCACCCTCCCTGGCCCAGGCTGTCCCTGCCCGTGCCGCACACACACCGGTGGCACTCGTGCCAGACCCAGGAGTGCCGGCCGGCCTTGGGGCGGAAGTCTGCGCGGCCGTGGTTGTGGATCTGGGAGGAGAAGCGCAGCAGGCGGCGGTGCCCGTAGGGCCAGTTGGCCAGCCGGGCCGAGCTGGAGAGGCAGTTCTCCTCGGCGGCGCAGTACAGCATGTGCAGCGGCCGGTCCTCGATGTAGGCCGTCTCCTGCACCAGCGGCGCGTGCAGCAGCAGGTCAGAGGCGGCTGGGGACAGGCAGCTGCTCAGGGACAGGGCCCCTGCTTGGCAGGGATGGGGCAAGCGGCAGGGACAGGGCAGCACCCGGCACTGGCAGGACTGGGCTGGCTGGGGGGGACATGTGCCCTGCCCATCGCCTGGGCACAGGCTGACCCTGCAGACCCTTCACCTGCAGAACCCACTGCCCACAGCCCCTTCAGCTGCAGCCCCCAGCCCCACAGCAAAGCCCACCACCCACAGACCCCTCCACCCACAGACCCCACCGCCCACAGAACCCAGTGCCCACAGAACCCACTGCCTGCAGACTCCCTCCCCACAAACCCCCTGCCCACAGACACCCCCCTGCAGCCCTTGTGCCCACTCACTCTCGGAGCAGATGACGCCGGCGGCGAAGCGCGTGCCCGTGTTCCTGCAGCTCAGGCTGGCGCCGTGGTGCTGGCACTGGCTCAGGGACATCTCGAGGCCAGTGCATTTCACCCCGCTCATGACCATGTCCGTCACGTTGCTGGCGTCCCAGTACCACGTCTCCTGGGGAGGGGCGAGGCAGGGTGGGTGGCAGGGCTGGTGGCCGGGCTGCCCCAGCCTGCAGCCAGCCCTCCCCCCGCAGCACAGCCGTGCCCACACTCCAGGCTGCCCACAGGGGTGCCGTGCTGCTGCTCAGAGTGGCCGTGTCCCTCTGTCCTCAGACACCCCACAGCCATCCAGGGCTGGTGGTTGCTGGTGCCTGCGCTCACCAGGGTGTCACCAGGGGCCTCCCCGCTGTCACCTACCGTCAGCGCGTGCAGGGAGTAGCCCAGGCCAAGCTGACGACAGGCCACCATGGCTTCCTTGGTGGTCCAGCCATCGCTGCAGACCGTGCCCCACTTACTGCCTTGCTTCACCTCCACGCGGCCCTCGAACATCGTCCTCCCGCCGGCCAGGCGGATCTGCAGGGAAGGCCTGGGGCCGTCAGCAGGCACCCTGTGCNTCCCCGGCCCCGTGAGCAGTGGTGGTGGCTGCTGGCTGCCCTGGCCAAGCTGGTGCTGGCACCTACTTGCAAGCCGTGGTTAGCGAATCCCAGACCCAGCTGGCGACAGGCCACCATCGCCTCCAGCGTACCCCAGCCTTCACCGCAGACCAGACCCCAGTGGGGCTGCTCCCCGTCTCCAGCCCCCACCGCCACCTCGACCCGCCCCTCGAAGCGGCTCCGGCCCCCGCTCAGCCGAATCTGCAGAGAGAAGCAGCGTCAGCATCATCCCCATCACAAGGGATGCTCCCAGGACTGATGCAGGGATGCAGCCGGGGCTGGGCTGCGCTGCCTGATGGGCCCTGGGTCAGGGGCTTCAGGCACGTGGGGAGGGAGCAGCCAGACACAGAGCAGAGCAAGGCACAGCTTTGGTCAGGAGAGAACTTGCCAAAACTGTCCGATTTGGGAACAAAAAATTACTTGTGAGTTTGGGAATCGTCTGACCAAAGCAGGGCAAACAGTTCATTTTGAAATGGCATCATTTCAGAAATGGCTGCTATGAGAGAATTAAAAAATCATTTGAAAGCTCAAAGTGGATGAAATGACAGGCCAAGACAAATGGGAACAGGAGGCTCCATTTCCTCATTTCATCATAGGTAAAAAAAATCTCTCTTGGTTGGCCCACAGTGATTTTTTTTCTGGTGCTCCTGCTGGGGAGCAGGTATGGGCTGGCAGCAGGGAGAGCAGCAGGGAGCAGCTGTCCCACATCATCCCCCAGAGCGCCCAGAGCCCCCCACAGCCTCCCCTCCACCCCTCACTCCAACCCACAAAATCCCTGGGTCCCCAGGGCAGCCCTGGCCCCAGAGCAGGGAGAAATGTGTGGGGTGCAGAGGAGGAGAAGTGACAGGGTCCCACGGGCCTCCCCCTGTGACACCCACCAGGTTCTCGTAGCCCATGTAGGGGACGTTGCAGCGGACGGCCGCATCCTCCGTGTGCTTGCAGTCCTCCTGGGTGATGTTCCTGAAGGGGCAGCTCCACAGGGATTTCTCAGTGCCCTGGCACTGCACCTCGTTAAGGTGGATGGGTCCCGTCCCTGCCAGGAGACAGCAGGACTCAGGGCCTGGTGACACAGGGATGCCCAGGGCTGTCCCTGCTCCTCGGCAGGCCTGAGGGACCTGGTGCACTCAAACCTTCACAGTGTGTCTGAGTGGCCATGGTCTCCTCAGGATGCTCCAGGTGCATCCAGCAGCCCAGTGTCTACGGGATCAGCCCAGCTGTGGCTTCCCCCAGCCCAGCAGAGCCCAGACAAGTGCTTCACATGCAGCCCCAGGAGGGAATGCCCAGGTCCTCCGCCCCATCGCCCTCACCTCGGCCCATGCGTGCCCCGGTGAGGGCCTCCTTGGCACTGCCGAAGCCCAGCTCGCGGCACACCACGCTGGCTGACAGCAGGTTCCAGCGGTCGTCACAGATTGTGCCCCACTCGCTGCTCCGGAGCACCTCGACACGGCCCTCGCCGACCCTCGCACCGCCCTTCAGCCGGATCCGGGGCTGCGGGGAGCAGGGACAGGGCAGTGTGGGACAGGGTGCTGTGGGACAGGGCAGTGTGGGACAGGGTGGAATGGCAGGGTCCTGGTGGCATGGTGTGGCACAGCATGGCCAGCATGGCACAGCACAGAATGTCACAGTGCTGACGGCACGGCGTGACAGCATGGAGCAGCACAGTGCTGGCTAAGACTCCTGGGATGTGCAGGGACATCGTCACCACCTCCTGCTCTGGAGCTGGCCACTCAGGGACCTGCACACCCGCTCTGGATGCAGCCTGGGACAGAGCCTGGCCACAGGGCATGTCCAGCCACCACAGGACTCGTCCCCCTTCCTGCAAGGCTCACCTGGCCCTGCTGCTGCTGCTGCTGGCGCTGCTTCTTCTTGTGGGCACTGCCAGCGGCGAAGAGGGGCCCGGGCAGGCAGCTGACCACAGCGGGCATCCCAGTCCTGCAGGAGGCTGAGGCATTGCCCCGGTAGAACTCGAAGGTGCACATGGAGAGATGCACCTCTGTCCCCGTGCAGGACACTGAGTGCAGGCGGTAGTTGAGCTGCTGCCTCTCTGTGAAGAGCCTGCGAGGAGACAGGAGCTCTGAGCCACGGCCAGCCAGGCCAGTGGCAGTGCAGGTGGCATCAGCTACCCTGCCTGTGGCTGCATGTGCTCACCATGGCCCTTTCCCTGTCCCCAGGGTGACACACAGAGCCTGCCAGGCACCCACCCCTCACCAACTCCCTGTCCCAACATCTCCAGCAGCTTGGGGACACACGTGGGGACACACACGGCTTTGAAGGGACTGCATGGGGCTCCTGGTTCTGAGGCTCCTCACTGGAGCCATTTACCTCCTCTTGGGCCCTACGTCCTCCCTGCGCTTTTGTTTAGGCTGAGATTTGGAGGCCAGCCTGGAAAACAGAAAACAACCATCACAGAGCCCGTGTCCTCAGGGTGCCACCTCTGCCAGCAGCAGTGACATGGGAGCACAGCTTTCCCCAGCCTCACTGGAGGCTGGACTGGGCACCTTGGCCAGCAGGAAGACTCATGTGCATCCCCTTCATGGGTGCAGCAGCATCATGTGTCACCAGCAGTGTGGCACAGCTGTCCCCTGTATCCTGCACACATTCCTCCAGGAATCTGTGCTGGATGCACCCACATCCCACACTGCCTCGTCACACAGCTAGAGATCAAACACCAGCAGCCACAATTTGATCTCTCTGGTGTGAATGAGGTGTGTCCTTGTCCTCATCCAGACACCAGACACCATCGCTGTGCTGTGCTGTGCCCAAAAAGCAGCACCAAGCAAGTGTCACCAAGCAAGTGGCCCAGGCTCAGAGTGCTTGCCACAAGGGCTGAAGACTGGCAAGAACCTGCTGCCAGAGAGAGGAGAGCAGCCTGGGCACACACCAAGCTGTGGCCAAGCTTTCCTCCAGGAGGAACAGGCTGTCGAGGGCCCAGCACACACACACAATGTAGATTCAGTCCCAACATCCTCAAAAGCTCTGCTTCCCTCAGGGTGGAAGATGCTGAGCAGAGCCAAACCCTCTGGAGCCCACAAGGAATGAAGAGCAGAGTGGCTCAAAGCAGAGAAGGTGAGTGACACCTCTGGGAACCAGGCAAAACCAGGCCTTGCCACTGGCCCCACAGGTCAGCCCACAGAGCCCAGCGAGCCTCAGGACACAGCACAGGGCTGCCAGGAACCATGATCCAGACACATCTGGATCCTGCACCTGGTTCTGGGTCCTCAGGACAAGAAGATGTGAAGTACCCAGCACAAGCACTGGGGAGAATTGGCAGGACAGGGTGCAGGAGGAGAGGGGGAGCAGAGCTGTGCCAGCGGGGGCTGATGTGGGCCAGGGGCACTGCAGCAGCCAATCCCCCTCCATGAGGGAGCCACAGCCAGGGAGCCACAGCCATGCTCTTCCAGTGCTGAGGGAAGAGCACAAGAGAAAACAGGAGTGACTGGGGTAAGGAAAACCTCTTTCCCATGAGGGCTGTTTCACGCTGGAGCAGAAGCCATGGGGCCACAGGATCTCCATACTCAGAACATTTCAAAAACCAACTGCATGATGCCCTGGGCTGACCCACAGCCAGCCCTGCTCTAGTCCCCAAGGTCCCCTCCAGCCTGGATTAGCCTGTGCCCCACATGCAGCTGTGACTGCATAGCCCCAAACTGATCAGCACAGCTGTCAGGAGCCAGCTCCTGTTCTGGGACAAGGGACGGGAGCCAATGGCAACCTCATGGAGTCACAAAGCACTTGCCCCAGTGCTACAGGGGAAGGACCTTCTCGGTGGGAAAGCGGCAGTCAGCACCAAACCAGCCAGCAAACAGCACATTGCAGCAAACAGGACCTGTGGGTGGGGGTTTGACCCTGCCTGAAGGAGCTGTCAGGGACAGCTGCTGGGGACACACACACACACACACACACACACACACAGAGCTCATGGTGGGTGTTGGCCACCAGGGAAAGCTGGTAAGACCAGGGCAAGGCCAGATGCTGGGGGCAGAGCAACATCTCCACATGACAATGGGCTCAGGCAAGAGGTGCCGTGCCATAGCCCAGAGAGGATGGGCTCCTGCTCACTGTACCCATCACCAAATCCAGGAGCAGGATTCAGAGATGGAGGGAAAAGGCAGCCAGAAAGGGTCTGCCAGAAAGGCAGTGAGTGGGCAGAGGATGCAAGAGACCCCAGGCAGATGCAGTACTTGGGACAGGCCCTGCCACTCTGGCCCATCCCACTGGAGCCCAGCAAGGGCTCTGGTGCCTGTGCCAGTCCACCCCGCAGGGAATGGAGGGGTGTGCAGCCTTTACAGCTTCCCCACTGCTGCTTTCGGCAGAAAGCAGCCCATTTCCACGGCCCTCCCGGCCTTCCCATCCCCCAGGAGAGACGGCTTCGCTTCCAGGCCTTCTGCTCCCCAAAGGGCTGCAGTGTGGAATGCTGCAGCCCTCTCCACCACTCCCAGGGCATCCTGGCCACTCCATGCCAGGGTTCTTGCCTGGTGTGCAGAACGGGGGCTGCTCTGCCTGCAGCACGGCCGATCTGGGAGAGATATTGTCTCTCGTGGGAAATGGGGGGCCCCAGCATGCACAGGCAGGTCCCCTGGTGTGGGGTTTGTCCTGCTGGGCCAGCACAGCCCACGGTCTGCTCTGCCTGGATCCATTTGTGCCTGGATCCATTCCGGCAGCAGAGACCGGAGGGGCCGGACAGCCCAGCTCTGCCAGGGCTCAGCAGACGGGGCGCCCTGGCCCCTTACCTGCTGCCTGGCCTCAGGCTCTGGCCCTTCCTCCTGGCTGCTCGCCTCAGCCTCCTGCGGAGCAACACTGGAGCTGCCTGGTCAGGGCACTCCCAGCACCGGGCACTGGGCTGGGCACTGCCCTGGCAGCATGTCCAAGACCCCTGCTCAGGCCATGGTGCTGCAGGAGCATCCTGCCCGACTGGGCTGCAAACCTCCCCTGGGGATGGGGACCCCCCCGCTCATGTCACAGGGAAATGATGTCGCACCACAGCCAGGGAGCAAAAGCTGCCCTCATGGAGTGGCCTCTGCAGTAGTGCACGGCCCCCCAGCAGCCACGGCCCCCCAGCTCAGTTAGACAGTGCTGATACAGCCAGTTCGGGCTTCAAACTCGAGAGCAGCAGGAACGGGAGGGATTCTGGGCAGCCACAACACCCAACAGCACAGCTCTTGTTGTACCCCCAGCACTGCTCCAAGTCCCTGGCACCATCCCCAGCTCTACTCCAGCCCCGTGCCCCTGGCTCAGCCCCAACACCCCACCCCTGCAGGCTCCCTGCCCACCTCACTCACTTGTAGAAGTTCCTGTTGACCTTTTTCTCAGCTGGGAAGCCCATCATGCCGCAGATGACCCGGCTGTTGCGGCTGTCCCAGCCCTCGTCGCAGACCTGTGCCCAGCCGTCCTTGTAACGCACCTCCACGATGCCCTCCGTCACCGGCAGCTGCCGCCGCGCCCCCGACACCACCGGCCGCAGGCGAACCTCCTCCACATGGCTCTGCTCCGTCTGCAGGGTCAGGACAGCCCCTGCTCACAGTGCCAGCCCACTCCCAGGGATGCTCCGAGGACACAGCCACAGGGGAAGCACAGGATGGGCAGGTCCTGCTTCCCTGCCAGCCACATCTCATGGCCCCGGGTGCCCAAGAACCTGACCCCCTCCTGTGTCCCCAGTCCCCCTCATCCCCCTGGGTCCCCAGGTGCATCTCAAGGGAAGCACAACCAGGAAAGCTAGTGCTGCTGTCCCATCACTGTGGACTCCTGAGCCACGAGAAAGAGTGCCCAGACCACCCCACACCCACCCACCCACCCAGGGCGCTCTGTGGGATCCTGGTGCTGCCCACCCCGCCAGCGGCTTCCTCACCTCGATGACATTGGAGTCCTTGAAGCCTGGGATGCGCTCATCCTTGCAGATGACACCCGCATCTTCCTCATGGCTGCAGTCACTGTTCCCCCAGCCTCGGTGTTTGCAGTCCCCAATGCTCTTCTCACCTCCAGCACAGTTCACGTTGTCCAGCCAGATCCGCCCTGCCAGACACAGGCCCGAGGTGAAGGGGGCCAAGCCCACGCAGCACCCCCAGGAGCAGGGAAGGGACAGCCGGGGACCCTCAGCAAAAAACCGAGGCCAGTGAAACAAGACTAAACCCCTGGGTGGGGAATCTGCAATGGGCGAGTTTCCACCTCCCCATGGAGCTGCTCTGACAGACATAAACCCCCCACATAATGTGTATAAAGCCCCACATCTTGGGGAACCTCTGCCCACACCAACGTGGGCCCCTTGCACCCAGCACCCCCCATGCCACACACAGCCCTGCAACAGCCCCACACACCTGCACAGCAGCTCACACACAGACAGGCAGAGGGTCCCAGCCTGCTTTACACGTGCACACACACGTGCACACACACAGACACACTGCTGGACACTCAGCAAACACAGGACTTGCCCACCCCAGCCTCCCTCCACCCGCAGCACACACAGACCTGGGGAGGCACACGCCCGGCACAGGCAGTGTGCCAGGCTGTGCCCCCCGCCCCTCTCTTACCGACTCCTTTGCCGTACTTGGCGCTGTGGGCCCAGCCGGTGGCAGCCACGAAGCCGAGGTGCCGGCACAGCACGTGTGCGTTGCTCAGCGTGAAGTCGTCGTCGCAGATGGTGCCCCACTCGTCGTTGTAGAACACCTCGACGCGGCCCTCGTTGTGCTTGCGTGGGTAACCGGCCAGGCGAAACTTCAGCTGGGAGCCAGGGCTGTGTGTGGGGCCGGGGGGGGTGGGCTGAGCGCTGCCCACCCCCAGGCACACACTGCCCAGCAGCACCAGCAGCTCCCGCCAGGCCCACGTGCTGCAGCCTCCCATGGCAGTGTGGCTCTGCAGGGGCACACAGGGTCAGGGCATGGAGACACTGCTGGAACACCGGCCCTGAGCTCGGCACGAGCACAGCCATGTGCCTCACCCCTCCAGAGTCAGCCCTGCACCCCTGGGGCTGATGGGGGCTCTGCTCAGTGCCCCCCACCCCCCTCTGCCAACAGCCACCACTGAGCCCCCACCACACTGCCCAGTCACATCCACTGCACCAAAGGGCAGTGAGGGCAGATGGGCACAGGGACATGTGTCACCCCCAGGGAGGTGTCTGGAAGGAGGGGGATTAGCTCCCAGAGCTGTAACAGTCCCAGGGCACAGGGAAAGTCCAGCTGAGCCAACCAGGAGCTTGATCCAGCAGCAGCAGTGAAGGGCTGCTGGCCCAGGAGATTCCAGCCCACACTCCTCCCCTCCGTGAGGAGCAAGGCAGCCAGAGCATTCGCATTCCTCCGTTCCTCCAAACAACATCTGTGATTCCCTGAATACCTGAGGGAGATGTGGTATTCCTGCACCAGTCCCATTGCAAACAATAGTGAAAACCCTTCTCTGTGAGCCGCCCTCCCTTCCCAGTGCAGCATTCCCTTGGCTCCTCAGGAGCAGCACTTCTGCACAGGTGGTGTCGGCAGGCGCTGACCAGTGCTCATCCAGGGCCATCAACTGACCAATGCTCATCCAGGGCTATCAACTGACCAATGCTCATCCAGGACCATCAAGTGACCAATGCTCATCCAGGACCATCAGCACGGCCACCTGCCCACTGCCCACCACCACAGCCCTACACCACCAGTCTCCTTCCACAGTGGGAAAGTGAGGCTTCATCCTGTGCTCTCAGCTCGCTCGCTGACAGACTGGGAGGGGAACCTCGTAGTGAGGAGATCAGGGAGTCCCCCCTGGACACGTCCTCACCATCAGCCTGGCCACCCATGCAGGGCTGGAGGCTGGCACAGTTGTCCCACCACCCAACCCACCTCCAAGGCAGGGCTTCCACAGAGGAATCAACCCCATTCCTGCTCCTTTCGCTTTTCCAGATGACGCGAGCCTGGTCACCACTCCAGCCTCTGGGAATGCTGCCTGGGTCAATGCAGGGATGAACCAGGATGGTGCCCAGGGCCAGTCCCTTTTCCATGCCCATTTCATGACAGCAAGCCCTCATAGGGCCCAGCCCTGCCCTTTGGGCACACACCACATCAGAGGTGCCACCTGGAACAGCAAGTCCCTTGGGATAAGTGCCTGGTGTCTGCAGAGATTCTCAGGGAGAGACAACAAGGAGCAACAAGGACTGGCACCACTGGCCCAGTCTGACACCAGACACAGTGGTGGCAATGACTAAGCACCAGTGCTCACTAAGTGCGCAGTTTAGTTGACATGGCCCAAGGCTGGACTCAGTGATCTTGCAGGTCTTTTCCAGCTCTACTGGCTCTGTGATTCTGTGAAGCACATCAACCCCCTCAAAGCACGGCTCTGGGTCTGTCCTCTATCACAGCTGCGGCACAGAGGACACCACAGGGCTGTCGGGGACATGGCACAGGCAGGAACACACTGCCCCAGGCAGCCAGGAGTCCTGTGGTTGGTGGGAGCCAGATCCAGGCTCCTGGCACCTCTGCCACTTGCTCTGGCACCGTGGGAACAGCAGAGCCCAGCAGGAAGTGTTTGTGGGAAGGCAGCAGGGAGATTTTCTGCTGAACCTCTTACCCCGCCTGTCCTGGCAGGAGGAAGGGAGGGCAGGTGCAAAGGGCCATCCCAGCCCTGCCAGCAGCTAACGAAAGGGGGTCTCCTGGCATGGGATGGGAACACTCCATCCTCATCCCCACACTGCAGGGAAAGCAGCAAAGTGAGTTTACCACCCACAGCAGTAACAAAACATCTTATTCCACTCATCCCTCACCAAGGGGACATCACTCTCCCCAGGGGAAGCATTACAGACATTATAAAGACATTATAAAGCCATCCTGACACACCAGCCTGGGCTCTCTCAGTGCCAGCTGTCACACACCCTGGGACATGGGGAGAGCTGCACAAGGGCTGGAGCTTCCCCAGCACCCACCCTGAGTGAGCAGGATGCTCTGCTGTGGTTGTGGCAGTCACCAGGCTGTTTCACAACAAGGTCAGTACAGCTCTAAAGGACAGCAGCACAATTAATGCCCATCTCCACAGTCCAGCAGAAATAGCCTGTGTCAGGGAGCCGGAATGGCCTTTTATGAGATCACAGGTTTGGTTAATTGGAGTAACTGTGTTGATATAACAGGCTGAGACTGGAAGGCATTTGAGTCATCTTGCACCACCTTTTAATGAATAATTAGCACTCAACAAAATCAGTGCACCTTCTGCTAAGTGGATTATAACTGGTCACCTGCTGGAACTAAAATGTGGCTACACGAGGAAGTCACCATTCCTCTGGCTTTCTGGTGAGAATCACATGCTTTTCAAAGCACAACTGTGCCAGAAGGAGGAAAAAGTCCCCTCCTGGTACAAAATGCAGAGACAGAAACAAGGGGGAGCATTCATGGGGACAGGGACAGACCTGGACAACCTGGTAAAGTGGCATCGTGCAGCCTGTACTCTTGGCTGCAAGGAAAACTTAAGCCTGTGGATTGAGAAGCAAAGCACGTAGGACCAGAGACCAGAACATGGCACCTGAGAAAGTGCTTGGGCTTTGTGCAGCAAAGCACCACCTCCATTGAAACTCAGCAGTGTGACCTCCAGGGTCTGTAATCTCCTCTCCTGGGTCCCAGTGCAGCTCTGTTTTGGCTCCAACATCCCTCGTGCCCACTGCAGTTCCTCTGCCCTGGCTCCTCAGCCTGTCCTCAGCTCAGCCACTCACCTCAGAGGTTCCTGGTGACATGCCCTGCTCAGATTTCTACGGGCCAAACTCCTGATGCCCAGCCAGGGACGGCCGCCGGGCTCGTGGGGTGAGCTCCCTGCAGCACAGCACCGCTCCTTCCCCGTTTCCCTACCACCTCCCCCTCTGAACACGCTCTGTGTCCGTGTCCCAGGCACTCAGGCTAACAGGGCTCTCATTGTCCACATCACTTTTTCCGTTTTCCGAGGCACAGGCTGTGCGTTTGCTCCTCTCCAGCAATGTGACACTGCCCGGCCGCTCGTTCCGCTGGCAGGCTCTGCTCCGCTCCTGCCTGCCCTTGATGGGGAGCCCACCCCAGTGCCCTGCCCAGTGCCAGCTGCCCGCTCCAGCCACGGACACAGCACTCTGGGACCAGGGCTTGGGCCGTGCTGCACTGACCGTGCTGCCCCGGGGGCAGGGGCACAGCAGCACATCCCTGCAGAGGGGAAAGGGCTTGGGAGGACGGGCTGGCTGGAGCCACGCTGGGCGTGGGAGCCGGGAAGCAGCCCAGGTCCTCGCCACTGCCCAGGAAACCTCAGGAATGTCCTGTCCGGGTGTGCATGGGGCCCCAGGCCACATCCCAGCCTGTGGCCCAGCTGGTGCTGGTGGCGGGGTGTCTGAGAGCCCTGTGGAGCCAAAACCCCGGGGTTCCCTTTACCCCCAGCCTGGGCCCTGTGTTGCCAAGGCTGGCACAGGCTCATGAACCCTTTCAGGCAGAGGCCAGCCCTGGATGACAGCAGGAGCCACAGCAGTGCTCAGCCAGCTCCTCTGCCAGCCCACTGGCTCTACCCAGGAGGTGACAGGGGCTCCCAGGCCCCCACCCCAGACAGCATCACCCTGATGGGGCCTGCAGCCATCCAGCCTGGCACTCCCCCCGCTATCGCTCTGCTCCCCCAGGAATCCTGCATGGAGGGGCTGGGCTGTGCTAGGGGGGTAAGCAGTGCCAACGGGGGGTGCCTAAGGCCCAAAGGGGCTGAAAGTTCCCAAGGACCGTTTAAATCAGCTGTTTCATTCACCAGGCACTCACCAGGCACTTAGGGGGACATTAGTCTGCCCCAGCAAAACCCCAGTGAATGCCCAACAGACCTCAGGAAGGGGCAGCTCCTGGTGAAGTAGGTCTCAGGGCGAGTCTGCATATTTGATCAGCACAGGGCATCCCTGCAGCACAGGGATGACATCCCAAACCACAGCAGCAGGGAAGGTCCGGGCTATTGTGGCCCAACAGGAATGTGCTCACTCAGCAGCAGCCTCGGACACATGCATGAGGACATGGAGCATCCCAGCACTGACAACTGGGAGGACTCAGAGAGGAGCAGCACGAGTGACCAAGGACCTGGGAAACCCGCCAGCAAAAGGGGAGGAAGCTTGCTCTGTTTATCCTTCCTTGGGAAGGTTAAGGGGTGATAGTCACGCTCTGTTGAGGCCCATGCCAGGACATCCCTGAGAGTGTTGGGGTCACGTCCTCAGCACTTGGGGCAAGGGAAGGTCTGGTGAGTCCCATGGCTTCAGTGCTCCATCCCCCCCCCTTCTCCCCAAGGCCTCAGCACACACGGCCTTTGGCAATCCGTCCGCCTGGATGGGCCTGCTTTGCTCTTCCTGCTTCCCAGCAGCCCTGGGATGCCAGGAGCATGTGTGCATGGAGCAGCGGAGCCCTGACACCAGCAACGTGGATCGGAATTCAGCACTGCCAAGGGCTGGAGGGGAGCAGGGTGCCACAACCAGACTGGTCTCAGAAGCACCAGGGAGCAGCCCACGGTCACCACGGGAATCTGTCTACCCTGGCAGGCTTGGTGTCCCCTCCTGCTGAGTGGGAGCTCACTGCCCAAAGGCAGGGTGCCTGCTGTGTGCCCCCATCCCAGGCAAGGACAGGGACCCTACTGTGTGTGGAAAGGGCACTCTGGCTCTTGGGGTGTCTGTGTGGCACTGGGGCTGCACTTCCCTTTCCCAGCAAATCTGGATCCAGCCCCTTTGGGCTACCTGATGTCCCCGTGTCCTCCTGTCAACCCTCTAAGCCAGGGCAAGTCACAGCACAGTTCCTTGGGGCTCCCACCTCCACTCAGCCTCCCGAGGACACAGCAGGGCCCTCACTCTGCCCACTCTGAGCTGCCCGAGGCTCTGGAGGGGCAGCCCTGGGAGGGACCGGCAGCAGGCAGGAGGAAAAGACCCCGAAGGAATGTGCAGACATCAGTCCTCAGCCGCACAGCCTGGACTGCGGGGAGGGCAGCAGCTCTGGGGTGGGGAGGGGGGCCTGGGGGACGCAGCCCACCCGGACCCGCTGGAGACAGGGGACCGGCTGAGCTGCGGCTCCTCTGAGAGCAGCCGGGGACACAAAAGGCCACCAGAGGAGAGAGAATCTCCCTTCCAGCCCCGCCAGCCCTCCCATCTCACATCCCTCTGCCCATTTTGTGATACGGACATAACAGTAACAGGCAGCTCAGCCCCCGCACAGCACAGCCGGGGTGTGGTACAGCCCCGGGCTGTCCCTTCCCTTGGGGCACACGCACTGCCCGCACCCCGTCACGCTGTCCACGGGCACAGCCCTGCACCCACGGCCACGGCACGGCCACGCTCTGACCCCCGGGGACTGGGGGCGGTGGCAGCAGTCCCCACGTCCCCGCACTGCCCCCGNTCCGCTTCAGGAGCCATCCCAGACCCCTCCTCACCCCAGGACAGGGGCACCCAGCTCCGGAGGGCGAGGGGAAGAAACATAGTGTGGCCCCGAAAGGCCTTTTCCCGAGTGGGATGCTGCAGTGGGATGGCTGGACAGATGCTCCCCCCCACCCCCCCCTTGGCCATCCTGCCTGTCCTGGGTAGGCTGCGGCCCCCAGACCCGCAGGGGGGCCCAGGTATCCCATCCCGCAGAAAAGCCACAGGGCCGGGGCTGTGACCACACGCTGCAGCATCCAGAGCTTGTTCCCGGCCGGGAGCTGGGTGCTGCTGAGTGGCTGGGGACGATGCCAGTGTGTGGGGAGCTGCCTTGTTTGAGGCAATGACTGTAACGGCAGCCAGTGTGAGTTAGGGAGGGGGCAGGAGGGTGTGAAAAGGGAATGTTGGCACCCCAACTCTTTCCTGCAAGAGACGAGCAATGATGGGAGCCCAACAAACGGTTTATTGCCAAGGACAGTGCTTGCTTTAGCCCCTGGGCACAAAGATGAAGGCTGCCTCAACACATCCCACAGCACAGCTCCATACAAACAAGCAGGTCCTTGGTGCTGAGAGCCAGCCCCAGTACCACGTACCCACACAGGGGATGGAGAGAGGTGGGCAGCCCAGCCTGCAGGACAGGAACACTCCCACAACTCTGAAGTACCGTTCTGTGCTCCAGGAGCACCCCCACAAACACTGCCCATGGGCTCTCGCAGGCCTGGGGGGCTGCAGACAGCCTGACTCCCCCGCAAAAGCAGACTGGGAACAGTCAGGGTGGCACAGAGGGGCCTTGGTGTCTAAATCTCCTGAGATGGCAGAAATAGCTCTCTGCTGCTCAAGGACCCTCACAGCCCTGCACACATCCCAGTGACATCCTGCTCACCCCCAGGCCATGTCCCTTCTCATGTACCTGACCTGCTTGAGGTGCCCCTCTGCTCCCTCAGGCCAATGGTGTGTGGGATGCAGGGGTCAGCCTGTCCTGGGGGGTCAGCTGGTGCGGGGGCACCGCCACCCTGTGCCCTGTCAGAGGAGACGTCCAAGGAACTGAGCACCAGGAGAGCTGCCCCAGGCCACCGGCAAGGCCACGAAGCCCAACTTGCTGTAGAAGCTCAGCTGCTGCCGGTCGGTGTCACTGACCTGGCAGAACACCCCCCGGGACCCTGAAAGGGAGGAGAGAGGTCAGGGCACTGGGAACCCAGCGCTGGGACGCCCTCCACAAGGTGATCAGCCTCTCCACTGCCCCTTTGGCACTGGGTGCCCCTGTGGTGTCCCGAGACACAGGTCCACACGTCCCCCAGTGCCAGGGGAGGGAACAGTGCCTGGGAGCCAAGGCCAGACTGCACCAGAGTGCAGACAAGATGCCTCGTGCTGAGAGATGGGGTGCAGGGGGGGCCGACTCCCAGCTCTGTGGTGGGTAATAGATCAGTTGGGAAAGGATTGTGTTGGCTCAAGGGGGTTTCAGTCCCCCCAGCACGGGCAGGTCACACTCACCGTTGGCCCTGAGCGCGCTCAGCAGGCAGATGGCCAGGCTGCGACTGGCCCCCACATCCAGCACACGAGGGGCTGTGCCCAACTGCACCAGGGAGGGGAAGCGCCGCAGCACAGGCTGGGGCACAGCCAATGGCTCTGCGTGGAAGAAGAGCACTGCTTCCTCCAGGGCATCCTGCAGGAAACAAGCACAAGTAAAGGAATCCCCTCCACATCTCCATCCCCACTCCCCTCTGCTTCAGATGTCCCCTCACCTGTCCCAGAGCTCGGCCACCCGCGCCGAGGTCTGAAGGGTACTTGTGCCTCATGGCTGGCAGCCAGCTGCTGTCTCGCTGCTGCAGGAAGCCTTCAGCGTGGAGCGCTCCGGCTGCATAGCCACACGGACCACTCTCGTCCTCCAGCACAAAGGTGTACTCGGGGCTCAGGCTCAGGAAGGGGCCCAGCAGCCTGGCAGCCAGAGAGGGAGCACGGCTGAGCTGCACCTGTAGCCCAGCCTACCCCCGGGCAACCTCAGAGCAGCCTCCTCCTTCCTTCCTGCTCCAGGAGCACGGCAGCCAGCATGCACCAACCACCCCTGGCTGAATCCCTCAGACAAGGGGAGCTGCCACAGCCTCTTGCATCCAGGCTGGACAGCAGGCCTGCCCCCACTGTTGCTGCCAAGACTCCACTAGACCCCCTCTAGTATGAGGACGTCGGTCCCTGTCCCTCCCACAGAGCTGGTCCCTGTAGAAATGCCAGGAGGGGACACCAGCTCATTCCCTGGCTCCACATCACCCAGCACATGGCCAGACTCGGCACAGAGGGAACCCCAGAGGGGCCACATCTCACCTGTCACCAAGAAGATCTGGATGAGCCACGAGGATCTCTGCCACTTTGGGATCACAGTCCAGACTCTGCCGGCACATGCGGTAAAGCTCTCCCTGGAAGACCCAGACCCACCTTGCTGTCAGCTGCTCCTGGCACAGCCCAGGCCAGAGCACCGCACACCAGCAGCTGCCAACGGTACTGCAAAGAGGGACCATGACCAGGGCTGTGGCCTCCAGGGGAGGGTAGGGGATATAGGAGAGGGTCTGGAGGTGGTGTTTCAGCCACCCAAGGGTGCTGGTGTCTGCACCAGTGATGCACCAAGCACCACAATCTGCTGGCCTCAGGCTCATCGCCCATGGCACAGATACCCTTCAAACCAGAAACTGCCATCCTTGTCAGGCATCCGGAGAGCAGCCATGGCAGAGACAGCTCCGGGCTGGAGCACACTCAGAGCAGCCAGAATGGCCCCAGAAACAACACTGAAACTCAAGTCTCCAAAGAGCCTGTGCACAGTGGGACATCCCCAAATGGCCTGTACTGGTCATGGTTGAGTTTGCTCCTGATTCCAGAAAAAAAGACGTTTTGATATAAGCCTTTCTCCTAAAAGGGGAGGCTGCCCTGATCACCCAACAACTGGGGCACAACCATTCCCTGCTGTGCCCCGTTCCCGGAACAGACTGATGTGCTCAGCTGGATTTTCCTCTCAGAGTTTCACTGAACACAGGGCTGTTAAGGTTCAGCCTGAGCACATGAAACCTGACAATAGGCAACTGGCCACAAGCCCTTGCAGTGGGAACTGGCAGAGTAGGGGACAGAATCTGCTCTCCTGCGCTTGCAGTTCCTCCTCCGCTACTGCCCAGCTCTGCGGTGGTGCTGGGTGCCATGTGTAGCAGGGAGCTGCACTCATATCCCTGGTGGCTGGATTTGCATCACCAGCCTTTCCTTGGGCTGGAGAGGAGCAGAGTGAGGGAGTGGGGTGTCACTGCAGGCTGTGGTACATGGGGAACATGGGACTCTGCTGGATTTGACAGTGCTTTGAGTAACCCCCTGCATCCCATCAAGCTGCTGAGATGTGAGAGAAGGGGGCTGGCAGCAAGCAGGTCATGGCTGACAGAGACTGACTGACTGCTGCTCTTCAGCAGAGCATCACCCTGTAAACTGACGAGTGTTGGAAGGGACTGATTTGAAGCTGAACCCCCACAGGTTCAGGTGGTGTCCAGAGCTGCAGAGCAGAGAAGGCTGCAGGAGATCACCTGGGTCTGTTGTCCTGTTCTGGATCTTTCCTGGGGTCTGCTCACAGACACTGCTGGAGATCAGCACTGGGGCTGCTCTGGAGGCTGCCCACAACCTGGCAACCCTGACCTGGTGCTGGTTCAACTGTGGCTCGGCCTGTTGCTCACTGCCAAGCCAGGCTCCCTCTCCTGCTCTGCCTGGGCCCCCTTACACGGAGGCAGGTTTGCTGAGGCCGCAGCTCCTATCTCCAGCCCAGGATCTGATACACTGCTGATCACAGCCCAGGGGAGCTGCCCCAGGCCAGCTGGGTCTGAGTAGAGCTGCACCCAACGTCCCTCCCCACCCGTGTCACCCCTCACTGCAAGCTCAGCCCTGGGTCACCAGAGAGAAGCTCATAACTCATCAGCACACATGCAGCATGGGCCATGCAAAGGTAAGCTCTAGACACCCCCCAGGCCACAACTCCCACCTTGTCCAGGGGCAGCAGTGGGCGCAGGAGGTACAGCTGGCTGGATGGAAAGAGTGGAGGTGGGTGGTAGAAGAGGTCAGAACTGTTCCCCACAGGCAGGAGTGCCTGGAAGAGATACAGTCCATCAGGTTGTCCTGGCTCCAAAGTCTCTCTGAGGCTCTCTAAACCTCAGGAACCACAGTTCTACCTTCCCAAGCTTGCAGCGACCCAAAGCAGGGTTGCTTTTGCATTCCTTCCCAATGGCTCCTTCAGTCCCCCCAGAGAGGGCCACGCTCTCACCTGCAGCTCTCCAAAGAGGCCCCCACGACGTGCCCAGGGCTCAGCATCCCTCCCAAACGGGATCGGAGCAGTAACACTTTGGCACCCTGGGAGCAGCAGAACACAGACATCCATGAGGTGAACCAAAACCTGCTAGACAGCGAGAGATCAGCCGCTGTCACACAGCAGCATCATGATCTTCACTGTCACAGCTCCAGGGACCTGCCCCTCAGCTGTGCAGTCCTGCCCAGGCAGGGACTTTGGCTGGGCTCAGGCAGCCAACCTCATTCCTTGGGGCAGCAACACCCCCTCCACAGCAGGGTTTGAACTGGAGGAATGGGAAAGGACTAGTCTTGCCTCCATAGAAGTGTAAAACAAGGATATAGCTCCTGGTTCAGCCAGGAAGCTGCAGCCTGGCATAGAGCACTGTGCTCCTGCCCAGCCAGCTTCAGTGGGAACGGGCTCTGCACGGCTGCATCCCTGTGGAAGGGGCTCCAGAAAACACTGCCCCCTCTGACACTAAACTTGGAGACCTGCACAGGGTACCACCTGGTAACAGTCCTTGGTTTGTACGAGGTCACAGGGCCCAGAGAGGAGCCAGGGAACCCTAAACCAGAGGAATATGGGCTTCCAAAGTCATGCACAGGCATTCAAAAACAGCATCACCTCTCTCACCCAGGACATTACTGTTCCCAGTGGCCCCCAGATCCCTTTTCCCAGAGAGGCTAAGGAGTCCTTGGGTTAAAAGGGCAGAGGAACTATATTCTAGAAACAGGCATTCCTTCTAGAGTGGGAGACATGGAAAGGAGCTGCTACAGTGGCTGCCCAACCCCCAGCAGCAGTGCCTCATCTTGCCCCAGTGTGTCAGGGCACACAGGGGTGCCGAGCCTTCCCATGGCCATTCCTGCTCAGCTTGGCAGGCAGAGCATGGGAAAGGGCAGCCTGATGGGGAGTGCTGTGGGGCTGGGGGTGATGAAGGGCAGAAGACACAACTCCCACCCAGCAAGGGCAGCATCCATACTTACAGCCAAAGCAGTTTCCCCAGGCGCCTTTGGGGTCAGGGTCGTGGAGAAGGTGACCATCTGCAAAGGAGGCGAGATGCTGAGCAGGGGACCTCGGGCAGCGGCGGAGAAGGTGCCAAGGGGAGAGACCCTGGTAGCCCCAGCTGGATACAGGGACCCCCGACTCTGGTGTGGGTCCCAGAAACCTTCACCTCCTCAGCAGGGGAACAGTGGATCACCAGAGAACAAGCTTCAGGTGCCCTGGGTGTGCTCCAGTGCCACAGCACTCCAACACGGCTGGGCTTGGGCAGGGTGTGGATAAATGGGATGGGGGCTGGCAGGGGTTAGGGTGCACGTACCCAGCCAGAGGATGAAGGCACTGGCGGCCAGCAGCATGTTGCGGATGTCCCAGAGATAGGGGTGGAGGTCGTAGAGCAGCGCCCGGCCGGCAGCACTGACGAAGCGGCTGTGCAGACGACACATCTCCCTGCAGAGCAGCTGGAAGGACTGGGCTTGGCCTCGCCACCGGGTGCCCTGGGGATGGATGAGCGTCAGCCAACCGTAACAGGCACCTTCCCACAGCAGTGCCTGGACCAGCCTTACCCTGCAGCCCTCAGGGGCCGTGGCCGGGACCCCCACACTGAGGCTGTTTGCCCGGAGCCACCGAAAGTGCTCCAGAAGCTCCTGTGCCAGTGGCCCGTGATGGTAGGGCAGGTAGAAGAGCTCCACCAGCATCTGCACCTCCTTCAGAGTCAGCGGTGCCACAGGGCTGGACTCGGACTCCTCTGGGGTCAGTGGTGCTGTGGGGTTGGACTTGGCCTCCTCTGGGGTCATCAGTGCTGTACAGACCAACCCAGCCTCCTCTGGGGTCACTGCTGCCATGGGGCCAGAGCTTGCACTGATTATACCAGTCAGCAGGGCTGAGGGCCCAGGGTTGGCACCAGTCCCTTCCGTCAGCAGAGCTGGGGTGCCAAGGCTGTCACCAGTCCCATCAGTCAGTGGCACTGGGGGTTCAGGGCTGGCGCCAGCCCCAGACTCTGGGGGTACCTGAGGCATGTCAGCCCTGGTGGCCTCAGGGTGGGTGCTGCTGGGGGACTGGGCGGGGCTGCCACCCCCTGTCCAGGCATCACTGGTTGGCAAGGGAAAGTTCTGACTCGTGTTGGCCCCATTGCTGGAACTCGTGATGGAGCCTTGGCTACGCAGGGTCTTCATGGCCACTGGGATTCCTGCAGACTGGGCACTCCCAGTCACACTGGGCAGAGCAGAGGAGGGCTCACAGCTCTCCCTGCTTCCCGTGGTGAGCTGGTCCCCATCCCCTGTGGGGCTCTGTGGACTGCCAGCAGGTATCCTGCTCCCACTGCCCTTCTCAGGCTCCGAGGTCACCTTCTTGCATCCCTCCTCTGGTGCCACATCGCAGTCCTTGGGGCTATGGGGGTCTGCCCCACCGGGAACAGTGTTGTGGAGCTGGCGGTTGGGCATAATCTCCTGTCCTCCTGCTGTGCCAGGCTGCAGCCTTGGTCCTCCCTTGAGGCTGACACTGGGGTGTCCTGGGGTCCTTCCTCCTGGCATAAAGGAGCAAGGGGAAAGCCCCTCTGGCACCTGCATGGCAACCATTACCCATGGGGCAGGACAGCCCAGGGATGGCTGTGCTGGGGAGCTCCATCCCTGAGCTGGTAGGGACCAGGGAGCTGCCAGGCCATGGGCTCGAGTTCAGGCCTTTGGGGCTGATGAGGCCAAGAAGACCCCCCCCTGCAGGATGTGGTCAGGGCAGCATGGTGTGATGAACACCCACCCCCTATGCACACAGCATGCACAGGCCCTGCTGCCACACCAGCCCCAGAGAACCACCCAAACGGGCAGGGCATGGGGATCCCTCACCCCCAGCTGGCAATCTCCCCCAAGACCCTGTCCAGAGCTTCAGGGCTGGAGGGAGTGAGTTCACCATCTACCTGGCTCCATGGCCTGCTGGTTTATCTCGACCACCCAGTCACGCAGGGCGAGCTCCAGGGCTTCCTGGGGGCTGTAGCTCCGCTCCTGGGGGCCTTGGCTGTCCCCAGGGGCTGCTGACACCTCTGTTCCTAGGAAACTGCAGCTCATCAGCCTGGGCAGCCCCACTCCTTGCTTGACAGAGCTATCCCATTCCATGCTGTGGGCGGGCACCTCCCTCAGAAGGTGCCCCAAGGATGGATCCCATGCCCAGGGGTGTTGGGCAGTGCCCAGCCAGTTAGACACCTCACTCAGGCTGCCACGCAGGAAAGCCTTGGGGGCCTGGCAAAGACGGGGAGCAATGGGCAGGCATAGAGCTGTCTGGGCACTGGGGCTACATACCTGCATGGTCAGGGTGGGCACAGCTCCCCAGCTCACTCCGAAACCACGTGCCCAGTGTGTGTATGGGGATGAAGTTGGCCTGGAGCTCACAGTTGGGGTTGAGCAGCAGTCCGTGGAGCCTGGGCATGAGGCCGGGAGCACGTCCCATGTAGGGGCCCAGGAAGACACGTCTGCAGTCATAGTCATTGGCATAGAGGTTGTCCCAGATGACAGGGCAGCGCTGCAGGACACCCTCCACCTCCTCCAGCAGCTGAGCTGAGAGCTCCTGTGACACCACCTTTGGGCCTGGAGCATCAGGGCACAGGCACACACAGAGCACAGGAACATTGTGGTCCACTCCAGACAGGGAGTGGACATGGACATTTCTGGGCACTGAGCACAGAGGTGAGGGTCAAGTCACTCCACCCACGCTCCCATGCCAGGAGAAGAGACCCCCAGCACGAGGCTCTGCAGCGGTGAGGCCCCTTGCTGGTGGCTCTCTCAGGACAGAGCCACACGCCCACAGAGCTGCTCCCGGCACTCACCTGTCCAGATGACACCGATGCCAGGGAGCAGCTCCTGGCCGATGGTCTGCAAGTAGCAGGACTGCCTGGGGCTGGGAGAGCAGAGTGAGCTGCAGTATTCTGGGGATAGAGCACAGAGCATCCTCTCAGGGGTGGGGGACTGGGAGAGGAGAGGCTGCCCAGGTCAAGGACAGGGGCTGGGGAGGAGCAGGGCCCAGGGAACACAGCGAGCACAGCTGCAGGCCCTCTGCAGCCTGCTCCCGTCCTGGTCCCAAGATTGACAGAGCGTCCCTGGGGGCATGAGGAGGCTGGGGACAGTCATTGCTCCCTGTTCTGAGGGGGCTCCCCGGGGCGGGTGGCTGGGGCCACAGGGCTGTGGGCAGTACCTGTAGGGCAGAAGAGGAAGACAGATGGTTGTCCCAGCTCCTGGTACACCTCGTTGGCCACAGAGGCCTGAGCCTGTGCCAGGGAGGGGAAGACATCTCTGTCAGCTTGGCACATGCAGGGGTCGATGTCGTCAAAGAGCAGCGCAAAGGAGCAGCACCCCATGGCAGCCACCTGTGGGCACAGACACGAGCTGCTGGGATCCTTGGGACCCCTGGGCAGCAGGCAGAGGAGGCAGCAAGTCCCAAGGAGCTGGGGAGAGGCAGGCGGGCATGGCACAGTGTGGGACATTTGCTGCCTGGGCTGTGCCACAGGATTAGCAGCTGCCCATGGAGCAAACTCACCATGCCAGTGGCTTTTTACCCTCCCTGGGCACTCGGGACTCAGCTCCAGCCTGCACTGACCCACAGTGGGGCTTAGCTGGTCCTTGTCCTACCCCCAGTCAGGCATCCTCAGAGCCCTCAGCTCTCAGTCACCGTGACAGAGACAGCACATCGGCCACTGGGCAGCAGCAGGAGTTTACAACCCTCACCACGCCTTGGGGTGGGCACAGGGCCCACACAGAAGCATTCGTGCCCCTCACCTGGGAGCAGTGGGAGTAAGGAATGGCCCACGGTACCTGCCTGAGTTTTTGTTGCAGCAGGAGCCGATCCCCAGCACTGGAAAACACCATGTCCTGGCCAGCAGAAATGGCAAAAACGAACTCCACACCCTGCTCTTGGGCAGCTTCGATGAGAGACTGCAGGCAGGCTGGGGACATAGCAGAGGGGGTCTGTGAGTGCTGGGAGGCAAGGGATGGACCAGGGCAAGGGAGGGAGGGAGAGGGAACCACAGCACTCTAAAGGGAAGGAGCTGAGGGCACTGGGAGGGGAGAGGCCCAGGGAACACCATTTCCAATCCTGTGGGACACACGGAACTTGTCGGCAAGGGTTATGGGCCTCAGTATATTCAAGCACATTGCCAGAAACCCACATGGGAGAGCTCCTTATGCTGGGCAATTCCACACGATGGGCATGGTCTGGAGGTCTCTTTGCACGGGGCAAGGTCTGGGGGCCTCCCTGCAATGGGCACAGTCTTGACAGGGTGACAGTGGCAGCCAGCCTGGCCCTGGCTGGGACACAGACTATGGTTCCCCCTCAGGGACCCAGGACACCTGCAGCCCCCCGTGTGGAGCCCAGCAGAGCCGCTACCTGCCTCATGCTCCGTGTAGGGCTCTCGCCAGAGCAGCCTGTGCTTCACCTCATCCTTGGGCGCGTACATGTAGCAGTTCAGCCCCCGGCACTTCAGCCTGCACGGCAAGAAAAAGGGGTCACCCAGGCTCCACACAGGCTCTCTGCAAAGAGTGCCCACTTCATCCCAGGGCTGCACTGTGTCCCAGCGCTGCCAGATCTTCAAGGGTCTGCTCACACTGACGCTGCAGCCTGCAGAGCCACAGCTCTGCCCCAGCACAGGCACCCCTGCCATGGCCACACAGAGACGTAAATCTCACCCGGTGCTCCCAGTGCTAAGCCCTGGTTTGTGTCAGAGACCAGCAGGACGCGCCTCCTGGGAGGGCAGACACCTTCCTACACAGCTCTTTTGGCATTCCTGTATGGAAGCCATCCAATATAGTATTTGCTTTTGTTTATCCTCCTCAGTAAACAATGTTTTACATTTTCCCACAATGAGCTTCAGGTACCACATGATACAAGTCCCTTGTTTCTTCCCAGGTATCACTCACATGTGCAACCATGTGAACACATGTCCCAGTCCAGCACCAGATGAGGCCATTGTTAGACCTTCTCATTTCTGAGGTTTCCTTCCATTTTTCTGTATCTGCATCTCTCCTTCCTGCACTATGGCCCTTAATTGCACTTGTGACACTGCCCACACTGTCACCACTGCACTGTCCCTGCAGTGCCCAGCACATCCTCCACACCACCCCCCCAGTGCCCTGCGCATGTGGTCACCAGGCCAGGATCCACACTGACCAGTGCCCTGCCCGTGTGGTCACCAGGCCAGGATCCACACTGACCAGTGCCCTGCCCGTGTGGTCACCAGGCCAGGATCCACACTGACCAGTGCCCTGCCCGTGTGGTCACCAGGCCAGGATCCACACTGACCAGTGCCCTGCCCGTGTGGTCACCAGGCCAGGATCCACACTGACCAGTGCCCTGCCCGTGTGGTCACCAGGCCAGGATCCACACTGACCAGTGCCCTGCCCGTGTGGTCACCAGGCCAGGATCCACACTGACCAGTGCCCTGCCCGTGTGGTCACCAGGCCAGGATCCACACTGACCAGTGCCCTGCCCGTGTGGTCACCAGGCCAGGATCCACACTGACCAGTGCCCTGCCCGTGTGGTCACCAGGCCAGGATCCACACTGACCAGTGCCCTGCCCGTGTGGTCACCAGGCCAGGATCCACACTGACCAGTGCCCTGCCCGTGTGGTCACCAGGCCAGGATCCACACTGACCAGTGCCCTGCCCGTGTGGTCACCAGGCCAGGATCCACACTGACCAGTGCCCTGCCCGTGTGGTCACCAGGCCAGGATCCACACTGACCAGTGCCCTGCCCGTGTGGTCACCAGGCCAGGATCCACACTGACCAGTGCCCTGCCCGTGTGGTCACCAGGCCAGGATCCACACTGACCAGTGCCCTGCCCAGGCTGTCACAGGAAGCCCCACAGAGCCATAGTCCAACAGTGACATGTTGTGCCAATGCATGGCTTGTGTACAGGCAGCAGCTGCTGGCAGAGGAGCTGCAGATTAACTCCCATCCCAGGATGCCGCTCACAAGCAGCCAGTGACAGATCCTTCCCACATCCTTCTGTCACAGGCACACAGGGTGACACACAGACACAGGTGGTGACAGATCCTTCCCACATCCTTCTGTCACAGGGACACAAGGTGACACACAGGGGCACAGAAGGGACACCCACGTCAGGCAGGATGGCAGCCTCAGGACAGCGCGGAGCCTCGGCAGCCCCGGGCAGGGCAGGCTGGCCGCGGGCAGGGTGGCAGCGGTGATTGTCCCTTGTCCAGGGCAGCCACCAGGGCACACCGGGCTGCGCTGGGCTGTGTGGAGTCCCAGCACCATCTGCTGGCTCGGGGCGGCCCCGCGTCCGCCCGTCTCTCCCTCACTGCTCCTGCCTCCACCTCGGCACTGCCACACGCTGCCTTCAGAGAGGAAAATTCAGGGTACTTGCCATTGAAAGAGAAGTCTCCTCTGTTCCATAGACCACGGCCTCCCATAGAAACCTGTAAAAGGTTGGGAAAAGGCAAAATGCAGCTGTTGGTGAGTCTCTCTCTGTGCTATCTCTGAGCAGCTGCTCTTGAACCCCAAGATCTGCAGGTGTTCCCCTCTGGGTAGTTCAAGTATCTGTTATCCTCCTCTGTGTTTGATCGAGTGGGTTAATATCTGAGTTTCCATCCTTCCCAAAAGGGTCAGCTGAGAAGGACTGCACAAGATACCATTTAACCTGGGAGGGGGAACGTGCACAGCAGAAGCCAAGCCTAGAGGGGCACTGTGGGGGCTGGCCAGGTTATAAGGCACTTCAGCGTGATTTTGGGGTGCACCCACACACAGAGCCAGCAAACATCCATCCTCCAGTTTTCTGCCTGGGGATTGTCCTCTTTATGGAGCCCAGTTTTGTGTCTCTGCATCTCTGTGTTTGTGCAGTGCCAGGCAGAGCATCACCACACCCCTACGGGCTATAAAAGCTGCTTTGTGTATCTTTAATTGCTGAGTAACTCAAACTGCAACAAAATTGCACTGACACAGCTCTCCCCTACCCCCTGCAAACACATCCCTGCATGGAGCAGGGCAGCACTGCGAGGCAGCACCCCTGGCCCATGGCAGGCTGTGCTGAGCAGGAACACACAACCACCCACAGGGATGTCCACAGGGGCTGGGACTGTGACTCCACACAATGCTTCACAGACACCTGGTCTGTCCCTCACCAGAAAACAAATCCCCACAAGCTTGCAAAGGGAAAATCCTGAGAGGGAAAGCACATCAGGGAGCAACCTTCCCAGGTGTCTGCCAGGAGAGACACTCATCAGTGGGCACCGACACTGGCCGCAAGGACACTGCCCTTCCAGAAGGCTCACATCAACAAAACTGAACGCAGGAAACACAGATCTGGAGTCAGCAAATTCCCAAGCGTTTCTTAATGTTTTCCCTTCTGCCGCTTGCAGGCTTTGGGTGGTTGTTGGCCACCAGTGACTGACACAAGCCTGAGGCTGCAGCAGCTCAGCAGCTGACAGTGCCCTGTGCCCTGCAGGGCAGGAACCAGTCTGTGACTGTGTGCAGCAAGCAGGGGCACTGCCAGACAGGCAGCACCTACTCCCCTGATGGGATGGCTGTCAAGGAAGGAGAGGCACTTCCTATTTCCACATGGGAGGTGCAGAGCTGTCTACAAAGCCAGTGAGAAAGAGCATCCAGCCCCTTCACCTGGGCATGGCTGGAGAAGTCAGGTCAATGGGTGTGGAAAGATGCAGACTGGACAACTTCTCAAGGCAGAGGTTAAGGAGAACCTCTAAGTGTTCCAGCACAGACCTGAGGTTTAGTGTTAGAAGAACTTTCAGTCACTTTAAGTCTCTGCAAGATCTCACATCTACAATGTGAAATGTCATAGAACATCCATTACACCCTGAACAGCGATGGCAATCAGCCACCAAGGCAGCTCCCTGGTTTCAGAAGGGTTCTGCATCTTAGGCAGCTTTGGAGTCAGTCACTGCACCTTGCAGCAGCCAAGGCCAACAGGAGCAGACCCTCTGGGAAGTGACAGCATTCACCAAACCGGGTGGTGCACAAGGACAGACTGCAGTGACTCCCTTCGGCTCGGAGAAAGGCCCAGCTCTCCGCACCTGGCATGAGACCAACATCGCTCAGAAAAGCACCTGTATTTTCCCAAAGTGCTCCAGAGCCCTAACGCCCAGCTCCCTTTGGCAGGAGCCCATCCCACAGCCCCCAACACCAGCGCTGGGCACCACAGCACACACTGAACATTATCTTCTCTGCAGACTGATGATCTGCCTGCTAAACATCCACGTGGTTATTCCATCTGCTTTGAAATAATACAGTCACCTTACTAGCCATCTGTGCAGGTGCACGGGCCAAATTTGGGCTAAATTTGTGGCCACTCAAGGATCCCAGCAAACACTTCACCCAAAAAAATTATTTCCATGGTAAAAAATTTGCCATTTACAGTTCCCAGTGAGGTCCCAGGAGTCCCCATGGCGCCTGCCTGCAAGTGCCTCACTCACACATTGCTGTGAACTGATGTGGCCTGGCAAGTTTGACACTCAGTCCTGCACACATCCCACCAGCAGGGTCCTGGTGGAGTGGCTCTGCCACCAGCATCCTTTTCCCATGTCCCCTTTTCGAGGTCAGCTTTCCTGTATCAATGACTCTCGTCTGATTCATGTCAACTTCCGCACCCCTGACCTTACAACGTATTTATTTTGTGTTTATTTGCATGGTGCTTCTGCTTTTCCTTGGGTGAGGCAGTGGGCACTGGGCTTTGGTGGGGTACTGTGCTGCCAGGAGAAGGGGAGATGCTTTTACCTGGCTGTTGCCAGGCCTGGCAGAGCTCCAGAGGTGCCTTGTGGCAGAAAAAGGAGTTGGGCATGGCGGGGAGAAGCAAGACAACGGCTGAGCCCTACAGAGCTGCCATGCGAGACCATTCTCTCCCTGGCCAGCTCAGGGCATGGCCCCAGCTCTGCTGCCTGTGGGCAGGGGGCTGCCCTCTGATCCCAGGGCAGACAGAAGCCCCCGCAGAGAACTAGAGGTGGAGCAGCAGGTCCCAGTGACCCCTGGGGTGGCTGCGGTGCTCAGCAATGCTCTGGGGATCGTCGGGACCCTCACGGGGCAGCGCTGGCCCCGGCCCCCTGGCAGAGACGGGGTGCTGTGCTGTGCAGGGGCCCGGCTCCCTCCTCCCGCTTAGTCGGGGACCCAGGCACGGGTCTCGGTGGCCCTTCCCGTTCCCGGTTCACCCTGGGTGGACTGGGCCAGCTCCTGCAATGGCCGGGCGGGGCAGAGGCGGGGGGTACCGGCCGGGGACCTACCTTCCACCACGCCGCAGAGGAAGCGCGGCCGCCCCGCCATCCCCGCACAGGAGCGGCCCTGTCACCGCGGGGGAAGGCGCAGGGAGCGCGGGGGGGACGGATCGATGCGGAGGGACGGAGGAGTGCGTGCAGAGATGAGCGGAGGGATGGAGGAATGCGCGGGGGGACGGAGTGACTCGCGAAGCGATGAACCGCGAAGAGACCGATGAATGCGCGGACAGACGCTCGGAGGGACGGAGGAGTGCGCGGGGTGCTGGAGCGCTGGCGGGGAGAGATGCGGGATGCGCGGAGAATGGGCGGAGGATGCGCGGAGAATG